>JAGSMR010000023.1:6212500-6647500 GCA_029286605.1 Sericinus montela | reverse complement strand
TTTATTCTATATTTCTTTAGTTTTTTTTTATTTTAAAGCAACCATTAAAATAAATAAATTTAAACTTAATGTATTTGTCCAGTCTTCGGTTAAAAATATACGCTGCGATTTACTACATAGCCTTTTAAACAGACGACAAAATATAAGAGAAACCAAAAATATGTAAAAATTATTTATTTAAAGTTATTGACTGAAAAATATTTTGGCATCTTAATTTAACACATAACATGATGGCGAGAACTATATTCACTGATCAACAGAAATTCCAATTGTTGGGACACTTGATAATATTAAATATAACCATAATCATAAACATTATCACATAATAATTATAAAAATACATAAATCACACTTCAACTCCACTCAATGCTTTGATGCTCTTAACAAGGCGTGCGTTGGCGTCTTTGTAGTCAACTGGCTGTGTACTCATCACTGTAGTTTTCAAACGAGCCTCATCCTGAAAGAAAGTTACTTCTTATTAACACATTACAATACAAAAATAAACCGATACATGTCTCTCAAACAAACTGCTATCAACATCAACACACATCTAGGGAAGGTTGGATCATAATGCTGTAAAAAGTTTTAAGGTAGCAAGAAGGTTGCAAAGCTATATATACACACGAATTTAAACAACTCACATTCCTCAGATTATGGTGAGGAATGTGAATTGTTAAAATTCGATTGATTATACATTACTTGAGCTGAGCCTCATTTTGATGGGGTTGTGGTTGTTTGTACATTGTCACTGTATCCTTGTTATAGGGAAAAAGAGGTAATGCATGAATACTGCATTTATAAACAAATGTACTTCCATTACTGGGGTGGTCAGATGTCTAGAATAATTTTCTCTTTGAGATCTGATGTCTTAAAACCGGCGCTTTTAAGGACAGGCTAGGCCTCAAAATATACTTATTGTTCCATGGGTAAATAGATATTCTTTTATGAGACGAAGATTGTTTTTTATTATAATAAACAACTTTAAACTTACACTGTATGTCTCCATTTTTGTGCGGAATTTAAAGACAAAGGTTTTGAACTTAACTTCTTCAAATATCTGACTGTATGCAGCTTTGTCATATTCGAACATTTGTCCTATCTCAGCAGATGTTTTACCCAACATAGCTTCTGCTGCCTCATTAAAAGCAGTAATACGTTGATCACCGGTAGGATCTGACACATTTGCCTGCAAGGAATTAGATATATTAAAAAAGGATTCTGCATGTAGAATTCGCAACGAAGACATCTGTAGCAGAACTAAGGTAACTGACATAGCTGTAAGGATTAGCACGCTGAAGCGGCAATAGGCCGGCCACATAGCTTGACAAACTCATAACCGTTGGGTAAAATAGGTTCTTGTATAGCAACCTCGTATAGGCAAACTCGTATACACAAAATGTTGCGGGAAGTTGATGGATTCAGGTGGCTGGGGACCTGTTTTTTGCAAAAAGATTTGGGGAGGCATATATTCAGCAGTGGACTCTTGATAAGCTGTAAAGAAGAAGCCTATATAACCTATTGTAAAAAAATGCCTGAGTTTTGTATAAATAAATACTTAAAGAGAATTTGTATTGAATTTGCTTTAGTATAATTATAACTTTAGTACTTATTAGCAATCCAGCAAATTATTTATATAACATATGAACTTTCAGAAGTACAACTCAAAGATCACATGGGATCACATGGGTAGACAGAGATCTAGTCTAAGACAATAAGACAATTAAGTCTCTTTTGACTCACCTTCCACCATATTTTCGGTACATTGTGACAGGTGATGATTCCTTTGCCGTCTTTATATCCAAGTCATAGATATAATTCATACAAAAGTTTTTGAAAAACCGATTGGTACGAGTCTGCCACCTGGGGATCGAACTCGGGTCTCTTGACTCGAAATTCCGACCACCTAACCACTCGACTATCGTGACTTATAAAAATTAAGAACAAAATAAAAAGAAAATAACAATCTTAGTATGATGAAACAAAGAACATCAAAATTATATAGATAGATAGAATACTCTTTGTTTTGTACACCAACACAGAAAATATACAACAAATGGCAGTATCATCGCTAAAAGCAATCTCTTATCTAGATTTGACATTGTGGTCATCTCTGACTGTGTCGTAAAAGGCGACCTAGGCAAACGAGCGAGGTGTTTGCTATTGTGATAGTCAATCCTCCTACCAAGCATGTCCAATTGTCGATTATCCAATTGTCTGCAGTGAACTTCAAAGGTCCTTAAGTAAATAAGCATCACAACCAGTGAGGTACACACGGGTTTTTATAGTAACGTCCGCTTCGAAGACCTGGGTTCAATTCCCAGGAAGACCCTATCTATAAAATGTAGAACATTATGCAATTTTATTGATTTTTAAAGCAAATTTATGCTGAACTTTTATGTTATTAATTTTTTCTCTTTAATTTAATAATGTAGAACATTACTTCGGTTTTGGGGTTTCCTTCTTTGATTCTGATTTCACACACCAGTGCTTGAATTTCTTATTTTGAGATCAGACCAATGCATGCAATGTCCCCATTTAAATATCAAGTATGTATGCACACTCACCCCGAGCAGCAGTCTATATTTGAAGTTGGGGTACTCCCTGTTGCACTTCTCGCAGCGGAACAGTCCGTTCTCCTGGTCGACGAGCTTCTTGTTGCACTGCTCCTGCGGGCAGGCGCGGTACACGGCGTTGTCCGCGAAAGTGAACGTGAGCACTCCCAGCAGGCAGAAGTAGTCGCCGCGCTCGCCCGCGCCCAGCTGCCGCGCCTCCGCCTCCGCGAACGTCAGCCACTCGCCGCCGCCGCCCGCGCCGCCCGGCCTGCGGACGAAGTAATGTATAATCAATCAAATTATAATATTCACAACACATTCCTCACCATAATCTCTGTGGAATGTGATATGTTTAAATTCGTGTGTATATATATATATATATATATATATATATATATTTTATATTTAGCAACCTACTTGCTGCCTTAAAACTATTTTTACAGCATTATGATCCAACCTTCCCTAAATGTGTGTTGATGTTGATAGCAGTTTTTTTTTATAGAAAAGGGAGGCAAACGAGCAGGCGGCTCACGTGATGGCAAGTGATCACCGCCGCCCATGAACACCCGCTACACCACAGGCATAGCAGATGCGTTGCCGGCTTTAGAGTGCAAAATTGGGCGAGGTGGAGTGTGTGGGCCTCCGGTTACCTGCACTCACCAGACGAAACGCAGAAGTTTTGTTAGACTTCTACTTCGCGACGGTATTCTGTGAGGTCGTGGCACTTCCCCGGTCGAGCCGGCCCATTCATGCAACAACAAAAGCTGATGCGTCGCTCTACCACGTGTCATTTCAAAATAATATAGATTCGAGTTTAAGTAACGATAGTAGAGTGGTTGCGTGATCGGTATCCGTGTCAAGAGAGCCAAGTTCGATGTGCCGGTGGCAGGCTCGTGCCAATGGGGTTTTGCAAAAACCTATGTACGGATTTATATTGTTGGCTTTCACATTTAGACGGCGACGGGCCCACCACCTGTGACGTTGTCCCAAAAAATATCTTCAATGGAAGGTAGGTAGAAAAGACTTGTAGTCTAGCTATATGGTATCGGTGGGTGTTACAAGAGGCGATTAAGGCATAATATAAAAGATAAGGATAGCCTGCAGTATGTCTTTGGCTACTTACAAATGTCGAGATAACAGTATTGAGAAATATCAGCCGATCATTTAAAAAACCCATGACGAGCTACAGTGTCATAGTTGCGAGGTGTCTGGTACTGCAATCGCCAATCCATGTTCGTCTAGACTTCTATAGGCAGTTATGTAATTTATGTATGATGTAGTCAATCTATTTCAATGATTCAGTACAAATTTAATCAATTGGTGTGTTTCGACTCGTAAAGTATGGAGAGTCAGTGGCATTATAAGCAGAGGCAGTCAATATTAATTTTTCATCACAATCCCAAAAACTAAATTAAATTTGTCGCTCTCTGTAATTATATTGAACATTTGTCATTCAGTCTGTCACAAATAATAAAAATTAACTTACCTGGCAGAAATATTGACTATTTCCATATCAGCTCCACCATTGTCATACCAGCCCCTTAGCTTGTGTGCTTCAGGGAGATCAGGATTCAAACGGACCATACTACTCGCCAAGCACGACAATGATTTACTGCCATTGAATTCAGTTAAACGGGCACCCTGAAATATATTATTCAAAATCACCAATAGATAATACAGAATAAAATTTTATTTCATCTTCTACAGGAACTTTTTCAAGATAACAATTTAAGAAAACAATTTACAATCTTAACTTCTTTAAAGTAATAATTTAAAAAAAAAGGTAAGTAATATACATAAGTAGATGCTGCAGTAGCGAAAAAGGTACTAACTCAGCTTACTTTTATATACATAAAATTTGAATAATCTCAAAATACGTAAACTGCGAAACTATTGCTGTAATATTTTAATTTTCCTGACAGTCCAAAAGTTGTCAATAATCAAACTTTTTTGTTAAAGTTATTTCTGGTCAAGACTGGCACAATTTCACTAAAGCTCAGAGCCAAGTCTGAGCGGAATTACCTCGTAATGAGAGTTGAATCTTAAATATTTGAAATTTTAAAAGGGTAACATATTTTTCAGTCCGCAAAAATATGTCTACCTACACATTAAATATATACTACATGATGAACTGATGATATGAACTTACCTTTACTGCAATGACAGGATTAGTACTGCCTTCAAATTGTTCAGCTTCATTGGCCCAGAGGGTCAGGACTATCTAAAATATAAATATAATCATTACATGAAACTGTAAGCTTTTAAACTACAGATTCTTTGCACTATGCCATAAAATAGATAACCATTCACTGTGAAATTTCGTAATAAATTTGTACCATGTTATTTTTGAAATCAATAACATGGATTAATTTTTTGGTTAAGAAGTGTTGGCTGAACAAGGCCTTATTAGCAAAAAAAGCAGTATGTAAATAATGGTAAACTAATTTCAAAAAAAGCTCATTTATGATATAAAATACAATATCTATTGTCAAACAGTCAAAAGTATAAAAAATGCAGATTGTGAGATTTAAGTAAAACAGATAAAAAATAAAAACAATTCAAAGCAGACAAGTGCATGGTTTCAGAAACACTTACAGCTCCTCCAGACGAATCTACAAGAGTGACTTCTCGTTTCTTCAGCAGTTTTCCTGTACTTCTTGCTGTTAACTCTTGTAAATCAGCTGCGCTTTTGCAAACTCCAATAATATCTGTGAAAATCAAAGGGTAAAACAAATTAAGTCTTTGGTTTTCCTGTGGCAGCCCAGAGGCAGTTTTTGCTTCTGCATGTATGGGCCAGCTGTACTAGAGTAGGACCATGACGGTACAGAATATTGTTGATTTGGAAGCAAATTGTTTTCCTTATGTTTGGTGTGTCAAGGTAACCCATAAAGATTGCATGCAGGCATGGCAGGTGCATTAGTAGTTAATTCTTATTAATTTCTATAAATATATATTTTTGTTTAAACATACTTTTATTCAATTTTCCAAAGGAAAAAATAATAAAAAAAAAAAATTATGTCTTTGTAAAAAATATGTGATGGAATAAAAATGTTTGTCTGAGAGATAAAATATGCAACACATTTACAGCCTGTATTGTCACATTTTTTAAATTAAAAAAATCTTATCAATCCCAAAACTAAGTTAGACAGAGGTCTACATACAATTAAGTCCTTTCGACCCACCTTCCAACAAAGACATTTTTTGGGACAACATCAACAAACTGTACATAAGTTTTTCAAAAAACCTATTAGTATGAGCCTACCTGGGGATTGAACATGGGTTTGTCGACTCGAATTGTGATCATTCAATGACTCAGCAATCGAGACTTTATTTTTGATCCTAAACAAATTTTTACATTCCTGTAACATTATCTTTGAATAAAACATCACAAAAATTTACCGAGTAATGTATCAGGGCTCTTATTAGCTACATCATTGATTGGAACAAATTCATATCTAATTGATGGCACAGATGAAGCTTCATCCGTACACTCGGCAACCACAGTGTCACCCGTGAATGTCATTTCATAATCATTCTTTAGGCTTGTAAATTGTTTGTTAGCTGTCTTAAGTTGGCAACGGCTTATGTAGTAAACTTTATCAACCTGAAGCAGAACAATTTTGAAAGTATTAATATTATCATCCTCTCCACTGATTTATATCTTCTTTTTTTTACATCCTTTAAAACGGTTACACTGCTGAATATACTTGCTGCAGGTTCCAATAACTGCCACAAAGAACGATCCTGAACCATTTGCATTCTTCAACTACCTTCCAAAGCAGATAGACCATGTCCTATTCCCATTTGTCATTCCTGTCAAGATACACTGACTGTAAAGTTTATTGATCGGCTTTGAGATATCTTTATCAAAAACTACCAGTTATCTTCCAAAGTTTTGGTACCTCCATTGTTTCACTCAAGTGCTTTAGCTACTTACTATGCTGTCGAAGCAATGTTTATAGGTAATGTTTCCCAACCTATGTATATATTTATTTTTACTGGTATTTGACCTGCATTCAGCCACTCAGCCATGATTCTATTCTCATCCCTGAATATTATCAGAAAAGCAAGCATCCATAAGCTATCTTTGGGTCACTACCAACACCAGTGTTGTTTTAGATACAGTATGGTTGAATGAGATAGAAAGAGAAAGATTTTATAAACAGCATAGACTCCTGTCTTCATTTGATTCTCAATATCACCCAAAATCTCTGCACCTGTGGAAATAACTGCGCTGCTTTCAATCTCAAATACAGGCCATATTGAATTTGCATGTTTTGACTCACAGATTGCAAAATCTGCCTACCCAGTTACCAAAAAGCATGGACAGTTTTCACAGACTGTTATACACAGTCAGGTCATAAGTATGACCTGACTGTGTGTAAGTATGTCACACAGTAAAAACTTTTCTTTTAGAATGCAGGCCACAAAAAAGTTTATTGAATTTGAATTTCAAATTGTTCATGAAAATAAAACTACAAATTTTTAGAATTTTACTCATTTTTAAATATGGAGTGGACACTTAAAGAAGACCGTGTTGCAGTTATTGCGTTGCATCGTTGCGGTTACGCGCCAATTCAAGTTTTTGACATACTGAAAAATTTGAATATAACCAAAAGACTCATTTATCATACCATCAAACGATACAATGAAGACTCTAGTGTAGACGACAGTGGTCGCCCTTTGTCTGTTAGGACTCCAGCAGTGATAAAAGCTGTGAAGACTTGAATTCAAAGAAATCCCAAACGTAAGCAGAAACTGTTGGCCCTTCCGATGGGGTGAAGCACGGTGAAAAGGATGTTAAATGAAGACTTAGGGCTTCGGGCATATTGAAGAAAAACAGGACATTGTTTGAATGCTCGTCTAATGCACCTGAGACTGAAGAGATGCCGCGCTTTGTTTAAGCGGTACGCGGGAAAAAAATATCGGGAAATTCTTTTTTCTGATGAAAAATTTTTACCGTAGAAGAGCTACAACAAACAAAATGATAAGGTGTACGCCCACAGTAGTGAAGAAGCGAGCAACCGTATTCCGCGTGTCCAACGAGGTAATTTTCCATCCTCGCTCATGGTATGGTTGGGAGTTTCTTATTGGGGCTTAACAGAGGTACATTTTTGCGAGAAAGGTGTAAAAACGAATGCTGTTGTGTATCAAAATACAGTCTTGACAAACCTTGTGGAACCTGTTTCACATACCATGTTCAATAACAGGCACTGGGTATTCCAACAAGATTCGGCGCCAGCTCATAGAGCAAAGAGCACACAAGACTGGCTGGCGGCGCGTGAAATTGACTTCATTGGGCACGAAGACTGGCCCTCCTCCAGTCCAGATTTGAATCCGTTAGATTACAAGATATGGCAACACTTGGAGCAAAAGACGTGCTCAAAGCCTCATCCCAATTTGGAGTAACTTAAGACATACTTGATTAAGGCAGCCTCCGATATTGACATGGACCTCGGTCGTGCTGCGATAAACATCTGGCCGCACAGATTGAAGGCCTGTATTCAAAATCACAGAGGTCATTTTGAATAAACTTTAGTGTCATAAGAATCTATGTTTTATTAAGTTCATTTTGGTATATAAATAGTTACATAATGAATAAACTTGTTTTAATTATTTTAGGTTAAACATGTGACAGAATTTATGACCTGACTAGGTAGAATATCTAGTTTGAAGTTGGTGCTGAAATCTCTCAGGGTTTGAATAAGGGGTATAAAATTTTCTATTTAAATTAAAAGAAGGAACACATATAAAATAGAAGAACTAACCTGAATTATATTGTAAAACTTGTCACATTCATTTTAAATGCAGTGGCTCTGATCTCACCACTTTCATCACACAAATCCATGCTGAATAACTTGCCTTCACCTCTGGCATTACTCCATGTACGAATAGGAGACTTGTTCATAACCCTTGCTTTTATAACCCATCTAGAGAGAGAATATTTAAAATAATTAAGATAAAATAATTTAGAAATAATATCATTAATAATCAAATTATTCTAATGGCCATTCTTGTTGATACCTGTCCCCCTTGGTTGTGGCATATTCTAATAAAATAAAAATAAAATATCTTCACGCCATTCCCAATACAGGGGTAGACAGAGGTCTAGTCTAGACAATTAAGTCCCTTCGACCCACCTTCCACAACTATTTTAGATAGAGAATGATGAAAAAAATTACAGAACTACTTAACAGTAAGCCTCAATTTTTAAGAACATGTCAAAATTTGCAAACTGTAACCCAAATTTGGATACTATAGTTTACAAATTTGGGTTATTAAAATAATTATTTGAATTACTTACTTATTTTGATAAGGACTAAGGCTGGCGATAGGGTGTGTCATTTGTGATGATAGCATACTGGAATCAAGGGCTGGATTCAGTGAAGGCTTTGCAATTGGAGTAGTTGGGGCAGGACTCGGTCTGGGTACTGGCTGCATGGCAGGTTGTTGTGGAGCTGATGTCGCAGAGTCCTCTGTCCATGTCTGAGGATTACCTAGCTTTTTACCAACTTGTGTGCCAGGCGCTATTATTGTGAGGTCTAATATTATCATTACACGCCTGCAATCAAAATTTATTAATTGAATAATTATAAAGTATTTCAACAAAAGCTAAAAGTTTAAATTACTTATCGCTACAGGTTTAGCACTGTGTATACCACACAAGCTAAAGGTAGTATAGATATACAATCCAACACAAGATTCACTTAATCCACTAATATCATACAATCTTAATAAATTTTAAATTGTATATTTTCTGTGTTGGTGTGCAATAAAGAGCATCTATTTATATTATTCAACATTTAAGGAGCAGACATAATAATAATGAAATATTAATTATAATAAGATAAACTATTGTGCTAAATATCTAAGGAGAAATTAATTTATACAGTCTTTTGGAAGAGCATTAGATGAAAATAGTGAATAAAATGTCCCACAATGGGATCATTAGTTACGGCTCATTTTCTATTTGGACAAAACTGATACTTGTATGTCTATATGAGCGACAATAGTTACTTTGTGCCTAAGACTCTGCTGTTGATTGCTAAAGAAACTAACTAAACCCAATAATATTAACATTTTAAAAGTGGATAAGATTTACGAAGTAGGATGATACTTACTTTTCTCCCTTGCCTGTATTTTTTAAAAGAGAAGTTACAAAACGATCAATTTGGACTACTGAATAATCTGATAATTCGCCAGTAATCAATTTGTCGTTTAGTTGGGTGGCGAGCATGGCAAAACTATGGGAATGTTTGCCATCTGAAACTAATAATCTAAACCTTTCGTTGGCTCCACTTCCCTGAATTTTTTTGCTTCCTAATACCTGCATTACTGGTTTATCATAATGACCACCATTCATGATAACCTGTAACAGCAAAAATAATCATTTAAACTCTGGTGATTTGTCATGAGCAGTAGTAATATTATATTCAAATATTCAGGTGATTGAATATAGTAAGAAATTGTGACCAAAATACCTACCTCTAACGAGCCTTCCGAAAGTTTATAAGCCATGATGACTTTTTAAACGTATTCTGTAAATTATTTTACGTAGCAGAAATTTCGTTTTTATGTATAAATTTCTAGTACATTAGAGCTATTGAGAAAAAACTTTTTTTAAAAATAAAAGAAAAGCAAACAGTTCAGAGAGTGTATGTAATATAATGTCAAATTATGTCAATTTTACCGCGAAACCCTTTCGGTTACGCATCGCAAAGCAACAGTTGCCATACGTAAAAAAATTGTGGTATTTTTTAAATCAAAGTTATTGAAATCCGCTGTAATTCTTACTAACGATAAAATGAGTTTGTTTGTTCCTTAGTTACGCTTTTGGGTCGAAAGATCATTTTGGTGAACTTTTGTTTAAAGCTAGATGTGACATAGGAAACAGGTAAGGCTACTTTTTTTTAGATAAAATTAAAATCTACATTAACGCAGGCGAATACCCATAACCTTGTCATATATGAAATAATCATATGATCGGAGGGCTGAGATTGTTTTTTTTTATAAATATATACGAATGAAAATCATCGAATCGTTTACGATCGAGAGACCTTCAGATTTTTCATCACTGGGGGAGAAGGCTTTCGCCCAACAGTTGTGATGAATATACTTAAGTGAATACAATTAAATTAAACCTCGAATCAGTAGTCACAAAACTATTGTGTTAAAAATAAAATATAAAATTAGGGAAAAAAAACATTTTCCTTTTCTAATTTCTGTGAAAATAAGGGTACAAAAGTTAATTATGGAACCTTCTCTCATAATTACTGAGGAGAAAGAAACATCTCAATTTTGTTGAGACGTTTCTTTCTCCTCAGTAATTATGAATAGGGCGCGGAGTTTGTTAAAATAATCTCAACAATTAAAAAAATATTTTCTCGCCATTCCCAATACTGAGGTAGAAAATGGAGGTCGAAACGGGAGGCAAACGAGCAGGTGGCTCTCGTGATGGTAAGTGATTACTGCCGCCCATGAACACCTGCAATACCAGAGGCATAGCAGATGCGTTGCCGGCCTTGGATTGCCCCCCCCCCCCCTCCCAGAATTGGGGGAGGAGGGTGTTTGGGCCTCCGGTTACCTGCTGAAACCAGTTCTGCGTTTCAACTCACCAGTTGAAACGCAGAAGTTTGATAGACTTCTACTTCACGCCGGTATTCTGTGAGGTTGTGGTACTAGCCCGGTCGAGCTGGCCTATTCATGCAACAACAAAAGCTGATGCGTGGCTCTACCACTGTTGAATATATTAATAAACATCTGCAGCAGGGGCTGTAAGAGAAATACGAAGAGGAAAGAGTGATAAACGTACAAGTGGTATCTATGATGATGATGATTATATGCCATATAATCATAAATGAATTAAGTAACAAATTAGTTTCGTTGATTGATTTTTTTTACCGTGTAAAATATTTTCGAAGTAGCGATTATGAAACAAAAATATATACTATTTTACGCGTCTGTTATTTGGCTGAAAAGAATCGTGGCAGCCTATGCCTAAAAATTGAAATATAGCTATGATAAGTTATAATTAATAATAAAGCTTGATGACAAATCTATTTCGATATTATCTCTATATTTCTGTCTCTTTACAGTCTATGAAGAGTCTGATCAGAAGAGCTTGGGGGAGGCCTATGTTAGCCTCCCCCAAGCTTCCCATAATAACGGTCCCCAGACAACTGCACCCGTATAATCTTTAGATTTCATAAATTCTTATAGTTGACATTGTCGGGGTACGAACCTGGGTCTCAGATGTGCTTTTGTATTTAAAACTTTACAGATGATACTTTAATATGATGTCTCTAAGTACATTCCTAATATTTATTACTTCATTCCATGTTTAAATATATTAATATATATAAAACTATGAATAAATAGAAAATATGAAGCCTTAAGGAATATGCTAACGTAATCAACGTTAGCATATTCCTAGCTTACTTTTTTGATCACTATTATTGTTATCAGATATACATAAGTGACAGTCAGGATAAGGAGCAGTTAATAATAGCAAATAAAGGATATTTAGTTCGTCTTTATTTAAAAAATAACATCAACATCACAGTAACTTATACATTACAAAAAATGCAACTTTAAAACATTATGTACACCTGTTAAAATAAGTATGTCTATAATATAATAACACATTATGTAAATCAACCAACAATAATAACTTTTATTAAATATATCACACATTGTTTTAATCATGTTAATCAAAACATTTTCACAACACCGGAGAACATTTACATATTAATTTTTTGATCTCTCGTGATGCATAGACAGTATCTTAATTTGCAGAAAAGAAGTCAATTACGTCCTTATTATTTCTTCCATCGTCCTTATTATTTCTCATTACTCATATTTATATTGCTTGTGTTTAGAAAACGAGGAAATGTCTCGATTGTCGATCACTATGCATTCGATTCATAAGGAGAAAATCTTAAAAAACAATCACATAAGCAAAATTATGGTATCATCAAGAATTAAAATGAATATTAATTCCACCGTAAAGTTTTTTTGTACGCCTCGATGGGTTCTTTACATAAAACTTTTTTAAAATCAAAGTTATTGAAATCCGCTGTAATTCTTACTAACGATAAAATGAGTTTGTTTGTTCCTTAGTTACGCTTTTGGGTCGAAAGATCATTTTGGTGAACTTTTGTTTAAAGCTAGATGTGACATAGGAAACAGGTAAGGCTACTTTTTATTAGATAAAATTAAAATCTACATTAACGCAGGCGAATACCCATAACCTTGTCATATATGAAATAATCATATGATCGGAGGGCTGAGATTGTTTTTTTTTATAAATATATACGAATGAAAATCATCGAATCGTTTACGATCGAGAGACCTTCAGATTTTCATCACTGGGGAGAAGGCTTTCGCCCAACAGTTGTGATGAATATACTTAAGTGAATACAATTAAATTAAACCTCGAATCAGTAGTCACAAAACTATTGTGTTAAAATAAAAATAATAAAAATTAGTTATTAAAAATATTATTTTACACTAAATAGTTCAAAGGCAAATTCTCTTCAACATTGTAACGTTACGGTAACGACGTTAAGGGAAAGACCAATTTCTTGTGTCTACTTTATGTATGTATGTTAAAAAATAGTTTATCTATTCTGCCGCGAACTCTAATACATGTTTGTATAATTTTATCAAAAGTACAGATAGTGATAATCCTCGTCTGCTATGATATGATTATAGCAAATGGGGCACTATTGCATATATGGACGAATATAAAATTGTTAGTCAAATAACGATAGCCACGATAGGCAAGTGGTTGGGTGATCGGAATTCGAGTCAAGAGACCCGATTTCGATTCCCAAGTCTTGTACCAATGGATTTTTTTCAAAAACTTTTGTACGAATTTCATCGTTGGCTTGAACATAAAGACGGCGACAGGCTCACCACCTGTCACGTTGTCCTGAAAATATCTTCGGTGGAATGTGGGTCGAAGGACTTAATTGTCTAGACCAGAACTGTGTCTACCCCTATATTGGGAATTGCGTGAAGATGTTTATATCTATTTATTATTATTTATTATTCACTCACCGTCCAATGGAAGCGCATTCGTAGCCATTAGCGGCGACGGCGGCGCGGCGGTATCGCGGGTGGTCGCTGCTGTTCCACGGCTGGAGCACCAGCACCGCGACCAGCGCGCCCAACACCACCGCTGCCAACACGCTGACCACCACACAGCGCCGCGATCGACATACACTACCACAAAACCAAAATTTTATATCACTTCAAGCAACTAAACTTTACATAATACCAATAATTCAGTCATTTTAATATTTATAATTATTTGTCGATTCTTACAGGAAATTTACAAAAACGATCAATTTGGACTACTGAATAATCTGATAATTCGCCAGTAATCAATTTGTCGTTTAGTTGGGTGGCGAGCATGGCAAAACTATGGGAATGTTTGCCATCTGAAACTAATAATCTAAACCTTTCGTTGGCTCCACTTCCCTGAATTTTTTTGCTTCCTAATACCTGCATTACTGGTTTATCATAATGACCACCATTCATGATAACCTGTAACAGCAAAAATAATCATTTAAACTCTGGTGATTTGTCATGAGCAGTAGTAATATTATATTCAAATATTCAGGTGATTGAATATAGTAAGAAATTGTGACCAAAATACCTACCTCTAACGAGCCTTCCGAAAGTTTATAAGCCATGATGACTTTTTAAACGTATTCTGTAAATTATTTTACGTAGCAGAAATTTCGTTTTATGTATAAATTTCTAGTACATTAGAGCTATTGAGAAAACTTTTTAAAATCAAATTTAATATGAATACATTTATTTACTGGATATGAATGAATTTAATAATTGTAAATATATAAGCAAACCTATCGTAGGTTCACAATGATTATTACAATTCATAAACTATAAATTTCAATGCAAGTTACTTTAAATCAGTAATTATTCTTTTTGAAACAAAATTAATATTACTCGTGCCGGTACAAAAATGTAAATTTAATAAGCCCTACTTTATATGATTAAGCAATTAAGATCTAACTAAATTTAATTCGGATTGTTTCAATGTTTATTTATGCATTTATTAGAAGCCATCGATACTGCCTAATCTACGACGATCAGTTTGAGGTAAAATGTAGCCGTTGTCCTCGCGAGCTGCCCCTATCATAGCAGCGAATCCGGCTGTGCGGCCAAGGGCCGTGGTCGCATGACCTCTGGCCTGTAGAGATTCTATTATTGCCTAAAATAAATAATAAAATTGGTTATTAAAAATATTATTTTACACTAAATAGTTCAAAGGCAAATTCTCTTCAACATTGTAACGTTACGGTAACGACGTTAAGGGAAAGACCAATTTCTTGTGTCTACTTTATGTATGTATGTTAAAAATAGTTTATCTATTCTGCCGCGAACTCTAATACATGTTTGTATAATTTTATCAAAAGTACAGATAGTGATAATCCCTCGTCTGCTATGATATGATTATAGCAAATGGGGCACTATTGCATATATGGACGAATATAAAATTGTTAGTCAAATAACGATAGCCACGATAGGCGAGTGGTTGGGTGATCGGAATTCGAGTCAAGAGACCCGAGTTCGATACCCAGGTGGCAGGTTCGTACCAATGAGTTTTTAAAACTTATGTACGAATTTCATCGTTGGCTTGAACATAAAGACGGCGACAGGCTCACCACCTGTCACGTTGTCCCGAAAATATCTTCGGTGGAATGTGGGTCGAAGGACTTAATTGTCTAGACCAGAACTGTGTCTACCCCTATATTGGGAATTGCGTGAAGATGTTTATATCTATTTATTATTATTTATTATTCACTCACCGTCCAATGGAAGCGCATTCGTAGCCATTAGCGGCGACGGCGGCGCGGCGGTATCGCGGGTGGTCGCTGCTGTTCCACGGCTGGAGCACCAGCACCGCGACCAGCGCGCCCAACACCACCGCTGCCAACACGCTGACCACCACACAGCGCCGCGATCGACATACACTACCACAAAACAAAAATTTTATATCACTTCAAGCAACTAAACTTTACATAATACCAATAATTCAGTCATTTTAATATTTATAATTATTTGTCGATTCTTACAGGAAATTTACAAAAACGATCAATTTGGACTACTGAATAATCTGATAATTCGCCAGTAATCAATTTGTCGTTTAGTTGGGTGGCGAGCATGGCAAAACTATGGGAATGTTTGCCATCTGAAATCAATAATCTAAACCTTTCGTTGGCTCCACTTCCCGGAATTTTTGTTTCCTAATATCTGCATTACTGGTTTATCATAATGACCACCATTCATGATAACCTGTAACAGCAAAAATAATCATTTAAACCTGGTGATTTGTCATGAGCAGTAGTAATATTATATTCAAATATTCAGGTGATTGAATATAGTAAGAAATTGTGACCAAAATACCTACCTCTAACGAGCCTTCCGAAAGTTTGTGTCATGATGACTTTTAAACGTATTCTGTAAATTATTTCACGCAAGCAGCCTCGTTTTATGTATAAATTTAGTACATTAGAGCTATTGAGAAAACTTTTTAAAAATAAAAGAAAAGCAAACAGTTCAGAGAGTGTATGTAATATAATGTCAAATTATGTCAATTTTACCGCGAAACTCGTCACGCATCGTAAAGCAACAGTTGCCATACGTAAAAATTGTGGTATTTTTAAATCAAAGTTATTGAAATCCGCTGTAATTCTTACTAACGATAAAATGAGTTTGTTTGTTCCTTAGTTACGCTTTTGGGTCGAAAGATCATTTTGGTGAACTTTTGTTTAAAGCTAGATGTGACATAGGAAACAGGTAAGGCTACTTTTATTAGATAAAATTAAAATCTACATTAACGCAGGCGAATACCCATAACCTTGTCATATATGAAATAATCATATGATCGAGGGCTGAGATTGTTTTTTTATAAATATATACGAATGAAAATCATCGAATCGTTTACGATCGAGAGAGAGATTCCTCTAGATTTTTCTATATCACTGGGGAGAAGGCTGCCCAACAGTTGTGATGAATATACTTAAGGAATACAATTAAATTAAACCTCGAATCAGTAGTCACAAAACTATTGTGTTAAAATAAAATATAAAATTAGGAAAAAACATTTTCCTTTTCTAATTTCTGTGAAAATAAGGGTACAAAAGTTAATTATGGAATTTTCTTCATATTATTGAGGAGAAAGAAACATCTCAATTTTGTTGAATGCTTCTTTCTCCTCAGTAATTGCGAATAGGCGCGGATGAAAGTTAAAATTTCACTAATTAAAAATATTTTCTCGCCATTCCCAATACTGAGGTAGAAAATGGAGGTCGAATGAGGCAAAACGAGCAGGTGGGCTCGTGGGAGTAGTAAGGATTACTGTTGCCCATGAACACCAATACCAGAGGCATAGCAGATGCGTTGCCGGTTTGATTGCCCCCACCCCAAGAATTGGGGAGGGGGTGTTTGGGCCTCCGGTTACCTGCTGAAACCAGTTCTGCGTTTCAACTCACCAGTTGAAACGCAGAAGTTTGTTAGACTTCTACTTCACGCCGGTATTCTGTGAGGTTGTGGTACTAGCCCGGTCGAGCTGGCCTATTCATGCAACAACAAAAGCTGATGCGTGGCTCTACCACTGTTGAATATATTAATAAACATCTGCAGCAGGGGCTGTAAGAGAAATACGAAGAGGAAAGAGTGATAAACGTACAAGTGGTATCTATGATGATGATGATTATATGCCATATAATCATAAATGAATTAAGTAACAAATTAGTTTCGTTGATTGATTTTTTTTACCGTGTAAAATATTTTCGAAGTAGCGATTATGAAACAAAAAATATATACTATTTTACGCGTCTGTTATTTGGCTGAAAAGAATCGTGGCAGCCTATGCCTAAAAAATTGAAATATAGCTATGATAAGTTATAATTAATAATAAAGCTTGATGACAAATCTATTTCGATATTATCTCTCTATATTTCTGTCTCTTTACAGTCTATGAAGAGTCCACTGCAAGAGCTTGGGGGGAGGCCTATGTTAGCCTCCCCCCAAGCTTCCCATAAATAACGGTCCCCAGACAACTGCACCCGTATAATCTTTAGATTTCATAAATTCTTATAGTTGACATTGTCGGGGTACGAACCTGGGTCTCAGATGTGCTTTTGTATTTAAAACTTTACAGATGATACTTTAATATGATGTCTCTAAGTACATTCCTAATATTTATTACTTCATTCCATGTTTAAATATATTAATAAACATCTGCAGCAGGGGCTGTAAGAGAAATACGAAGAGGAAAGAGTGATAAACGTACAAGTGGTATCTATGATGATGATGATTATATGCCATATAATCATAAATGAATTAAGTAACAAATTAGTTTCGTTGATTGATTTTTTTTACCGTGTAAAATATTTTCGAAGTAGCGATTATGAAACAAAAAATATATACTATTTTACGCGTCTGTTATTTGGCTGAAAAGAATCGTGGCAGCCTATGCCTAAAAAATTGAAATATAGCTATGATAAGTTATAATTAATAATAAAGCTTGATGACAAATCTATTTCGATATTATCTCTCTATATTTCTGTCTCTTTACAGTCTATGAAGAGTCCACTGCAAGAGCTTGGGGGGAGGCCTATGTTAGCCTCCCCCCAAGCTTCCCATAAATAACGGTCCCCAGACAACTGCACCCGTATAATCTTTAGATTTCATAAATTCTTATAGTTGACATTGTCGGGGTACGAACCTGGGTCTCAGATGTGCTTTTGTATTTAAAACTTTACAGATGATACTTTAATATGATGTCTCTAAGTACATTCCTAATATTTATTACTTCATTCCATGTTTAAATATATTAATAAACATCTGCAGCAGGGGCTGTAAGAGAAATACGAAGAGGAAAGAGTGATAAACGTACAAGTGGTATCTATGATGATGATGATTATATGCCATATAATCATAAATGAATTAAGTAACAAATTAGTTTCGTTGATTGATTTTTTTTACCGTGTAAAATATTTTCGAAGTAGCGATTATGAAACAAAAAATATATACTATTTTACGCGTCTGTTATTTGGCTGAAAAGAATCGTGGCAGCCTATGCCTAAAAAATTGAAATATAGCTATGATAAGTTATAATTAATAATAAAGCTTGATGACAAATCTATTTCGATATTATCTCTCTATATTTCTGTCTCTTTACAGTCTATGAAGAGTCCACTGCAAGAGCTTGGGGGGAGGCCTATGTTAGCCTCCCCCCAAGCTTCCCATAAATAACGGTCCCCAGACAACTGCACCCGTATAATCTTTAGATTTCATAAATTCTTATAGTTGACATTGTCGGGGTACGAACCTGGGTCTCAGATGTGCTTTTGTATTTAAAACTTTACAGATGATACTTTAATATGATGTCTCTAAGTACATTCCTAATATTTATTACTTCATTCCATGTTTAAATATATTAATATATATAAAACTATGAATAAATAGAAAATATGAAGCCTTAAGGAATATGCTAACGTAATCAACGTTAGCATATTCCTAGCTTACTTTTTTGATCACTATTATTGTTATCAGATATACATAAGTGACAGTCAGGATAAGGAGCAGTTAATAATAGCAAATAAAGGATATTTAGTTCGTCTTTATTTAAAAAATAACATCAACATCACAGTAACTTATACATTACAAAAAAAATGCAACTTTAAAACATTATGTACACCTGTTAAAATAAGTATGTCTATAATATAATAACACATTATGTAAATCAACCAACAATAATAACTTTTATTAAATATATCACACATTGTTTTAATCATGTTAATCAAAACATTTTCACAACACCGGAGAACATTTACATATTAATTTTTTGATCTCTCGTGATGCATAGACAGTATCTTAATTTGCAGAAAAGAAGTCAATTACGTCCTTATTATTTCTTCCATCGTCCTTATTATTTCTCATTACTCATATTTATATTGCTTGTGTTTAGAAAACGAGGAAATGTCTCGATTGTCGATCACTATGCATTCGATTCATAAGGAGAAAATCTTAAAAAACAATCACATAAGCAAAATTATGGTATCATCAAGAATTAAAATGAATATTAATTCCACCGTAAAGTTTTTTTGTACGCCTCGATGGGTTCTTTACATAAAACTTTTTTAAAATCAAATTTAATATGAATACATTTATTTACTGGATATGAATGAATTTAATAATTGTAAATATATAAGCAAACCTATCGTAGGTTCACAATGATTATTACAATTCATAAACTATAAATTTCAATGCAAGTTACTTTAAATCAGTAATTATTCTTTTTGAAACAAAATTAATATTACTCGTGCCGGTACAAAAATGTAAATTTAATAAGCCCTACTTTATATGATTAAGCAATTAAGATCTAACTAAATTTAATTCGGATTGTTTCAATGTTTATTTATGCATTTATTAGAAGCCATCGATACTGCCTAATCTACGACGATCAGTTTGAGGTAAAATGTAGCCGTTGTCCTCGCGAGCTGCCCCTATCATAGCAGCGAATCCGGCTGTGCGGCCAAGGGCCGTGGTCGCATGACCTCTGGCCTGTAGAGATTCTATTATTGCCTAAAATAAAAATAATAAAAAATTAGTTATTAAAAAATATTATTTTACACTAAATAGTTCAAAGGCAAATTCTCTTCAACATTGTAACGTTACGGTAACGACGTTAAGGGAAAGACCAATTTCTTGTGTCTACTTTATGTATGTATGTTAAAAAATAGTTTATCTATTCTGCCGCGAACTCTAATACATGTTTGTATAATTTTATCAAAAGTACAGATAGTGATAATCCTCGTCTGCTATGATATGATTATAGCAAATGGGGCACTATTGCATATATGGACAAATATAAATTATTATATATACCGAATCGAAGTCCTCCTCGTATTCTACTTCCATCGGCATAAGTTGGTGATGAAGTCGAGGTCGTTGCATTATTTCTGAAAGATCGCCCTTCTCCAGGATTGTATGCATCACTGCCTGTATAACATGACGTAGATAATATTCGTACATTTATTACCTGTTACACTCGACTTTGCTTTGGATACGTAAATGTTTTTATTTTGGCAACTTTTTATTATTTACCATGACAAGGTAAAACAAATTCGTACCATTCGAGTACTCAAGTCATTCGTCAATAGGTATTTACATTAAAAGTGACGAATATTTTGTTAGTGTTGTAGTAGTGTTATCGTCGGTAGACATATCAGGATAGATGCTTAGATGATACAAAGATGTTCTTCAAAACCATAATAATAAATAATAAATAATAAATAATAAATAATAAATAATAAATAATAAATAATAAATAATAAATAATAAATAATAAATAATAAATAATAAATAATAAATAATAAATAATAAATAATAAATAATAAATAATAAATAATAAATAATAAATAATAAATAATAAATAATAAATAATAAATAATAAATAATAAATAATAAATAATAAATAATAAATAATAAATAATAAATAATAAATAATAAATAATAAATAATAAATAATAAATAATAAATAATAAATAATAAATAATAAATAATAAATAATAAATAATAAATAATAAATATATACATAAAATTGTTTATTTTTAAATAGATTTCACATAAGATTATTATTTGCTGTGTGGTTATAGCTTAAGAATATACCACTCCCGTGGGTATCGTGACAGGCAAATGAGGGAAAACCTCAAGAATATCGTTAGTTACCGACCCGACGATTTAGATGGAGTGATAACACTCTCGAAAAATACCAGACAAATATTTATTAAATTATGTATGCGACTTTTATATAATGAATTTATTGTCAATTAGGGTAAAACACGGACTATAACACCAATAAACCATTTCACAAAAGAAGTTTACATATATTTTTTCATCCTTGTGGACTAAGATGAAAGTTTGTGATTTCCCCGGCTCTCTACACTCTTCAAACTGAATTGTTTGTAACTCTTTTTTAGGTAGTAATACAAGCAACAGTATGGTACTGACCCAGACGATCCTACGCCTTTTACATACACTTATTGGGATTTGACATGGCAAAAAAAAGATAATACAAATATAAATTATTATATATACCGAATCGAAGTCCTCCTCGTATTCTACTTCCATCGGCATAAGTTGGTGATGAAGTCGAGGTCGTTGCATTATTTCTGAAAGATCGCCCTTCTCCAGGATTGTATGCATCACTGCCTGTATAACATGACGTAGATAATATTCGTACATTTATTACCTGTTACACTCGACTTTGCTTTGGATACGTAAATGTTTTTATTTTGGCAACTTTTTATTATTTACCATGACAAGGTAAAACAAATTCGTACCATTCGAGTACTCAAGTCATTCGTCAATAGGTATTTACATTAAAAGTGACGAATATTTTGTTAGTGTTGTAGTAGTGTTATCGTCGGTAGACATATCAGGATAGATGCTTAGATGATACAAAGATGTTCTTCAAAACCATAATAACAAATTATTACTGTTATTCTAATAAAATATTAAGCAATATTCTAATACAATATATAATAAAATATCTTGATATTATCTCTCATAGATTGAATATATTGTACATTTATAATTTCTGACCTATTTGAATGATAATAAAAAAAAATAAAGTATTCATTCCAAATGATAGATATCAAAATATTTACTTATTATGTATGGTTATATAATTATCTTATAAAATTATATTGGACAAGGGATCACCTTTACACATCTTTAAAAAAAAAGGAAACTGGCTGTATAGAAATATTGAAATAATTATACCTGGTTATCCCATGTTTCAAGAATGAATATCTTGTTTAAAATAAGGGTATAAAAACTCCGCCAATTCGCACTGGACAGTGGGGACGCTTTTTTTCTATCTTTTTTATCTCTCAAAGTACAGTTTGAGAGGGCCTTTGCCCATCTGGCAGTATTTACAAACTGCTGCTTTATTTCTATCTAATATTTTGTTAAAATACCTAAATCAAATCATTCAGGTTGCTGACTTTTATCTTTCTTCTACGGAGTCATATTATATATATATATATCTAATTAGGTAAATTAGACGAGTCTGTATAGTACAGGTATACCTACTCATGATACAATAAATGGTTTTAACATAAAAAGTTGATATGTTTCAAGAATGAATATATTGTTTAAAAATGTGTATAAAAACTCTGCTAATTCGCACTAGACAGCGGGGACATCTTTTTAGTATTATAGACTGCTACTTTATTTCTATCTAATATTATGTTAAACTATCTAAATCAAATCATTTAAGTTGCTGATTTTTATCTTTCCTCTACGCAGTTGTATTATATATATGTCTAATTTGGTGAATTAGACGAGTCTGTATCGTACAGGTATACCATCATAGGTAATCATCCATATAGGTAATCATGATACAATAAATGGTTTTAACATAAAAAGTTGATGTTTAAATAATTTTCAAGACTTGTTCTCACGTACCAATGAAACCTGTGTAGTGATTTTTGTGCCGCCCGCAGCGCCGACTACCAGCCTAACTACGCCATCTTTCGACACCACAATGCTGGGGACCATGGAGCTGAGCGGTTGTAAACCTGGAGCCAGCATGTTTGCCGGCGATGGTGGGAGTCCGTAGGCTGACTGACGATTGGGAATTGCAAAGTCATCCATTTCGTTGTTTAGCATAATACCAAGACTCTGCGATCGTCTTAGCGAACCCCATCTGTAATACATTAAACATCTTGTCATAACCTATATGTGCTAATAGAATTAAAACTGCTTTTGAATCTCAGACTCCTAGATTTGGATAACAATTTCAAAAGACAAAAATGAAGTAGGGCATGTAAGGCATGATGGGTAGGATATGATGACGGGCATTTATAAAGACGGACTTACCTTAACTACTTTATAACTTACTAGTCATGATAGCCGTGTGGTTGGGTGGTCGGAATTTCGAATCGAGAGAGCCGAGTTCGATCCCCAGGTTGCAGGCTGGTACCAATGGGTTTTTCAAAAACTTATGTACGAATTTCATCGTTGGCTTGGACATAAAGGCGGCGACGGGCTCACCACCTGTCACGTTGTCCCGAAAATATCTTCGGTGGAAGGTGGGTCGAAGGGACTTAATTGTCTAGACTATGTATATTACATAACTTACTTATTTAACGTAAATATTTGTGTAATAAATAAATAAATATCTTCACGCAGTTCCTAATACAGGGATGGCAGAGGTCTCTTTACTTTACCATCCCCGTTTTCAAGATGCCGAAGCTCATTTTGGACAATGTGACAGGCAGTGAGCTTATCACATATAAATACATATTAAATGTTTTCTTAGATATTATTAGTAACGAAAAAGATAGATGAACACCCATTCTTATAAGGATTGGTTATGAACGTTATTGGAACAGGCTCTCATAACATACATACATACATACATCCCGACCTATTAAAATCCAATGCAGGACATAGGCCTCTCTCAAAGGGAGCATTTGCCATAATCGCCACGCTTGGCAAGCGGATTGGCGATCGCAGTAACAGAACACTCGCACCTTAGAAGCTGCTGGCCATCTTCGGTCTGATTACTTTCGAGAGGTCCTTCATAATCCCTTATGAGTGGGATGAGTTCGCGAGACTGCGTGATCTATTACAGGTTCTTAGAAGGCAATTTTTTATTCATGCAGACCAAGCCTGTATAGTCCAATGAAGTATCCATTACGAATAGTGAAATCACTTACATATAGTTAATAGTGCTGGTGGCGGACACGGCGCTTCCGTCGGGTGCGATGACAACGACTTGCGCGGTGCCATGGTCGTCCGCGCCCTCGAACAGGGCTCCGTAGTGCCGCCAGTCGGAGAAGGTGCGCGTGTCGTCAACCAGACTGCGGTGCGCCTCCGCCCACTCGCGAGATGACAGGTTGCGTTCTAACTGAAAAATGTCTTCGCTTTATAGACCTAGCCGATGTCAGACTATTGAAAAAGGATAATTGAAAAGTATGTATTAAAAAGTAAGTAAATATATGTATTAAAATAGTTCCACAATCGTTACAAATACATAAGTGTTTTTTTTATATCTGTATATAAAAGTGTAATATCACTCATCACGAGATCTCTAAAACTATACACCTGACAAATCTGAAATTTAACATATACACACATAAATACTCATATATATATATGCTCTGTCGACGAGTGGCGTAAACAACGGTTTACAAGGTGTCGTCATCTCGAAGTCCCTGGTTCGATTCCCGGTCTGGTCAATGTAGAAAAACCACTTTTTCTCAGGTCTGGGTGTTTGTGGTGCAAAGGTAAGACTTCCTTCATGGAATATTTGCGTTTGAATTACATAGATGTGTGTCAACTTTCAAAATAATAAGATTGACTTGAGAACTTCCTCTTTTTTCGTTGGTTAAAAATATCAAACATTCGTCCATTTGAGGAATGTTTGATTGTCAATTGGTAGTCAAAATATTTAAAAATAAGCGTCAATTGATGGCCAACGTGTTTCAGCCGTCGTAATTTTAAATATATTTTATAAAATAGAAAATAACCAACATTTACATTTTAAGACTCCACAATGGCTCTGTGCAATGGTTCTGTGCCAGATTACATAAGTCTGCCAATATGTATAAAAGGTACGTTAGGAAACCCTTATTAAGATAAGGGTTTCCTAACGTACCTTTAGTTTTCTAGGGTTTAAGAACCCTCGTCTTTTCTACACGTAAAGCAATGACATATTGTCTAACCTCAGGGATGTCGTGTTGAAGGTTAGTACGTGACGGGTCACCGAGGCCGGTTCGCTTCGCGTAGGCGTATTTGAAGGTTTCGACGACGCGGTGCCAGTAAAGGTTGGAGAAAACCGGCACGTCGCTCGCGGAGCCGACCCAGTCGCGCAGCATATTGAGGATGAACGCCAACACCGAACCGGATCCTGGCAGGGGAACCGAGTAGAGCGTGTAGTCTTCTGTCATTGGTACCACGATTGGATCTTGCCATTCCACTCTATGTCCAAAAAAAAAAACTAAAATTAAGAGGCTGTTATTTATTCCTCCAGCTACACCAGCAGCACATACAAAAAACATATAATAAAAGATTTTGCCTTTGGACTAGCTACCCTAAAATTCGCAAAGTGTGTCGGAGTGTGAATTCGATTATGATCAATATAGCGTATTCGTTCTGGAGTAACAACTCAATCATGATTGAGTTGTAAAGAGATTCTAGCATGAGATGACATCACGCCCTGGCCAAGATTTATTATAGTGTTCATGGGCAAACCCGTGAGGCGTTCGCTAGTAAATTAAGTAGTCAGTTTGTTCACTCACGAAAATTATGTAAAAGTGAAATAAAGTGTCAGCATATGGTCCGTGGTGATTAAGTACTTCGCTGCGTTTCAAATCAGGCACGATTCAATGTTTTCATTTTTATTTTGTTAGGGCATTGAATATGATATCCTTAGCCTATCGACCTCAATAGAACGTAAAAGTGTGACGTCACATGATTATAAGGTTGGCCATGCCCAAAACGGTAGACTCGTGCTTGTGGATTGACTCATTATTACTTATTCAATAAGAAAGCAAAATTCCCTTGCATAATAAAGTAGGTACATATTTATTGGAAACCTAGTAATCTTCTAAATGTTTATTTATAGTGCTATTATTATAGCCACCTTACTAGACCATGGTCAACATCAGGAAGTGGTATTATATGCATAAATCTTTAAGATTATATTTTTTTCATAATGGTTTACTCATCTTCAAGAAAAAATTTAGATTTTGATTGTGAGTCCTCAAGAAAATCATTCATTTTTCAACAACGCATTTTTTTTTAAATAAAATAAATATCTTCACGCAATTCCCAATACAGGGGTAGACAGAGGTCTAGTCTCGATAATTAAGTCCCCATGACTCACCTTTCACCGAATATATTTTCGGGACAACGTGACAGGTGGTGAGCCCGTCGCCGTCTTTATGTCCAAGCCAACGATGAAATTCGTACATAAGTTTTTGAAAAACCCATTGATACAATCCTGCCACCGGGGGGATCGAACTCGGGACTCTCGACTCGAAATTCCGACCACCCACTCGGCTATCGTGATTTTTTTTTTAATTTTTATCCTTTAAAAAATAATAATGACAATATATAACTATAACCTTTAAAAGTATGAGGGGATTAATATAATAATATAATTGAGTGTATATAAATTTCAGTAGACAGTCAACGGCCTTTCGTAAAACAAACGATGTCGTACATAGAAAGGCTAGCTTATAGACTCGCTAACAAGCACTATTGTAATTTAAAAATAAAACTGAAACATTGAGCTGTATAGAAATACATAAATATATGCGACAAAACTGTCTCGTGACGCACGCTTTTCAGAATGTCTTATATTGTGACCTTTGTTCATGTAGCATAAACTGAAATTGAAGTACAAATTTTAGCTAGCATTAGCTTGTATAGCAGCAGAATTCACGCGTCTGCTACAGTTATCTAGTGAAATAATTAACAGCGCAGTCTCACCTGAAATTCCTGAGGTCGTCCTCTGTAACGATGCCGCCGAACGCTTGGATGTCTCGGGCGAAGGCGGCGGTCAACGAGCCGTTGTGTATCGCCTCCGGGCCCTCTTCGGCAATTATGTCCAGGGTTCGCGCCAGGGTTGGTTCGCGTATAAGGTCGCCCTCGTTCCACACTTCTCCCGTCTCTGGGTTCACGTATACTTCCCTGTGATATACGTGACGAATTAAATAATGATGTTCAACGTATTGTAAATATATTCACTGTCTTTATAATTTACATGTAAATTGATTTTTTGTCGATACTAAAACCTAGTTTATAATATTAAATTTAGTGACATTGTGATTTACGAAACGTAAAACTATAAATAGTATCCATTATAAAAGTAACATAGTACAAAACTTTGTTTTGTTTGTTATTATATGTACGAATGTGTAATTGTTTGTGTAAGTGATATGAATTTTAGACAGTTTAGTTTATACTGTCATTGTTAATAATGTAATAGGCGGTTCGTCTAACTAGTACATATGTAATGTAATATTTAGGTAAAAGATTGCTCAAAACACAACCCTCCGTATGGGCTTAAGGTTTATGCAGTTATTTAGCCTGGAAATAAATCCTCTTTACCCACCGTATAATTGACACATTTCACGTCTTACGTAGGTTCAAGCTTTACCGACTTCGCCCTGTCCGAGATCGGATGATGATTTTGATAGTTCCCCTGGAAGACGAAAGAGATTCGAAAGGAACGCTAACTAGTACGAGTATAGGTCCCCCTGTGGCACGCTTTAGGTTAAACACTACAAATTCGTGATAAAACTCAGAAAGAACTCGTGTCTTACCTCATAGAAGGTTCTGCTTTGATCCTGTCGCTGTATGATCGGAGCACCCGGCCCATGTATTCGTTGACGCGGTGGCCTGTCCGGCATAAATCCGCTGCGGGTTTCACTAATTCTTTCCATGGTAGCCGGCCGTACATCCTGTGCATCTCGCCGTAGCCTCTCAGCTCGCCAGGGACTGCGACAGCTAGACCTCCGACCACGGAGGATTTGTTGTCGAACATATTCTCGTACGTGGCCGCCGGAGCTCTCTCTCGCGCATTGATCACTCGAACGTGACCTGAGGGCGCGTCGTATATCGTGGCCAGGAAACCGCCGCCGAGTCCCATGCATTGTGCGCAACCCAAGCCCTCACAGAATAATGTCGCAATCGTCGCATCAACGGCTGAACCGTTTTTCTCCAATATTTTGCTGCAATGAAGCCATATAGTTATCTCCATATTTTATTTCCAAAACACTAATAAAGTTAAAATTTCTAATGACCAATATTTACTTTCTATTAAGGTTTCGGTTTAGATTAAGTGCGAAGAAATATTAAGATAACGTAATTTTATAATAATCAGTGTAATGGCTGTTTATATACAGGCTATTTTAGAGAAATATACCATAATAATATTATAACTCTTTATGTCTTAACCATAGTTTTTGTATAGGCACATCTGCAAATACGGGTGAGAGCCGAAGGCTCTGTTGGTAGGAGATATGATTTGAGATAAACAATTAATAATAGTGATATGGTTTATAAATCAGATGTATTTTATCAGCTGATTTATAAACACTCTTATTGTTTGAGTAACTACAAGCTCAACACGGCATGTTTTTCTTAAATAAAATTCATTTATCAAATACCGCCTTGACAACCGACAGGTTGTGAAAAAACATCTTGAAAATTTAATAATTAAGCAGACACTTCATAGGGTACCAGCTTCTAATTTGCGATAGGATACCGAAGTATTGCGATTGCTAATTCGCCGGTCAAGCGTAGCGATTATAGCTACTCTTCTTAAGGAAGGTGACTTGGTGAATCTATTTCAATCTATTGTGTATGTATGCATGTATATATGTAATGATAATTATAAAACGTTCACTCACAGTAGCACGATAGCCGAGTAGTCGGGTGGTCGGATTTTCGAGTCAAGAGACCCGAGTTCGATACCCAGGTGGCAGGTTCGTACCAATGAGTTTTTCAAAAACTTATGTACGAATTATATCGTTGGTTTGGACATAAAGACGGTGACGGGCTCACCACCTGTCACGTTGTCCCGAAAATATCTTCGGTGGAATGTGGGTCGAAGGGACTTAATTGTCTAGACCAGAACTGTGTCTACCCCTATATTGGGAATTGCGTGAAGATGTTTATATCTATTTATTATTATTTATTATTCACTCACCGTCCAATGGAAGCGCATTCGTAGCCATTAGCGGCGACGGCGGCGCGGCGGTATCGCGGGTGGTCGCTGCTGTTCCACGGCTGGAGCACCAGCACCGCGACCAGCGCGCCCAACACCACCGCTGCCAACACGCTGACCACCACACAGCGCCGCGATCGACATACACTACCACAAAACCAAAATTTTATATCACTTCAAGCAACTAAACTTTACATAATACCAATAATTCAGTCATTTTAATATTTATAATTATTTGTCGATTCTACAGTGAAATTTACAAAATATGGCCTAATATTTTGCAAAAGGACTTGTTGTAATTTTGTTTGGACTAATTGTCAATGATCAAAATAAGCAATGTGATTGATGATGATCTTTGACAATGAAAATCGAATGTCATGTTTAATGGCTGCATAAATTTAATGTTTTTTTTTTGTATTTTGATAGATTAAAGATCAATAAAGATAAAGTTTGCCAATGGTTACTGTACTGAGTTGAGCTTCAGTTTTTTGTAGTAATTTTCAAAAGTCAAGAGAACAAAATTAGTTTGAAAGTAATCTTCAGTACTCATAATATAGTTTTAAAGGCTAGCTCGGTCGGGGCAGTATTAATTTGCCCAATGCAAATGCTTCTTCAAGGGCAGATGCTTAGTGCATCTGCCCTTCCAGAAGCAGAAGCCTAGATATGTCTTATCTTCTATGAGTAGATCCAAGCATTGGTTTAAATTCAGATCATTCAACCACTTCTATTGTTTCGTGAGATTAAGATATGTATTTCTTTATGTTCACACAGTCAGTCATTTCTTCATACATGCACGTCTATCCGAGTACTCAACCTCGGCACCTATAATGCTAACTTTTGCGCTATATTTTCTTAACCATTCTGTCATCACTAATTCGTTCAACGTGCCAGCGTAGTGCCAGTTATAACACCAAGTACTAGAGCCTGCATGTCATTAGGTTTTTTCTGAGGTTTTTGTTTTCGTTTTTCTGAAGATTTTGGTTCAGTAAATTCAAATAGATATTCCACATACGGGTCGGCATAGCCTTTATTACACTTTAGCAGATTGGGGATAGATCACATTTTTTTACTATGGCACAAATATTAAAAACACATATATCTTCAAGCCATTCACAATACAGGGATAGACAGAGGTCGTCAACCTTACACCGAAGAAATCTTTTTTTGGTGGTGCGTCCGTCGCCGTTTTTATGTCATCTATCAAAAATACAATGGCGTTTATTAAAAACAAAAAAGTTTGTAAATGTGTATTATTGTGACCTGACTGGCAGAATTCTATCACGAGTGGTCGCAAATTAAAATACCCAATTAAGGTAAAAAGGTACACTCGGTGAGATAAAAAAAACAGAAGTACACTGAACAAAATTTTAATTATAAAAACATATAAATGGAAAAATTATAAAAACATATAAAGCCACGATAGCCGAGTTTTTGGGTGGTCGGAATTTCGAGTAGACAGACCCGAGTTCGATCCCCAGGTGGCAGTACCAATGAGTTTTTCAAAAACTTATGTACGAATTTCATCGTTGGCTTGGACATAAAGGCGGCGACGGGCTCACCACCTGTCACGTTGTCCCGAAAATATCTTCGGTGGAAGGTTGGTCAAAGGGACTTAATCGTCTAGACTTGACCTCTGTCTACCCCTGTATTGGGAATTGCGTGAAGATATTTTTTTTTTTTATATAAATGGAGACGATACAAAATGATTTTGTTAAAAGAAGGGTTTGTTAAGCAAATTTATACCAAATAATTATTTTAGATTTAAAAATAATACGTAGTGCATACGTAGCAAATTTATTATGATATGTTACTTGGTGCGCCCGTCGCCGTTTTTATGTCATCTATCAAAGATACAATGTCGTTTATAAAACACAAAAGTTTGTAAATGTGTATTATTGTGACCTGACACTGGCAGAATTCTATCACGAGAGGTCGCAAATTAAAATGCCCAATTAAGGTAAAAAGGTACACTCGGTGAGATAAAACAAACAGAAGTACACTGAACAAAATTTTAATTATAAAAACATATAAATGGAGACGATACAAAATGATTTTGTTAAAAGAAGGGCTTGTTAAGCAAATTTATACCAAATAATTATTTTAGATATAAAAATAATACGTAGTACATACGTAGCAAATTTATTATGAAATATTACTTGAACTTTGGCCTATAATTATCTATCAATTTCGTAGGAACAAATTTGGGGCAAGGTTGGAGTTCATTTAGTCGGCAATCAACAATTAAACCATTTAAAATACAAGATTACAGAGATTATGAATTCACGAAGTTTTTAATGTTAAGTTATGTGAAAACTGAGAAGTAATGATCCCAAACGGGTTTGGGTTACTCAAGATAATTAATCTGAGGAAGCCGCCACGAAAGTCAGCCAGTGCTTGATTTGACTACAGAATTTCGTAAGTTGATTATGGAGGCAGAGGCTGTCAATTGCCGAGTTGAAATCACAGAAAAGTATTTTTATAATTTCATTTCACCATTCACAAGGAGAAAAATGTTGGTATTAAACATGTTTGAAAATAATTTGACATTATCTTTTATCATAGTATAAAAGAACACATTGAAATAATAACCAATAGAAATAGGTTGATACGTTAACCACGCGCAAAATATTTCTAGAATTTTATTTAAAAAAACAACACTGATCCGGAGTTCCTCTCATCTGATTCTTTTCCTGAAGATTAAACTTACTTAGCGGTAGTAGATTTAAATTATCAATTAATAAATGTAATGCTTCTTACTTACTTATCTTCACGGACAATCCCTGATAAGGTAGCCAGAGAGAACAGATCGCCAAGTGTCACGATCTCTACATACCTCTTTGGCTTCTTTCAGATTAGATATCCGAGTACTCTTGACCCTCCCCTCTTCGAGCAATTTGCTCACATGGTTTTCGAAAGTTAGTCTCGGTCTACCTCGACCCCTTTTAATGTTAACTTTCGCGCTATATATTTTCTTCACCATTCGGTCTTCACTCATTCGCAACGTGCCAAAGCAACGTGCCCAAACCATCGAAGCACGCCCTTATCAATTTTTGTGACAAGGTCATCTTTCAAACCTGCTATATTGCGAACCTCTTCGTTTCGCTTTCGGTCGGCCATGTTAAGGCCGCACATTTTACGAAGAGATCGCATCTCCACTGCATTCAACCTGCTTTTATGCTTCTTCTGGCATACCCAGGTTTCGCTGCCATATAAAAAAGTCGGTACCAACACTGCGTTATTTATTGCAAGGCGTGCACTTTTCACTACGCCTTGTCTTTTGATTAACGCAATCAGGGCACCATTGACTTTGTTCCCGGCAGCGACACGCTTGTGCACATCTAAATCACATCGTCCCGTCCCGTCCCGGCTAAAGGCACTCCCCAAGTATACAATTTCATTCATCTGTTCTAGACATTCCTGATTTACCCATATTTCACACTTCGTTCTTTCTTCGTCCCTTTCAAATACCAGAACCTTAGTTTTATTAGCATTCAAACGGAGACCTTTAATTTCACATTCTTCTTTCATACACGTGACTAATGTCTGCAGTTCTGCCTCTGATGGTGCAATAAGCACTGCATCATCAGCATACAGCAGACAATTTACTTTAATGTCACCCAATTTCACACCCAAACAACTATCTTTCAGCTTCTGTAAACCGCTGTCGAGATACAGTATGAACAGTCAGGAAGACATGACACAACCCTGTTTTACGCCCGATTGGACGCTAAACCTGGGTGACAGGTCATGCCCTACCCGCACACAGGATTTACAGTCACAGTAAAGTGACTGTACAGCCCTTAGCAATCGACCATCCACACCATACCCCGGCAACAGTTCCCACATTTTCTTCCTTACAACCTTATCAAATGCTTTCTCAAGATCCACAAAAGCACAGAAAATCCTCTGGTTAGCAGCCAGAAGCTTCTACGTGATCATGCGGAGAGAAAACATTTGATCCGTGCATCCTCTTCCAGGTCTAAATCCGCATTGTGCCTCCCATAGAAATATTTCCGATTTCTCTTGCATCCTACGTGTCAAAACCTTCGAGTAAACTTTACTTGCTAAACTGGTCAAGCTGATCGCCCGATAGCACCCGCAGTCATAATGTGAACCTTTTACCTTTATGTAAAGGCACAATGACCGCGGATCGCCAATCATCCGGGACAGCCCTCGTCCGCCAGCACAAATTGCACAGCAGATGAAAGCTGTCGCAGACGCGAGGCCCACCATACTTGACCATTTCAGCAGTAACTCTGTCTAGTCCCGCAGCCTTACCACATTTCAAACTTCGAGTCACGACCGCGACATCAAGAAAAATCCTTTGATTTATTACAATGTGCTAGCCGCACATGCCTTTTATGTTGCTATTTTTAACAGTGGTAAAGCCACGCATTAGCTTTTGTTGTCGCATGAATGGGCCGGCTCGACCGGGGAAGTACCACGACCTCACAGAATACCGACGTGAAGTAGAAGTCTAACAAACTTCTGCGTTTCGTCTGGTGAGTCTAGGTAGCCGGAGGTCCACACACCCCCCTCCCCTAATTCTAGGGGGAGGGGGGCACTCTAAGGCCGGCAACGCATCTGCTATGCCTCTGGCATTGCGGGTGTTCATGGGCGGCGGTAATCACTTACCATCACTTGAGCCACCTGCTCGTTTGCCTCCCTTTTCCATAAAAAAAATATATCAAATAAAGTTGGGAGCCACTTGTCGGCTAGCGTTTAACAATTATACAAGATCGAAGGGAGTTGTAAGTTAGATCATTTAAGAAAAATTTATAAAAGAAACTCTTGCTTTTAAGGAAGCGCGAACCTCGGACCTCTTATAGAAATTTAAATAAAAAGAAAAATTGTAAGAAGTATTGTCGCCGTAAGGTAAATGTGATGACACATTTTTCACATCACTACCTGCCGTTGCACAATAAAGTAGGTTCACTTTTATCTATTTCATTATATTGGTAAGATAGATAGATATAAAGAGATAGCATTCAGACTCGGTATTTCAAGATAAATGTTTCGTAAAATGATTGAGTACGCAAAACCAGGCATGTGCAAGCTGTGTCTCGCTCTCTAAGGTGACATACATTAATCAATGAATTCTTTTGTTTCGGTCACATCCACTACTCTATTCATAAGGTAGTTTGCATTATGAATAAGGGATTTAAGTATCCTTAGTTGCGGCAGTCGTTTTAAATACAACATCTACATATACACATGACGACATGCTTCTGTAAACATAATTTTTTTAGGTTTCTTATTGATCTAGTTAGGTGTGTTACGTACACAGGGACAGTACAGTCTAACTACTGTTTTTTTTAAATAATTTGTTTTGTGTATTTAGTCCATGGAGACTTAAAATTTGGATAACTCCAAATATAGAAAGTCTGTTGTTTATGAAGAATTCAAGGGATATAAACTAAGTACGTTTTGCGATGTCCGAACGGCGTATTATGTCAAAATCTATCCAAACCAAAATTAGTTTATACAATATCTCGTACCAAGTTCCTTTTTCATTGAATAGCCTGTAAAAGTCATACACCACGCTTGGCAAGCGGATTAGCAATTGCAAACAACTCGTATACTGCGGCCCGTAACCGGTCAAAGTTATTTTGTTTCCACTAACGAATGCATACTATGTCACTACTGCGCCTTCCAGCTTAATATTTACAAGCCTATTAATTTTTCAGCTGGAAATAACAAGCTACACGTTTTCATATGCACTTTCACATTTATAAAAATTTCACGGTGAAAATATCCGAGATAATGATGTTGATGATGGTGTCTATATTCCTATATAAAAATAGAAAGGTTACTACCACCCACTCATACACTGAAACTACTTCACTTATGTAGATAAAATTTGACACACAGTCTGAGACTGTGAATTCAGTTAAGAAACGATTTTACGAACCTCGTCTTCTGTGAAAGTGAAAGTTTGGGTTAAGCTCTGCCATTTCTGGACATCCGGAAGCATTAAATCTCATTATTAACAGATCATTTCTTTTTTAACAATTTGGAATATATTTTTAATGGGGAAGGGGAAGGGGATATCCCCTAACCCCTTTGGAAGTGGTGCTTAAAAGAAGATGGTAATATAGTTTCTAATTACTGTGTAATTCTAGTGTAATTTGTCACGATAGCCGAGTGGTTGGGTGGTCGGAATTTCGAGTCAAGAGACCCGAGTTCGATCCCCAGGTGGATCGACTTATCTATGAATTAGATCGTTGGCTTGGACATAAAGACAGCGACGGGCTCACCACCTGTCACGTTGTCCCCAAAATATCTTCGGTGGAAGGTGGGTCAAAGGGACTTAACTGTCTAGACTAGTCCTCTGTCTACCCCTGTATTGGGAATTGCGTGAAGATATTTATTATATTTTATTTATAATTTGTCTTAAGCAATAATAAAATAATCAGCGCACCCTTTTCAGTTTTTTTACGTCTCTCTTCAAAATTCAAAAAATTGTTAATTTTAATCGGTAATATCTTATTCACTTAAATCACATAAATTGAAATATAAAAATAAATATTTTAATTTATAAACTAGAAATAAAAATAAATATCCTCACGCAGTTCACAATACACGGGTAGACAGAGGTCTAGTCTAGACTCTCTCTCTCTGACTAATTCATTATAGTACTATATAAGAGTAATAGGAAGAAATATAAGAACAATGAATTAGCAAACATTTTGCACTAAAGTGGTGTTTTACATTTCAAGTTTATCTAGTTAGGTGAAATCTCTATGGAATTATTATTTATTAAATGCATCATCCATTTCGGATTATCAGTAAGTGAAGTTTGTCAAAACAAAGCGAAACGAAGCAGGAAACTAATAATGCAACTACAACTACCGACTAGATAATGTTTAATCATGTATACACATTGCAAATCTACAGTTGAAAACAACATCGCTTTGGACAACCTTTTACATAATACATTTATGACATCGTCTTCACTGTTTAAATAATAACCAGCAGCGAAAATCGTGCCTTTTATCAAAGTGTTTATTAGCACATTTGATAATTTTAATTCCTTTTATTCCGCCTCTTTACCTATCTGTTAGATATTTAATATCAATAGACTTATAAGGATGACGAGAAGAGATTGGTATGATAACTACTCAATGAGAAGTGAGAAAATGGTTATTTTATGAAGTCGTTGTAAATCACAATTGCGGCATTAACATGAATCTAAATTTGAGCGTAGAGTTCGATCTCCAGGTGGTAGGCTCGTACCAAAGGGTTTTTCAAAAACTTATGTACGAATTATATCGCTGGCTTGGACATAAAGACGGCGACGGGCTCAACACCTGTCACGTTGTCCCGAAAATATCTTCGGTGGAAGGTGCGTCGAAGGAACTTAATTGTATAGACTAGACCTTTGTCTACCCAAGTATTGGGAATTGCGTGAAGATGTGAATATTTTATTAAAATAATAATAAATTTATTGGTATAGTACTTACATACGAAAAAATAGAAAAAGAAGAAGCAAAAGTAAAGCTAAAACACTATAAAATAGTCTGTATTTTGGAGCTGCAGCCCCTTACCTCCGACGGTACTAATAAAAAAAAACGTTAGGGTTAACACTAAAACATAGCAGCGTATAAATCAATTTGAAATAAAGTTTACAATGTAGACATGACAGTACGGTGTTTGTGGAAGCATGTGACTGTCTGCGTTTAGCGGTGTATGCGTGTATATCACAATTATATTGTGTACTAGGTGCCCCCCGCGGCTCTGCCCGCAGTTTAACGCTTAACGCGGAACGCTAATTAGGTTTCTAAAATAAAAGTAGCCTATGTAACTCTCTAGAACATTAGCTATCTGTCAGTGAAAGTCCTGTTAAAATCGGTCCAGCCGTTTCAGAGATTAGCCGGAACAAACAGACAGACAGAAAGACGGACAAAAATTGTAAAAAAAACGTTATTTTAATGTATGTACCGTATATATTCATATAAATGTAGTAGAAAAACTGTTATTTCAATATTACAATCAGACAATCCAATTTTATTTATTTATTTATTTATATATTCTTTATTGTACACCACAAAGGAAGATGAAAATAAGTACTCTCCAATTTTATTTACATGTATAGTGTAAGTACCGTATATATACAATCAGACACTCCAATTTTATTTACATGTATAGTTTTTTAGGCAGTGTTTTACATTCTATGTAACTAATAGAAAAATAATAAAATCTGAATCGTTTTTAAACATTTATTAAGAATGAATTGTAACACCCCCTATTTCTCGCTAAGGTAAGCTTGCTTACGTAGGTACTACATTTATAAAGTAAAAAAAGTTATTTATATTATCAGATAAAAAACCGGCGTTTTTTTAGACACATGAGAGCTTTAAGCCGGTTTATTATAATAAAGTGTTGACCTTGGAAATTTAATATGACGACCCGAGGCAAGAGTAAGTTTCCCGAAGACACGTTTTTGGTTTATCGTATTACGAGTATATATACATTAATAAATGAAATGGCTTCGGATTAAGTATTTCTTGTCTGAAAAAACTTTAATACAAGTTAAGTTAATGAAATTATTATTATTATTAATCTACGTTTTACAAATGACTTGACTGTTTTTTATATATCTAATGAGTGCGTTAATGATAAGATTTGTGATGTAACAATTCGATTACAATCACAGACAAATGCCGCGAGAAAATGAAAAAAAAAATTGTTGCATCAAATTAGTCTTGGCTGTGATTCGAAACCTCTCTTCATATCCTCAGCTATTAGATACCTGTTTTCATATTCTGACACAAGGAGAGATCAAAAAGTAGTGAAAACGACATACTCCTTGGTAAGAAAAAAAAAATATTGCCAGACATATGGCAGATACATATTTGTATCTGATAAAGAAAAAAATATTCGATTCTCTTTTTTTTCTGAATGTAGTGATTTGTTTGCTTCTTGTCGGAACGTGTTCTCGAAAATGGAGAAAAACGAAGTGCGAGCCAATATTAAATATCGCTGTTTAAAAAAGTTAACGACGCAAAATATTCCTTGCGGTTTGGAGGCAACATTAGGAGAGTCTGCTCTGCCGTATTCCAGTGTCGCAAGATGGCTTCTCATTTTCGAGTAGGGAGAACGAGCATGAAAGATGAATATCGTTGCGGGTGTCCATCGACGAAACTACGAATGGGCGTGCTGTTTCATCACGATAACGCACCCGCGTACTGGTCAGCAGTTGCGATGGCTGCCATTCAGCAAACTGACTTGGAATTGGTTAACCATCCCCCTTATTCACCAAAACAGGCGTCTAGCGATTTTTATCTGTTCCCCTATTGAAATAATATTTAAGGGGGAACAGGTACGTAGACCATTACGAGGTGATTGATGTTGTGGAGAGCTTTTTGCAGGACCAAGACAAAACTTTCTTTTGAAAGGTATTGAAGCATTTGAAAAGCGCTGGACTCGGTGTGTAGCAAGAGAATCGGAGACTATATAGGAAAATAAATTATTAAGTTACTAATAGTCATTATATTCTATCTCATTCTCACTAATTTTTTATCCCTCCTAGTATCTTTTCAGCTATGAGATATGCTAACCAGTAAGACTCGCTGACGATATATGGTTATTATATAATAAATGTAAACAAAAACGTGTAACTCTCGAAACAATAAGGGTGTTTTTTCCGAGGTGGTTATAACGTCGTCTGTTGGTAGCCAAAATATTTTCAAGGCTTTCTCCTTAGTCTCCGCTGTTTTCCCATGGGAGTTGTACGGACGAGAAAAAAGGCCACCCCCTTTCTTAACATAAACTTATTGTAAGTTAAGGATAAAGAACGCGCCACCAAGGTCAACCTTATCCATCCACATCCATATTTAAAAAAATCTAAATTCAATTAAAAACTCGCTTTTAAACATAACCAAACCGTTGTTATCGATATAAAACATTGTCGTACAATTATGCGTTTTAACTATATTCGATGCGTTCAAGGTTGATAGATGACTTTCACAATTACTCTAATGCCTTTTCGTTATCTACATAACTTTAAGCAATTTTAAAAGCACATAGTGAAAAAATATCTTCACGCTATTCCCAATAGGGGTAGACAGAGGTTTAAACTATCATGTCGTTGCGACCCACTTTTAACTGAAGCTTTCTTAGAGGCGATTGTGAGCCTATCACTGTCTTAATGTCCAAGTCAACGATAAACAATATATTTCCGTACCATAGCCTATCCCATTATGGAATACGGCGTAAAAAAATTATATAATTTATGAGCACCTATGACTTGAGTACAAACTTTTATCATGCAATAGCTTGCCCCTTGCCGGATTCAAACCAGCAACCCTTAGAATCATTGAAGACTGTGTCACTACTAACAAGATCTATCCATCTATTGAGTTGTTAGTAATCGATGATAACATTAATAAAAAATATATATTCAGATTTTGTATTGTTAATACTTTAATAAAATTTTCAATACTTTAAATTTTAAAAGACCATGCGATCAAATTTAAAATTTGTCCTCTGACTCAAATCAAGCTGTTATGAAATTGAAAGCGGATTTATAATGCAGTAACTTTCAATTTCTCTTTACGTAAACATATTTACATAATACAAACCAACATAAAATGATGAAAGACTTTTTTTGTATCAAAAATTTCTTTTTTGTATCTAACGTAAAAAGCGTGGAAAAGTTGCATGTACCTAAATGCTAAATCATGTCCATATCCCTGGATCGAACTCATTCAGTATTTGTGTTATGCGCTCAAATTGTTCCACTCTAGACAACTCGACCTGTATTTCTGATCGGTACTGCATAACAGTTATCTTCCTATCTCATCGCCCAATGACTAGTGATTGCCAGGGTGTGGGATCTAAGGAGCGAGATGTCTACTTCTATGATTATTTCAGAATACTAAGATTATTTAAGATTTTTAAGAATTTCTGTGCTAAGGGAGAGAATATTGCAAATTTTTCTCCGCGAAAATTCTATATATCCCGCAGGGCACTTTATCAAGCCGCAAATTAGTATTGGTAAGTTATTTAAAAATGTTTTTTTATTGGAAATTAAATAAATTTTCTGCAACATAACGTTCATGGTCAATTAGGAAAATATACTAAAATATCGTAGAATATTTTGTAATATTTAAAATAAAAACAGTTGCAGTATCTATGTGTTCAGCAAATAGTCACGTCGTGGACGATTGTTAACTGACTGTAAAATCAAACAATTCTTGCACGGTGACAAAAAATTCTGCGAAGTGGCAACTGGCTGCACAATGTTATTAAAAAACTTACTTGGCAAAGTTATATAGATGACATTATTTTAGAGATTTTTTGAAGTATTTCACAAAACACAGTCACTTTGAACAAAACTACAAAAAATATGGAATAGCCTACGCTTTGGAGCTCACCTCACCATTTTGCTGAGACGACGATTTGTAATGAATGTCGATCAGTTACTAAACACGATGCGTTAGCGCAAAAATCTATGAGCGCCGATTAGAAAATTCATACCGCAACTGACTGGTTAGAACAATGACAAAACATAAAATATTATTTGCCAACTCGGACCATGAGTATGTTATCGAGAAAATAATATAATTTAAAATTCCTATAAACATCACACTCAGTAAAATAATAAGTTCTGTCTGTTTTAATTTATTAAATAATTTCAATATCAAATTATTTTCAATGAACACTACGATTATAAATTTACTTTAAGTCGGCCACGCTTCACTGAGGAAATAGTTTAAATATATATTTTATTCAAAAAGTTCTAAATATATTGTAATTGTCAATGGATTTTACATGTCTAAGGTTAAAGGAAAATGTATTTACATTTTATATTGATTATACTAAAATTCATTAATATAAATTTACTTGTAAGGAATAAATATAATTAATATATTTTCCATCGATTCTAATTTTTTTAAAACAGAACTTGTATAATTAATTTTTCTACCAGCTTCTCGTAATTCATTTCCTATAACAGAGAAGAAATATATAGTATTTTTTAAGCAAAGGAATATAAAATTATTAGTATAGCATGAGAATCACCGATCCGATTGCTTGGTTAGTAGTGATCCTGCCTTCGAAGCTAAATGTATTGCTGGGGTGTTCAAGTCCCACCAGGGGCAAGCATATTTGTGATGAATATAAATGTTTGTGCTTGAGTCATGAATGTTTGAATGTCTGTATATAAATAATAATTACATTTTATAGGTTGGGTGGTCGGAATTTCGAGTCGAGAGACCCGAGTTCGATCTCCAGGTGACAGGCTCGTACCAATGGGTTTTTCAAAAACTAATGTACGAATTATATCGTTAGCTTGGACATAAAGGTGGCGACGGGCTCACCACCTGGCACGTTGTCCCGAAAATATCTTCGGTGGAAGGTGGGTCGAAGGGACTTAATTGTCTAGACTAGACCTCTGTCTACCCCTGTATTGGGAATTGCGTGAAGATATTTATTTATTTATTAAACATTTTTTAGAAGTGTTATAGTACCATCAGATGGACACTAATATGAGCACCACCGGTCAAGTTGCCAGAAGAAAAGGTAATTAAATGCCTCTTTCTTTGCTCGGAAAGGTTGTTTTGCAATAATTGTGCTGAAAGATGTGTCCCTGCGACTTTTATTCACTCCCAAGAACCAAAGATGGACTTTGATGTCTTCACTTTACGAATATTGAAGATGCGATGAGTGCTTTCGTAAATGCCTTAGAGGAGACCACTTAAGAAGATGGGCTTATGTCAGTGATAGTATTCTTCCTACGTCTGCACCTGATCCGGAGTATTTTCGTAGAATCAGCGTACACACCGGTTTTCATGGTGTCGCTGGCTCTGTGGTTCCAGGTTTGAATCCCTGTCGGATTAATGAAGAAAACACTTGTTCTACATTTTCCCGGAGCTGGGTGTTTCTGATTCTACGGTACAAGTGATTTAGCTACTTTAGGATCTTGACAATATAATATATTATGTGATATTGTTCCTATTTATGTATGTGTGTATCTACGTATACAGTTGTGTAAAAACTTTAATGTTTTTTTTTTATAGAAAAGGGAGGCAAACGAGCAGGTGGCACACGTGATGGTAAGTGATTACCGCCGCCCATGAACATCTGCATTACGGGAGGAATAGCGGATGCGATGCCGGCCTTTGAGAAAGGTATAGGCTCTTTTCTTGAAGGTCCCTAAGACGTATTGGTCCGGAGGTCCGTAAGTGTTTTGTTGGTGTTATGAAAATATTATCACGCCATTCCCAATACAGGGGTAGACAGAGGTCCAGACAATTAAGTCCTTTCGACCCACCTTTCAACAAAGATATTTTTGGAAGATGTCAAACATCTTCCAAAAATATCTTCACAAGGTGGGGAGCCCGTCGCCGTCTTTATGTCTAAGTATGTCAACGATATGATCGTGCATAAGTGTTTGAAAAAAAAAAACCCATTGGTACGAGCCTAAGGCATCGAACTCGGGTCTCTTGATTCGGATTCCGATCACCCAACTCGGCAATCGTGACTGTTAGTAGGTGTTATAGTTTACAGTAACCCAGAGATTCTCAAACTTTTCACTCATAGACCACTTTTTTAAATTTAGGTGGTCCCGGTGCACTGCAGCTACATTTTTACCATATTTCTAGAACTCAACAAAAATGTTAAGATTAGATCTATGGAAATATGAGTTCAAAACGGCGGCGGTGCTTTCAAAGTCTCTTCACGTTGTACTGAATATGGAATATGCAAGTTTTTACAAGTAACAGTTGCCGAGCTTCTTAAAATATTATCTGCCTACGTTGATAGGTGAAGTTAAGCCAACATTTTAGTTCTTCACTATCGTCATCAAATAAATGTTCCTGGGCTCCAGCTTACGAATTGTGAACCCTAATTTTTTTATCTTACTAACATAGACCCTCGTCGAGTCTCCCGTGGATCCCTGAGGGTCCACCTGGACCACTTTGGGAACTAAGGCAGTAACCACGTATCATCAGGTGGTACATAAGTTCAGATAGGGTGTACGGGCAATTGCCTTGCTTTCAATCATTTCTTTCTTACTAATGGAAGGACAAATCGTAAGGAATTACTGAGATTAGCTATAATTAAGAATAAATGAGGATGACCGATTTAGGCAGCAATAAATAATTTCTATGAAATCGTAAAAATATATTTTATTACAAAATTATTAACTTATTACAAATTCTATAAATCTATGTAACATTAGGTACAGTATAATCCTATTTGGTAACCGATTTTAAAATATAACTGTATTTTAGATTCAGTTAGATTCGTTTCGAAGTGCCAAGGGACTTGAAACTTAAGTCGTTTATATTTTCTTTCTTTTTAATAATATTCAGATGTAGATGTATAGCTAATATATAATATAATGAATTACAATGTATTCGTTGAATTTTATCTTTTACTATAAAAAACGAATTACAGATTATTTGATTCATAAGGATTTTTCACATTTTAATAATCTCATTATTTTTAGGTTTTCAAATAAAGTGTTTCGCTACAGTAGATTTATTGTTTTTAATTCACCAAGAACTAATAATATGTAAGCACCTAAAGTACCTATATTCTAATATTACTTCAAATTTATTGCCCATGTTATAATAACATATATAGTAAGTATTTAAAATAGACAAGACAGAGTCAATTTGGTTTTAATACCGACGCGTGTTGCATTTTATTGCTAAATATCTTTATTCTAAAAATTATACTTGGTGTTTCCGTTCAAAATTATCACTTTTGCTTTAACCTACAGGTCAATTAGATTTAAAGAGAATTTGACGATTTATAAAGTTTATTATTCGATTCAACTCACGGATTATAATAATTTCGAATGACCTTGTTGTTAGTCATTGTTGTGTATATTTTGTCCTCATTGTGGCGCAGGTTTTCTACAATAGCTTCAACAATTAAACGCTAAGTGTTTAATATATATAGAGCAATTATAGCTGTCATGAAGACCTCAACTGCGCAGCTCAATCCATTCACGGTGTTCTAAATAAATTGCCGTAAAAAGATAACAAAATTTTAACAGCTTAATATAGATTCCTTTACGCCTCTTTCTCTTTAACATTCCTAAAAACGACCATGTATCCTTATTACGGAATAGGTAAAAGTAATACACTATGTTGGTATAGTATGTTTCCCAAATTGTTAGTAACTAGATGCCGACGTACAAATTTTTTATATACAATATTAGCATATTTAAAGTAGTACCTTTTTACAAAAAAAAAACTTAATTATTTTTATTTAACTCAAATAACAAGGTAACAAAACCTAATAGCCTTCTTTTCAATAATACTTATGACATGAGACATTACCACATTTCTTTTAGAAAACTTACTAAACAAGCTTCTGCATAATCTGTGGCAATTGCAATATTTATACTGAATGAGTAATTTTATTGATAAATTGTAATAGTAAAATAATGTGTCGCAAAATTTAAAATTGTAGTATTAATCTAAGAGTATAAGTAACAAATTTTGATTGATTGATAAGATCCTACTCAAGTGCATTAAACTATTATTAATAAATGCCAAAATAACTTTTTCAAAAACCGCTTCTACATAACTATTATTTCAGAAACTATTTATGTCTATTATTTTCTGTTAGATAATAAATAGATAATTATTCTAAAATAAAATATTAAAGTAGTAAGTAAATATCCACTGCTGGACAAATGAGTTGCAGCACTGTGCAGTGGTTATTTCCAAAAGCGAGGGCTCTGTAGATAATACACATACACTTATGAGAATGATGAGAAACATAGGTATGTGAAGTCGAGGCACTACAGTTAATGATCAAATTTCAACAAACTTGAAAGAATGGTGCCATCCACTTTAAAATTTCATCAGTGTACTCAACTCTAAGACTAAAATCAGTCCTGTGATAGTTAATGTATTTTAACATTTTTTCATGAAATATTTTATTTTTTGAGAATAAACATATGACCTGTTTTGTGTAGTTTTATCTATATATATATGTTAGAAGTGTTATGTATTTATGAAGAGTTTTATAAATCATATTTACTACTAAGAATTAGCATAAATTAGTTAATGCAATATGCTGTCCATATTGTGCTTTTTTGGGTAATGATTAATCAGGTGTTCTCGTTCCCGGTGGTTCATCGCCGAAACAATGTTTGTGTGCTGGGTCTTTGTATGAATTTTCGTGCAACACACTGTGGGAGCTGGTGCGGCATTTCGTTAAACACAGCTCATAGTCATCAGTCAATGAACGGAACAACACATTTTCCTCTGCAGAAAGTTTCGAAAGAACTAATTCAAGCATGTCCCTCTGAAAATAGAAAAAATAACAATAAAAAACAACATTTTACTGCAGCATTAATGGACCGGTTCCACCAGTTTAGTAAGGTTGTGTCCTATTATCATAGTATACAAGTCTAAACATTACAGCCCACCATGACCTCTCTCTAAGGAATGGCTGTGGGAAAAATAGTGATGATATAGATGAAAATCGTGTAGATGGGTACAATAGTTTGATTGAGATTTTATTACAATAATATTCTGTTATTATTAAAGTTATTTCGAGTAGTGCAAGTAATAATATTCATTTAGAAACATTTTAATATTAACTTATTGTGTATTAATATACCTTTTTTTTCATGAATGTAGTACAAGGCGGATAAAATTTAAATGGCTACCTATAACCGGCAGGATAACTATTTGAAATAATACAAGACCAACAGTCAACTGCGATCGAAAATCTAGTCGTGGCGAATATGCAAAATCCATCTTACAGAGGAGCTCTGTGTCCTGTAGTGGACTTATACCGGCACGATATGTATGTATGCTATATGTATAAACGAAATGCTTTGTGTTCTTTAAAAAGGTGGTTGAATTTTTGGAATCCAAACAATAATATTACAAGTTGGATGTTTGTCAGTGAAAAGTATAAATAAGAAAAAAAATCATAGCAGATAGATTATCGAGAAATTTTTGTTTTTGTGCGCAACTGAGAGCCAGTCGGCCTTCATACGACATAAGTAGTGACTGCGATAATAGTTGTTTTAAGGACGAACTCAAGCACATACTGATTGTTATGACCTTCAAAGTTAGTTATGATCTTCAAAGCCAAGGGTGGCTGGTTCAGGTCACACTTCAAACAATTTTGTAATGAACATAAATGTTAGTTCTTGAGCCATAACATATTTATCGTTCTAATCTATGTACATATAATGTACCATCTCGGTGGACACAGAGCCAACGATGGTCTCATCACCTGTCACATAGCTGTAAATATGCTTTGGTGTGAAAGTTGTTTCTGTATTGGGAAAATGAATTACTATGTCACCCATTTCCTAATGTGTAAAAAAAATTAGCAGTTGATGAAGTTAGAGGTATTGATGATGATGACAACAAGTACCTAGTCCAGCCATAAGTTCTGTTACTGTCTCAGCAAACAAAAAAAAAATAATATTATTTTTAAAAAATAATACAGGCTTCTAATTTGTTTGGCGTATGAATCTATGGATATATATGCATTGTTTCCAAGGGAAATTTCGCCACTACTTGCTCTAAAGATTTTTAAGAGGCTCAATGTCGCCATGTCGTTTAGAGATGGCCATCTACTCTAAAACTGACCATAATTTGAGGTCTAAAGGGGTGTGGTGTAGGATAGTTGAAGGCCAGTTTTGAATTCTTATAAAGTCCGGACTTTGGTTACATGCCAGGCTTGGCTAGTTCGTTCCTTGTGACCAGGTGCAGTCCTGCTGGAATTTCCACAGTATATTTTTAAAAAGTGTGTTCTGAGAGGTTACACAACATGGTCCAAGACTGTATCTTGATACACTGGCTAAGTTTTCACTCCTTTTTCACAAAGTAGTTTGTTACTCCTTGATAAGACACACCCCACCAAACCATCACTGAAGCAGGATGATGACCACATTGTATTTTTCCGACTACTTGAATAGCTTCTTTAGAACTTTGAGCGTACACTTTGTCATTTTGCTTTTTGTAGTGTTCTTCAATTGTGAAAATTTTTTCTTTGGTAAAGAGGTTATTTCTATGCCTTTCACCTGCGTATCGCGACAGAAGACGTTTTAATTGATTCACTCTCTTTAATTGCAAAGATCGATCTAGGGCATGTCCTGTATATCAACAATAAGCACCAAGGTTTTTTTTTTTATAATTCGCCACAGAGTTCTTGCGTGAATCTTTATCTCGCGGAAAGATTTTTTGCTTCCTTTGCCTATCCTTTAACAGCATTTGTGAAATTTGTGAAATGTTGCAAAATCGTAAGAAAAAAAAAAATATCGTCACGCAATTCCCAATACAGGGGTAGACAGAGGTCAAGTCTAGACAATTAAGTCCCTTTGACCCACCTTCCACCGAAGATATTTTCGGGACAACGTGACAGGTGGAGAGCCCGTCGCCGCAAAAACATTACAATTTCTAAATTGGTTTATTTATGAGAGCAAAGAAAAAAATATAAAGAGATAATATAATTTTACTATTTCTTTTATTAAGTATGACATTTTTATTAAGTATGATGATCATTTGTGTGATGAAAATGAACATTTATACTGGAGTCATGGGGATTTCTATATTTTTTTAAACTAAATAAGTAATATAACACATGAAAAGGTGGTTTATCTTTCCAACAACTTGGTACTTAAGTTAAAATTACCTTTTTTGGATCTAAGCAGCAGGAGACACAGTACTCATATACAACACAGCAGTTGTTGTCTTTACATGACTCGCAACTATATCTAGTTGTGAATTCAGCATCTGGATTACAGCAACCATTTTTGATAATATCTTTCCTTTGACATACATATCCTAGACAAACAATAACAACAGTTTTATTTTTTTTGTTTTCTAATAAAAAATTTAATCAATTCATAAATATTAGAGTAAGAGTATGCAGGCTGGTGATGGGCAGCAGCATCTAAAGTGAAAGGTGTCTAGTATTGCAATTGGTAATCAATTACCACTCCCAATGCTGGAATAGACAGAGGTCCAGAGAGTAAAGTCTTTTCAACTCATCTTTCACCAAAGACATTCTTTAGGGGCAATGTGACAGGTAGTGAGCCTGTCGGTTCTATGTCCAAGCCAATGATATAAATTGTGCATAAGTGTTGAAAAAACTCAGGCTATCATGACTATTGACTAGGCTATTAAAGAAATTCTCTTAACAATACAGATGGTGGGCCATATTTCTTGCATATATGCCCATTATGTTCATATGTAAGTACTATGGGTTAGATTGTTTTGCCAAGTAAAAAGTTGTACATATATTTTTATGTATACCTCTATCATCTACAATCATTGCCTTTCCTTGAATAGAGTTTCTACAAGTTTGTGTATCGTTTGTATCATTGTGTTCTTGAAGAGTCCTCCAAACAAATGGCTTTTGTTCTATCGATATATCTTGAAATACCATATTTCTGTTGCTGCCCTGAAGTGCAATAAGATTTAATAAAATAACATTAAAGCTCTAAAACTAAGAGTTTCACAAACATGAACTATTAAGAAAACAAAACAATACTAGCCTCTCTTAAAAAACTGACAATACAATAAGTTAATGAAGACGCAAATATGATACCTAATACTAAACGCCTTCGAATAAAACGTACTAAAGCAGCGTACCACATTTTATGGCCGCTATATTTTTTGTTTGATATAAAGCGTAAACTAAAATTGTGTGAAAAGTAGAAATTAATTAAAAACATTTTTTATGTACACAACTAGGTGTTCGGACGTTTTACTATTAACATTTTATAGTATTTCTATAATACAATTACAAATTAAATGTTCACAAATTAAACTTTTTTCCGGACCAGTAATGTAGAATGCAATTGTGATGTATAAACATTAGCATTATCCCCGCACATTTACATTTTTCTAATATTTTTAATAGCAATAATAAGTACGGCGGACTGGGATAAAATGATGTCAATTTTGACACTGACATTTATCATTTTTAAATATAAAATATGGCGTTGACTTCAAAGTCTTCAGTCAGAAATACACATGTACATTGAACATTATATTTTTTCAATTAGAAATAATAAATTACAATAATGTAAAACATGGTAACCAAATTGCCATATAAAAAAATTATTTGATGGCGCTGCTATTTGGTTATTTGTCATAAAATATTATATAAATATAAATTTATCAATTTACAAGTGGTAGAGCCACGCATCAGCTTTTGTTGTTGCATGAATGGGCCGGCTCGACCGGGGAATTGCCACGACCTCACAGAATACCGGCGTGAAGTAGAAGTCTAACAAACTTTTGCGTTTCGTCTGGTGAGTGCAGGTAACCGGTGGCCCACACACCCCCCTCCCCCAATTCTGGGGGGGGGGGCACTCTTAGGGAGGTAACGCATCTGCTATGCTTCTGGTATTGCGGGTGTTCATGGGCAGCGGTAATCACTTACCATCACGTGAGCCACCTGCCCGTTTGCGTCCCTTTTCTATAAAAAAAAAATAATAAATTCCTATGGAGATGGTATAACTGAAAAATTAAGCGAAACGAAGTTCTAATATGTAAATATCGGCTCACTATTCAGTTACGTCAGTTGTTTCTATTTGCTAGAGAAATAATCACATAATAACTTTATTTACTTTGTAATGACAAGGATTAAATCTTTGACAGTTATCTAAAGTCCCGAAGTGCGAGTGTAGCCGCAGGTAAAGGCTAGTACTATATAAAAGCTGAATACCAGTTAATGATTAATCACCAAGTTTATGAAAATGTAATAGTTTGAAACTTTAACATTTACATAATATACATGATGTTCTATAAGTTTTAATGTACTGTATGGATAGCAGTAAGCCATTAATACTTTTTGAAACAATGCCATCAAGCAATATATGTAATGTTAGCAAGCTACTTGTACTTTCTACAGTGGTAGAGCCACGCATCAGCTTTTGTTGTTGCATGAATGGGCCGGCTCGACTGGGGAAGTACCACGACCTCACAGAATACCGGCGTGAAGTAGAAGTCTAACAAACTTTTGCGTTTCGTCTGGTGAATGCAGGTAACCGGTGGCCCACACACCCCCCTCCCCCAATTCTGGGGGGGGGGGCACTCTTAGGAAGGTAACGCATCTGCTATGCCTCTGGTATTGCGGGTGTTCATCAGGCGGCGATAATCACTTACCATCACGTGAGCCACCTGCTCGTTTGCCTCCTTTTTACATAAAAAAAACGAAGAGATTGCATCTCTACTGCATTGAACTTGCTTTTTCTGGCATGTCCAGGTTTTGCTGCTATATAACAAAGTCAGTACCAGCACTGCGTTATGTATCGCAAGGCGTGCACTTTTTTCTACGCCAAGCCTTTTGACATGAATGGGTTATGGCACCGTTGCCCTTGTTTCCGACAGAAACACGCCTGTTCATATCTATATCACATCTTTTATTCCGGCTTAAAGTGCTCCCTAATAATAAAACCTTGTTCACCTGTTTTAGACATTCCTGATTTATCCATTTTTCTCACTTCGTTACAACTTCGACCCTTTCAAAAACTTAGTTAGTTTTATTAGCATCCAAACGGAGACCTTTATTTTCACATTCCTCTGTCATACATATCATCCTCTATCATATCTCTGCGTCTGATGGTGCAATAAACACTGCATTATCAGCATACAGAAGACAACTTAATTTTGTGTCACCCAATGTCACACCGAAACAACTATCGTTCAGCTTTTGTAAACAGCTATCGGGATACTGCCAGGAGGACATGACACAAACTGTTTTATGCCCGCTTGAACGGTAAACACGGATAACAGGTCATGCCTTATCCGCACACAGGCTTTGGAGTCGCAATTGAGCGACTGCACAGTCCTTAGCAGTGGGTCATCCACACCATAACCTGGCAACAGTTCCTACATTTTCTTCTTTATCTTCTTACAATCTTGTCAAATAAATAAATATCTTCCCGCAACTTCCAATACAGGGGCAGACAGAGGTCTAGTCTAGATAATTAAGTCCCTTTGACCCACCTTCCACCGAAGATATTTTTGGGACAACGTGACAGGTGGTGAGCTTGTCACCGTTTTTATGTCCAAGCGAAAGATATAATTTTTACATAAGTTTTTGAAAACCGATTGGTACGAGCCCGCCACCTGGGGATCGAACTCGGGTCTCTGACTCGAAATTCCGACCACCAACCACTCGTGTCTCAATCGTGACTTTTATATATTTATTTATATTATGTATCATGACCTTATCAAATGCCTTTTCAAGATCCATAAAAGCACAGAAAATCTTCTCGTTAGCAGCCAGAAGCTTATCTGTGACCATGCGGAAAGAAAACACTTTATTCATGCATACTCTACCAGGTCTCTACCGCATTCTGCCACGTGTCCACTCGCATTCAAAATGCGAACCTTTACCTTTAAATAAAGGCACAATGACTGCGGATCGCCAATTATCCGGGACATTCCCCGTCCGCCAGTATAAATTGCATAGCAGATGAAAGATGTCCAGGCCCTCCATGGTTGATCATTTCAACAGTAACTTTATCTAGTCGCCCTCCATCGCTGCATGACGTCCGATTTTTTCGAAAGGACGTCATTGGATCCCGAAAGCACTTTGTTCATTTTTAAGGTTGTCGCACCACTTCGACCCCTCCCATATATACATAAATATTTATTTGTTTATGTTTGTTATATGTATATATGTAATTACATTGTATTTGTAATATAAATATATTTTTTTACTTAGTTTTTATGATTATATTGTATACGCTAGTCTACCACTTTGTGACCCATTTCCAGACACAGGTCTGCTGTAAGAGATTTCTAAAGAAATAAGCACGGCCTTTGTACAAATTTCATGTTGTGATTATATTACTAACTTTGTGTTTATTCTGTATATAAAATATTAAATAAATAAATCAAAATTCAAAAATAGTCACCACCACAACGGCATTTGAAGAAATTGACAATATGTTTTACTTCACAATTGTATGAATATTCAAATTGAATGAAAACGAACGGAGGATAATAAGAAGTTGGCGTTACAGAAAGATAATGACGTTGTTGTGCATTTCTTAACAGTGTATTACAGCGATTCCTGTATTTTTGCATTATTAAAGTACACAGAATAAATTATTACTTAACCCGTTAAACAAATTTACACATACATATTTTCTAGACTTATATTTGAAATTGAAAACTTTACAACTTTACAATAATCTTACAAACTCACTTTTTAAATGCAAAAGTTTTCAGCAAATTAATTGTTAACTAGTGTTGCTTCATACCGTAGGCTTGAGCAAACGGCGGCAGGCTCACCACCTGCTACGTTTAAAAAATGTCTATGGTGGAAGGAGGGTCGAAGTTAATCGTTTAGATCTTTGTAAAGCATATAGCCAGTAACTGGATTTCTTTGTCGAAACACATCTGGAAAGCGGGTGCGGAGTCTGTCACAGTGAAAATTGTTCAGTACGTATTTTTGCACATTCTGAACAAACGGGGTATCCCACCGTTTTTGTGAGTTAGGTTCCAGCGAAATATCCTTGCCAGGTCCAAATGAATAATTTTGAAGAGGTTTTCTGGATAAATCGTGAACACTGTTTACGGAGGCAAGGAAAGCCGGCAGCGCAATATTTGAAACCCCTTTTGTAACGATGCCCATAAATCTAATAGGTAAAGTAGCTTGAGTCCAGTAAGGTGAGACTAAAGATAAATTTTGTCCGAAGCTATTTTGAGATTGAGGACAGAAACAAAAGTAACCTCGACAGATGTAAAAAAAGTACTTTACTGAATGCCATATATTAATGCATATCTCTAGTAGTTGTTACTAAACTGTGCGGTTGTGCCCGCGATTCGTCCGCGGCAAGTACAGCTTCACCACCGACGACTACGGACGATGCATCCGAGAGAGATGACATATTGCTGTGAACTTTTCGGCCCCGGTCGATTTGAGTTTACCTGAAACCTGAAACTTACTCCATTGCCTCTTACATGCCCAAAGAAGTTTCTTACTGCACAATCAACTTTGTATATTTTTATTTAGGGTTATTTATTTATGTTCTCAACTGGTCAGTTTTTAATAAAAAATTACATATACATAACTAAAATTATAAAGAAATGATAACACACATACATACGCTCTCACACACGCATTACTACAAATCCATTGTTTCATGTATGTATGAATCCAGGCAAACATATGTACAAAATTAAGAGGAACATTAACATTACTGCTGTATGAGTTACTTTACGATGGTGGTTAATTTATATTGTTTGAATACCAAGAAATGCTTAATATGACTATTATTACAACTGCGCGGAAACCCTACACCTCACAAGAATTAATGAGTCTGCCGTTTCTTGACACCTTCCACGAAGCTCTTTTGTAAGCGTCGAATAAGTATTGGGTTACTCTTGTCATTACATAGTAAATTTTAACACGTGAGAAACACAGTGAACACGATACTATTCTATTTATACTCTACTATCAGAAGATATGAAAATATAGTATTTGTATGTTTGTGTCTGCAAAACTCAAAAAGCAATCAAATTATTGACTTGCAATTTTGACAGTTCCGTTTATGCCTGTCTATAATATTCAGGAAGATCAGAAAATTCTTGTTCTTCGGATGTGCTGGTTTGGTATATAAAATCCTGTATAGCATAGCATATCCTGTTCTTGTCTTTTTGTTTGAAACCCATGGAGCGCATTAAGTATTCGGATCGTCGAATTTATTTCTGTAATATTTATAACATAATTACATTAATAATATTCTAATATCTTCTTAATTATTTATATAAAATTGATAATTCCCTCATCAGGTAATGTTCCAGTAGAAGCACGTAACGAAGTCCTCAAATGATGTTCTTGATTCAGACACGACTGTATTCCATTCCGGAGGAGGTGAAATAAAAAAATCTTTGGCGTCTAAGTCTTCTGTTGACGAACATGGAAAACCACAGAGTTTATTTCGACATTCTTATGGCTTGATATGTTCCTGACAACTTATTTTCGATGTATGACTTGAAATATTTTATGATCTATAGGCTGTTGTAATTTGGTAAACTTAAATTAAGGCGTTTTTACCGATGATTAATATAAAGAGTTTTACTGTGACCGACATGTTTACCGCTAGCAAAATAGTTAGACCATAGCAGACACCATAGCATTTATCATTTTTAAAAGTTAGACTCTCACTAGGAAGAGATTCAAAACCAGCCCTGTTTCGTCAACTTCTATTATATTGATATTGTTATCTAACAATATCTTCAAAAGCTTCATAACCATGTCAAAAACTTACAATTTGTATAGAGGTGAAAAATAATTGAGTCATTATTTATTAAAAAACGATTACAGTGCTATTATTTTCTCAGTAAATAGAAATTGCTTACAATTTAGGCTTGTAGCCTTAGGTCTTTGATGCTAGAAGTATCAAAATGTTTCATCTTAATCTCAGAATTTCTGCTTAACATCATAAGAATATCTAGAAAATAATGAAAATTTCTTCTAAGGTAACCGAAGGCCTCTATCTCTTTCTTGTACATTTTTCCTTTCTTTACTTTTTTTCCTTCCGAAACGTAGATTTGGGGATATATAAATAATGTTGTTTAAAAAACGGAACGGAACGGTTGAAATACCCACCATTCACTTATCAAAGAATTATCAAAGATTATCAAAGAAGAAAATATTGGAATGTTCAACAGCACACCTCTTTATCTTTTTGATTTTATTTTCATTTCATATCGGTTAATGTTCGGTTTTTATAAGCATTAGAACTTTGTGTCAGTTTATTTTAGTACCGTTCCACATCTTATACTATCATTAGCATCATAATATCCTAATGTATATACCGCAACGAGACCTTGATTTAACAGTCTGAAAGCTACATCTTTTTCTTTTTTACAATGCTTGTCTTTTGTCTCGATAGCCGAGAGGTTGGGTGGTCGGAATTAGAGTTAAGACACCCGAGATCGATCCCCTGGTGGAAGGAATATACCAATTGTTTTTTTTTTCAACAACTTATGTACGAATTATATCGTTGGCTTGGACATTGAGACGGCGGCAGGCTTACCACCTGTCACTTTGTCTCTAAAATATCTTCGGTGAAAGGTGGGTCGAAACGACTCAATTGTATAAACCTCTGTCTACCCCTGTATTAGGAAAGGCGTGAAGATATTTTCCTTTTAAACATATTTTATTTGTCTTTGTCCCAACTTGTTTCTGAACAATTTCTTTAATGGTTCTTTTAAAGTAGTTAGATTGGAAAACGATTTATGTAAATGGCTAACCCTATGAAACTTTACAGTTCTTCTATAGTTTTTGGCGTTCGAAAGTCGGTACTTAATTTTTTTAACATATTTATTTAGTGACTGTGCGCTGTCCGGTGTCATATCAGGAACGAGAAAATTAACTTTTTGGACTTTGATCAAGCATTCCTTTTCATTAAGTAAAACGTTATTTGCTTTGAGTATTTCCATAGTTTTATCTAAACTTAAGTCATGTTCCTTTTCACTTCCACCAAAAATAGAAATGTCATATTTGATGAATTTCTATACCTAAAACTTTTTTCCCATTAGGTTTTTGATCCGCTATCGATTATATATGATTATATAACGCATATTTGTTTCCTTCGACTGTATTCGCATAAAACTAGAAATTTGTTGTTATTAGATTATTGTCTTATCTGTTACGATGTTAAGTTTTTAACCCGAATCTGTAAGCATATTTAACACCGCCTAGTTCACATTCTATTGTATCATCACCATTCGTGCTAAAATTTAATGTACTTCTTCTGCTTCAACTTTACCTTTTCCAATAGTATAATTAATTTGTTAATTTTTCTTGAATTGTGCGAGTTGTTTTCTTGAAATTGTGTTGAGTTTTCTTGAATTTTGCGACATCTTTTTTCCTGTTTTAGTTCTACATAGGGCACCAAAGAGGTTAAGTTTTCCATTCCCACGTTCTACGTTGTGTAGGTGTGCATTGTTTCCACATTTTTCGTTTAAGTTCGGTGCTTTATTCACAGCAATATTATTTACTTTCCTGTAAAAATTGTATTTTGTCCGAATCAGTTCATTCATCATTTATTTTTATTTTTCTGTTCATAACCTTTTAGTTGTTCTGATTCTATCTAATGTTATGTTGTATGTGTGTGTGTGTGTGTGTGTGTGTGTGTGTGTGTGTGTGTGTGTGTGTGTGTGTGTGTGTGTGTGTGTGTGTGTGTGTGTGTGTGTGTGTGTGTGTGCGTGTGCGTGTGCCTGTGCGTGCGTGTGTGTGCTTGTGCGTGTGCGTGCGTGCGTGCGTGCGTGTGTGCGTGCGCGTGCTCGTGCGCGTGTCCATGTCCGTGTCCGTGTGTATGTGTGTGTGTGTTTTCGATTATTGTGTTCTCGAAATACGATTAATTTCGTTGTAAAGTCTTCAAGACATGATGTAATACTGTCTCCCCACTTGTTCCCATAACATCGTACCTTCTCTTATCTTTATTTTTATCATACTTTTGAGTTTTGTGCTTACATAACATAGATTGAAAAATTAAAAGTTAACGGACTGCACTTTGCATCCTAGTATAAATCTTTTTTATGGAATCAGAAAGACCTATTTGTCATAACCTTCAAAATACACCGTTGTGCTCTCTCTAACTGTAGCAGAGATGATTTGTTACATCCTCCCTAAACTAATACAATACAAGAGAATCGATTGCACTATTGCATAATAACCATGAATATTGTACGCCTAGGTGCTGATTGCCAAAGTTTTTTAAATATGTATATTTATTTTCTCATTTTGGCCGTTAAGTTCAATTAATGCAATTTCCAGGACAGTGTATTATCAATAATTACACCAAGGTACTTATATTCGAAACATATTCAACCGCTGGGCATGTACAATTGGACGGATTATCATAATTTTTACAATTGTGCGCTTTCAAAGTGAATTTATCGCCAGGGGGTTGAGATGAAGTGGTTGTTGAAAACGTAAGAAATTTAGTTTTTATAGTATTTAAGCTAAGTAAATTACCAGACAACAAAACAGATACTTCTCTAAGAGCATACTCTGCATTTTTAATTGTACTTTCCCAAGTATTTCCTACAATGAGTAATACTGTGTCATCTGCATAGGATATAACTTTGCAGTTTGTTTTTAAAGTTGTGAATAATTTGTTGAAGGTCAAATTTATTCGAAGTCATTTCCTTGTTGATGAACAATACGGTAATATCAACTAAGAAAGCTCTTTTATGTGTCGCTTTGTATTATTTATATCTTATAACTTATTAATTTTATGTTTATCAATATTGTTTCTCTCTTTTTTGCTCATTATTATAATTGTTTTCCTAAACATTATAATTTTTAGCTACCATACTTAAGTGTAATATTATATTTAGGTTCCTTTATTACGTAATATTTTCTTTTGCTGTATTTTATTTTATTATTCTAATTTTAAAAAGGGTTGTTACTTGGTGTAGGTGTATGTATGTACGTGTATGTGAATATACATGTAATACGTTTATACAAAATACGGACAAATATTTTTTAAATTATTCTAACTATTTATTTATTTAACTTTATGAACCTTATAAAATATATAAGTACAAAAGGCGGACATAATGCTTAAAGCATTCTCTGCCTGTCAACCTTGAGGAGTGGAAAAACATCGAAGGCGGTTATCATAATACATAAACTATAATTTCAGATTAAAATTATTAAGGCTAAATAACGATGATAAAGTATATCAAACAATAATATTAGGCTACACGTAATAGCTATGCTACGTTGTAATGCCATTGAATAGGTTTAAGGCTAATCAGCGCTGTGTGAGACCAAACTCACACAACTCATACATAGGCAACCTTCTCGGCAAAAAACAACTTTTTATATTCTATATCTCAAATATAACTAGCAGTCATAATTAAACCAGGCCCTCAATATTGTGATAAACGAGAAATTTAACATAAAACGTAAGTATAAGAACTTAAAACAAATGGGCACAGCACAAGTGAAGTTCTGTAATCAAGTGATAAGTGCAATTTAAATTGGTATTATGCAATTTTATTGATTTTTTAACCATATTTATGCTGAGCTTTATGTGATTAAATTAAAGAGAAACGCTCGGAGGTAAGAGCGTCGCTACGTATCGGCGAAGGTCGCGGGTTCGAATCCCGCCCGTGTCAGTTGAAATTTTAACTTTTTTCTCTTTAATTTAATTAAATTGGTATGTTTTATAACTAGGAAAATAACTAAGTTACCAATTTTGAAGTAAACAAGGCAATTTTTTTATTTAAAATGTAAAAACAAATGAACGTAAGCTGTAGGTAGCTGACGTATAGTCGAAATAGGCAAGACATTTTTACCAAGTCGCGGGAAAATAAATTAATTTCTTTACTTTAAATATTTATATTTTGTTATTTCCGTGTATTTGTCCACACAATTATAAAAGAGGGACCCCCCGCAATGGATTAGTAAATATCCGTTGGTTTGATTTATACTTTTTTGTTCTTCTATTTTAATCTTATTTTATCTTCCCCTCCAACCACTCGGCTATCGTGACATATTAGAAATGATATGACATATGTATATTAGAAAAACTTATATAAATGTATGTATAATCAAAAAACGTGTACGCCACAGACGAGATTCGAGAGCGGTGATGGATCCTTCCACTTCCACTATAAGTAACATAAAGTACTTAATTTATTATATTATATTTACATTGTAATATACACATATATATATATGTATATATATATATATATATATATATATATATATATATATATATATATATGTATATATATATATGTATATATATATATATATATATATATATATATATATATATATATATATATATATATATATATATATATATGTATATATATATATATATATATATATATATATATATATATATATATATATATATATATATATATATATATATATATATATATATATATATATATATATTAAAACTAATTGGATAATTCTTTCCTTTCTTCTACTTTTACAATGCTGGTGTTTTTTAACCATTTGTGGCATGTTATATGTTTTAATTAGTTAACATTTAAAACAAACTGAAAAATACGCCCTTCAAAAAGCACACAAAGAAAAGTTGAATCATGTAGCTGTACCGTGTATATATATATATATATATATATATATATATATATATATATATATATATATATATATATATATATATATATATATATATATATATATATATATATATATATATATATATATATATATATATACATATATATATATATATATATATATATATATATATATATATATATATATATATATATATATATATATATATATATATATACACGGTACAGCTACATGATTCAACTTTTCTTTGTGTGCTTTTGAAGGGCGTATTTTTCAGTTTGTTTTAAATGTTAACTAATTAAAACATGTAACATGCCACAAATGGTTAAAAAACACCAGCATTGTAAAAGTAGAAGAAAGGAAAGAATTATCCAATTAGTTTTAATATAAAGGACATAGACAAAATATTTCTTTAATATGAAACAATGCAAGCTTTGTCAACTATTGACGTTTTTTTTTTTCAGTTTTTTAGACATGCAGGCTTACCTTATCTTATAATCGCTATGTCCGAAATAAGATCTTAATTAATAATTTAACTAACAAAACTGCGATCTCAATAAACAAATACAAATGAATAAAAAGTACATTAAAAACCCGTATCATATCATGGATGATAAAATTAAGACCGTCCTATACAGTCTGCCATGATAATGCTGAATGTAACTACAGCAGCTAAGCTACTACAGTTGTTATTACTAAACGACCTGCAAAAGCTTTCGGTGAACTTTTTAGGCATATATATCTTTCGTAAAATATATATCTTTATCTACTTACTTTAATTATAGACGCTACTGCTCTTTGGCGATGTGCCTAATTTTTATCCGCTATCTGTAGACAATCAGTGTCACTTAAATTTTTTCATCCCCGTAACCCTACGGTAAAGCACATTTATTTCATTTAACGACACGGTTTATAACATATCTTAATACATCACGTGATTATAATGCAGGGACAACAGGGTCCACTGCAGCCGCCGCAGCATCCACAGCAAGGTCCGCTACACATGTTGAAGAGAGTTGGTTATGTAGATATTTTAGAGGATTATATAGTAGTAACATTTTTTAGTATTTTTATATTATTATTTATATTATTATTACTTATATTATATTTTATATGATTTTGTTATACATAAGACTTGTTATTACAATTATTGGAAAGTGACCAAAATAAAAGTAAAAAAAGACTTTAATATGTGATACCGTGTGTGTCCGAGAATGAATTTATTTCTTTCTTTCTAATCTTAAGTAGCCATCGTAAAAATTATCATTCCAAAATAAATTATACATAATTTGTGTAAAAACTGGTAAATAAAAAACAAGTCAGATAAATAATTGAATATGTAATCAGTAATATGAAAAAATACAATAAGTAATTAATTCTTAGTAATTACAATAATAATAATTAATATATTTTAAGATTTTCAGTCCGTTACAAAGAACTTATTTATAACATACAAATTTATGATGATTCCATTCAAAAACTTGCCAATTTTCGATGCAATAAAAATATTTTGGAGCAGCCCACACACTTTTGTTTTGTCCAAAATGGCATGTCCATAAACACTAATGATCGTGTTAGGAACAATTTCCGGCGTGTTATGCTAATTCTTAGAATTTTCCCTATATTCTTGAAGATGGTGATAGTTTGGATTATACTGTGAAAGAAAAACATAAGAACATTACAAAACATTTAGACGGCTTACCTCTTTAGGAAATTTCTTTGAATTTCTAAGATTAAAATTGTAAGAGGTTACAGGTCTTGATGATGAGAACATAAAAAACATACCATAAGATAATGGACGAACATGGTATAGAAATTTATTGTCACCTAAAATATAATAATAATAAGTTTGTTATTGCGACAAATGTATGGTGTCTGTGTAAGAATTTATTAATCCCTTTTTTTTGGGCTGTAGTAAGAGGCGATTTTGTCTATAATAAATATGAGATCCAAACAAAATATGAATATCAGCAGTACTAAGATACAAAATGGTTGGTTTTCAGACACTATTCGTAAAATGTATCATATGCTTTCTATTCTAGAGCGCCCGCATCTTGTAAAAAACATTTTACAGAAATATTAGAATAATCTTTCCTCTTTTGAAATAAAAAGTTAAGGTTAGCTACTTGTGCTCACTAATGTGATCTAAGGAAAGCAATTTTTTTAAGTTTATTTAAAGTTCAAGTAGTTTCAGAAAAGCATACTTAAAAGTTATTAATAATGGACATAAATTACCATCCTTTTTTTCTTCTTCGGGTAAATACAATATCAATGCTCATGTTTTGTACTATTTTTCTATGCGGACTACCTTGGTGTCATGGAAATACCATATGGGTCATAACACGTTGAGGTTGCACGATAGCGAGGCCAGCATATTTGATGAGGATAGTGACTACTGCTCAAAGGGTTATTAATATCCAAGGCTAGGATATTTTGTTTTTCCGTAAGTGTAGCATTATACTTAGTTGCATAATTCAGCGTTTGTTTGTTAAAACTTTGTATTAAACACTTTGGATCAGCGCTTATATTAATTTCACTTTCAGGTGGTCCACATGAAAATAAAGTATGTCTGTATTGTTTATTATGACTGTAGTTTTGAGAAATTGCCGCAGAAGTATAATTTTTAGTATTTACAGATTGACAACTCAGTCTTTGATTTCTTTTATTTACATCTATTTCATACGCCTTCTTCGCCTTAGTCCATTTCAATAAATTTAAATAAATCGTTTTAATCTTTTCGTAATAAAAGTTTCCTTTTAATTTGGAAATTTTCATTATTTTTTGCAGGAATTTTTCTACAAAGTGTACATTTTCCTCTTCTGGCAATAGTAACGACTCAGCTATTTCTCTAGAGTGTCGATAATAATTGTATTTCAGATGTAAATAAGATATCCTTATATTACTTTTATCTTCTTCATTCAAAAGTTTTTGATACTTATTCCAGTAATCATCACAAGCAACCAATATTGCAGCCATATTTTTTGCAACTTGATTTAACCTTCGATTACGAGTTGAGTTCTTCACTTTAGGATGCTGGCGATTATTTAAATTTGGTGACGGTTTTACTTTATGGTCCCTGGTAAAGCTATTGTTTTTATTATAGCAGTCGGTTTCCTGCGATGAATTTTTTTTATAGTTAGCACCATAATTATTTCCAAATGTTATATCATTATGTATCATGTTTTCGTTAAATAAAGAAGAGTTATAGGAATTTCTTATAATGTTGTTGTCATTTATTATGTTATCCTTGATGGTGGTATAGTGGTTTTCTTCGTTTATTTTACGTAAGTTTTCTTCTTTGCAATCTTCGAAAACTATCTTTACATCGAATGGGTTTTGCAAATTAAAGTTTTTCATTCGGATAATTGTATCTAAAAAAAATACATTTTAATGTTTTTTTTTGTATTCACACAAACGCATAGTTTGAAATGAGGTTTTTATAATTTTTATTGTGTTATATTTTGTTTCTTATACTACTGCGACAGGTGGCGGAAACAGGTTTACAACTAATCAGGTTTTACACTTAAAAGCTTAAATTTAAATAGGTTAAAATAGCGTACAAATCATTATTTGTCATAAAATTATAATTAACAAAATTTTTTACCATCGGCTAATATTTGTGTTTCCATTTTTCTATTAATTTTTTATTATCGACTTTGACCTGGAACAAAAAGATATTAAAATGATAAGAACCTTAGCAGCGCTAGTTGCTCACGTCTCGGTTATATATTTTTAATTAAAAGTTTAGTTAGTACACCAACTTAATATACAATAGGTAAGTGACCGAGAATAAATGTTGTAAAAAGACTAGGATCGTATATGCTTTAAGGTAAATAAGATGCCTTACTTTATTTTGCAAGTCAGAGAGTCATAAGATCTATTTACAATTTATATTCTAAAAAGTCTCCTAGAGAAAAAAAAGGAAATAAATATTTTAACATTGGCCTCGCAATATATGTATTAAAATGTATTGTATGTATATACGTTAACAGCTTTAAAAAGAATAGTGACATACACAATGTTAATACAAGGAACAAATACATGTTTGTAATGCTAGTTACTAGGCTCTGTAGAGTAAGTAACTCTTTTATGGGGTGGTGTGTACGCCTACAACAAAATCCTGGTAAAGGTGCAGGTTGCCTATTAATAGGTTCAAAGCATTTATCAAAAAAGTACAAAAAGGGTTATAACAATATAATTAATATATTAATGATAGTAACCCCTGGGAATGAGTTTATCTGGGAATATATAGCATATTTCTTATTAAAATAATTTTAAATATTGTATTTCCTTTTTTAAACAGTTAGAAAAGAAGGAACAGAGCAGAAGGAACTCCGTAGTCCTTTCGGCTGTCTCTTCTCTGTTAGAGGAACCTTATTATGAAACTGTGTAGATTAAGAAATTACAATGATAGTGTATGTTACTTATATCGATAAATAAATTTAATTTGTTTTGATTTGAACACATTATATTAAAAAAATTAATTTGCAAATTTACATATACTTCCTGGTTTGAAGACAAAAAGAGCACCGAACCTTAGTGTCCAAGACTATATGCGAATAAGTATTTACTGAGAATACATTTTCTATCTCGTCAAATAAATACAAATATTTAGGTGAAATCTGAATAACATAATTAAACAACATCAAAGTTCAAAGGATCAATTTATCCTGTGTAACGTGTTTTTGTACAATAATGGAATAATTTTTAATTGATTGTTATGCAATTTTGTTAATTGCAATCATGATTATACGTTAGGTATATGGATAATATTTGTAATCCTAATTGTGTTTATAAAATTATAATAATTCATTTAATACGCTTCAGTATACACTCGTTTTTCTACGCATACTCGTACTACATATGACTACTTACCTCGGTCCGAAGGTAAACAGAAATATGAGCTTGCGGATCATCTGTCCTTCGAGGAAGGTTTATATGTATATATTATAAGATAGCTTACTATTTATGATTAATTTGCTAGCTAATGTGTTATGTGACTGGAACTGAAACTTGTTTAAAAAATATGTACCTATATTTATTTTAATTATTATATTAGATATTTATTTTAATTTTATAATTGTTATTTGACCCACTTTCCACTGACGACATTTTCGGGACAATGTGACAGGTGGTGACCCTGTCGCCGTCTTTATGTCCAAGCCAACGACATAATTCGTACATAAGTTTTTGAAAAACCCATTGGTACGAGCCTGCCACGAACTCGGGATTTCTTGACTCCAAATTCTGACCACTCAACCACTCGGCTATCGTGGCTCAAACTACAAAGCAAGAGGTTTAATTATTTATTAAAATACTTCTTTACTAATACTAAATGACGAAAGGAGTAATTTTTTAAGGCCTCTAGCAACCTCTGTATTAGGTGAAATTTGTGAAGATAAAAAAAATATATTACGTTTACAAAAGCTAATCCAAACTCTAAAAAACTCTAAAAAAATTTAATATATGTTTACATAGATACATCCCTAACGGTATGTAACGGTTCACTGCAGGATATAGGCCTCTCCCACAATCAGCACTTTGCAAGCGGAAAATCGAAGTTGTTATTTTTTAAGCGCATACACTTTTAATTTTTTACTGTTTAGTCAAAATAATTATAAATAAAATTTTAGAAGATAGGAACTCTAGGTAACCCGTGCCGACTAGCAACCGACCGATAAGCACATCGACCGAACGTGGCGATGTACTTGTGATTACTCATTATTTAGTTATAGAGTTCGCATTGTTTTCAATCAGTCAACATGTCAGTGCTATCATGCAGTTGTGAAAGGGTTATATTTTTAATAGGTAACGTAAAACATCAAACAACGGGTTCAAAACTTTGATCTAAAGGACAAGTTCGAGCTGTTTTAGCATCTACTGTTAAAAAATGCTGTATTTAAGCAGCACTGTCACACAGAGAGAAAACATTTAATCCATAGATCCTCTTCCAGGTCTAAATCTTTCCGATTTCTCACGCATCTTACGCGTCAAAACTTTCGTGTAAACTTTAATTGCAATAATCAAGCTGATCGCCCGATAGCATCCGCTGTCAAAATATGAACTTTTACCTTTATATAAACGCACAATGACTGTGGATAGCCAATAATCCTAGACATACCCCGTCCGCCAGCACAAATTGTATAGAAGATGGAAGCTGTCCCAGACGCGAGGCCCACCATACTTGACCATTTCAGCAGTAAATCTATCTAGTCCCGCAGCCTTGCCCCATTTCAAATTAGGAATCGCACATTCTATCTCTTTCATACTGAACTGACTCAAAGTCTGAGTCTGGCGTACCAATCACGGCGTCGTAGAGCCGTCTAGTAGCGCCAACCCGCGAACAGACCCCTTAATCTAGTAATCACTAGATAGTGATCCTTTCCCATTTCAGTACCCCTGAACAATCGCGTATCCATCACCTGTTTGCCCAGTCAGTCATCCACTATGAAGAAATCGATCATACTTCCCTCATTCTTACTTTCTCTGGTATACATATGGATCTTCTTGTGGTCAAACATAGTGTTTGCTACAAGAAGACCCTTTTTTTCTTATTGTCAGCATCGTTATAATAATAATAATAATAAAAATAAGATTCCACACCAAGTGCTCGCTCTGAAATACGGTTTCGTGGAACGGAAATTACCTAACTATAAGTACTCTCCGGACACCGTGCTCGAAAGTGACCACGCTAGGCTCTGTTGGGACCGGCCCTGTACAAAAAACTGTAAAAAAAGGGTTATTACAATATAAATGAATATATTAATGACAGCCCGTAACCCCTGGGAATGAGTTGATCGCTCCCATGCCATTTCTAATTAAATTATTGTAAACTGTTTTGTAATTAAATTATTTTATATTTCTTTCCTAAAAAAAAAGCTAAAAAAGAGGATACCTACGGAGTTTCTTTCGCCGTTTCTTCTCCGTCAGAGGAACCTCAATACGAAATGGTGGTAGTTTCAAAAATGACGACCGATGGATGTAATGTATGTTACTTATATCGATAAATAAATGATTTTTGATTTTTATTTGCCCACCATCACGGATAGGACGATTCTGGCAAACAAGCCTGATATCGTGTTGATGGACCGGGCACTGTCGAAGGTGTTGTTGGTGGACGTTACCATCCCGTATGACGAGAACCTCGTGAAGGCCGTACAAGGCAAAATGACGAAATATCAGGACTTGGCACACGAGATGACCGACATGTGGGGTGGTCTGCCGACTGAAATTATCCCGATAGCCGTCTCTGCGAATGGGTTAATCCCATTCAGTCTCACCAAACAACTGAAGCGACTGGGTCTCTGTGATGGACTGCTTCGAGCTCAAATTCTGCATTGGCGGTGCTCCTCCATACCGCCCGCATCGTCTGCAGGTTTCTCTCACTTTCGCCCTAACCTCCAGCCGTCTGGTCTCCCCTGCCGGGGGCTTCCGCCGTGTTGGGTCTTAATATTTATTTATTATATGTATGTATTAGTATTTATTACGTATATATTTAATAATGTTTTATGTATTTTTATTTTTAAATACATAAAAACCCAACCAGAAGAGAAAATATATCAAATACTACGTAATAATAATAATATTATATTTGGTGTGTTTAGATTTCAGTTACACAGAAACATTTCAGAAGCTTAGACCATTATTTTGACAATAATTACAATTGCAGATTGAGTAGTCCTGATTTCCTATCTAGGTTAATTATAGTATAACCTGTATTTAGGAAACTCAGCCCCCCCCCCTCATTTCATGCGACTGATATGTATAGAATGAAGAATTAAATGAAATGATTGGCATTATATATATGTGTATATATATGTGTGTGTGTATATAAATATATTTATATATATGATATACAATTTATTTTTATTTATATATATGGTACAATGCCACGACGAGTAGTAGCTCGTAAGTATTGTAAACATTAATGAAAATTAAGTTATTAAATTCTCCTACACTAAGTCACTATTTGAGTCGATGATTTCGCGAAAACCTCATGTATACACACATGTAGTTTTTAGTTAATAAGTGTTGTAAATGTTAACATAATTTTGTTTTTTCTAAAATATGTTTAATGTAGGTACTTACGTAACGATATCGTCTTGATTACTTATTTCTAAATTCTTAATCAGTATTTAGTATTAAAATTTTCCTCACAGTAATTGTTTAACACTATCAATACACTCAAAATTGAACATTTAAAATAACTTCGAACTCACGACCCATAGCACATGATAAAACACGACCTATAACGCCGAACACAAATAGTACATAATCACTACGACATTGTCACCCAGTACTAAACCTTACAAGAAACGAGTATAATAGTGTCTGTGCCTTAACTATAGATGGCAGCACAAACGCCTAAAGTGGTGACCCCAAGTGGAAGAAATGTTAATTACTTGAGAAATGTAGATGTGTATAGGAAAGAAATACATTTCTGCAATTTCACAAATAATATTTATAGTATACTCTTATTTTTTAGCGAATTTTCTAAAAATAAATACGTTTTAATAACAAAATATGGATAAAATAGTTTACAGTTATTCAATTAGAAAAAAAAAAAAAAAATATCTTCACTCAATTCCCAATACAGGGGTAAACAGAGGTCTACCCCTGTATCTAGACATTTAAGTCTCTTCGCCCCACCTTCCACCGAAGATATTTTCGGGACAACGTGACAGGTGGTGAGCCCGCCGCGGTCTCTATGTCCAAGCCAACGATGAAATTCGTACATAAGTTTTTTTTTTGAAAAACTCATTGGTACTGCCACCTGGGGATCGAACTCGGGTCTCTCAACTCGAAATTCCGACCACCCAACAACTCGGCTATCGTGACTTATAAGAAATTTAAATACTTTAATAGCGATTTACGTAGGAGATGTTTATTTACATATGTAAATTACAAAAGTACTGTGTTATTAAAATGAGTAATTAAAAAAAAAAAACAACTGAAACGTTCGGTGCGGGATTTGACTCAATCAAAGTTTGACAAATTACACACTAGATGGCAACGACGTCGTAACGCTCGTTCCCTATAAAACACAACTAAATACCCAGACATAGAGAAAAAGATGAAAGAAGTGCAAACAGTTAAATTTAATGTGAACTTATGGTTTCCTCATGCAACACATAATAATAAATATATTCATAATTGTTCTTACGAGCACCGCTTGCTCTGTATACGCTAGATTTGGACAGAAATAGATTTATATATATTTTAGAGATAGATAATTTTAGAAGAAAATAATTATTTTTTTGATAACCGTGGAGGAAATGTTTTATGCATGAACGTTCTATAAGGTAAACATATTTAAAATATTAACTTTAGAAATTACTAATATTTCTAAAAGATATACTTCTTTTATTTTTACTTATTTCTATCTCTGGGAGACTTTTGGGAATTTTAAAATATTCAATAAAATAACTACCAATAATACCATCATAAGATAAATTAATCGTATCGGCAATCGCTTACAAAATGTAATTAAAAATAATTTTCTGTGTTTTGGAAATGCGATATTCAAAATTAAGTTGGACAGATCCGAGATATTCGCAATACGAATCATTATCGCTTAAACCTTTAAGTTTAATAATTTCAGGCCCAAGACAAGGCTGGCTCAATAAACTTGAGAATTTCACTATAGAAATTGAAGAACCAGTGTCAATTAAAAAACATAGGGGCTTATCATTATAATTTGTCTTTAAATAAACATGGGGTAAAGAAATTTTATTGTTAAAATTATTTATAGTATAAGTTTTCCCATGTTTGTAATCCCTAGAAAAATTAGGCTCTTTACGAGGCAAGGGACAATTATTTTTAATTTTTAAATTAGAAGTCTCTAAACATTCACTGCTCTGTGTTGGAGATAATTTAAGAACACAGGGAGTTTTGTTTACTTTAGATAACTGAGTACTATGAGATTTCTTCTCATTAAAATAATTATGAGCCGTAGGTGTACTAGCCTGTGCAACAGTGAATTGACCACGGGAGTTACGACCTTGAGGCTTTAATAGATTTGAGACTCTGTTAAGATTAAACTTTTGTTTATTATTATTCGTCATCCGCGTTAGAGAAAATTTAGGAACACGGGATTTAATAAAATTTGAAGTATTCGTGTCATTAAAAACGTACGGCCTCGGCAGACACGGCACCGAAACCGAATTTAGTTTAAATTATTACATTCATTAGAATCATTTACAACGTGCATATTAGAATAATTATTATTGTCTGATGCACCACTCGGTGCATTTGCATATTGATAGTGTAGAGTGACGCGGGTCGGAGTGCATATTATTGTTTTTAAACTTAAGCTTGCGGCACTCGCTTATCAAATGACCTCGCTTTTTACAATAAGCACATGATTTATTTGCATTAGATTTATTTTCATTATAGTTGTTTGAATTGTAATTATTATTAAAATTATTTTTATTAGAAACGTTAGAGTTAGTAGTTACGTGAAAATTAGGTTTAGGCTTTTGACATCCGGCCAATTATCAAATTTTTTTTAACATCAAGCTCACTGCGCTTTACCTTCGAGTTGTGATATAATAAATTTACACAAAACGTTCTGTTGATGTGTACTAGCTAATGAAATTGCATTTTCGCAATTTGTTAAAAATGCAGGCAATGACTCGCGATCCCCGCTATAGGGTTTAATAAATTTTGTAAGAACAGAAAGCGTAATTTTTTCAGACATTTTTAATACTCGAACTTTCTGATTTAATTTTTCGTCGTCCTCAGAGGTGCTAGGAATTCTATCTTTAGTCTTTTCAGTTAATTCCTTTTTAGGAGGCATTAAGTTAAATATTTTTTATTTAAAGGCTATACAGATCATCAGAATAAAACAAACAATAAAAGCATTAAATTGGAATTAAGTTAGAAATAAATTGTGAATAATTATCTTTAAAATATTAAAATAACCTTAAAATTGTCTTTTAAATTGAAAAGTTAATAAATAATTATTGAAAAATATTATTTTTATAATTTAAGAATGCACTTTCACTATATATATAAGAAATTCACTTTTAAAAACATTGAAATATAAATCATAAAACATAAAACACTCACAAAATAATATAGACGGCGATGCTCTGGAACATAATTCTGCTACGTAGGCGAACTGGCGACTCACAGAGTCGTATTGCAGCGTTGTCCTCGTAGTCGGTAGAAGTTCTCACGGGAACTTTATAAAAATGCTTATGCCGTAGAGTGAGGTGATGATGAAATTGAGTCAAACCTTGATAGTTTTGGCAGTTGCAGTATGTATCCTAGGTGCGGGCTCACACTCGAAAGTGGAGACTTATCGTCGACCAATGGTCTGTAGAGTACGCAGCGGCGTCCTGATGCGGGCTCACACTAAACAAGTGGAGACTGATCGTCGATCCTGTTGAACGTCCTGAGGTAGGTGCGGGCTCACGCTTGAGAAGCGGAGACTTATCGTCGATCTACTCGTGTGTGATGCAGCAGCGTCGGGATGATGCAGGCTCTCACTATGCAGCGGAGACTTACTGTCGATCACTCCTAACCGCTTGCACCTTTCACTTAAGGACTGTTTCCGAAGCTCACACAAATCAGCGACAGACGACTATCTCGCGATGCGCCTATCACCTAATTTGGATTCCAGTACTTGATGAAGGTCTTTCCTGGAATCCCACTTCTTACACCAGATTTGTTAGGATGGCGCTTCGGGAGTCCTTTTTAAAAAAAAACTACAAACTACTACGACTAACAAACTTTTACTGCACAAAACTATGGTTGAAAATTACAAGTGTTACGGACAATTGGTTGCGGCTGATTGACTCTACTTTACATAAAGAAATCAGTTTTATATATAATTTGAAAAAGCTTATGTAGCATTAACTTCATATTACACTGACATTAGTTTAATATATAATTTAAAAAGCTTATGTAGCATTAACTTCATATTACACTGCCATCAGTTTTATATATAATTCGAAAAGCTTATGTAGCATTAACTTCATATTACACTGACATCAGTTTTATATATAATTTGAAAAGCTTATGTAGCATTAACTTTATATTACACTGACTAATCATCAACTTCATATTACACTGACTGACATAAAGAAATCAGTTTTATATATAATTTGAAAAGCTTATGTAGCATTAACTTCATATTACACTGACATCAGTTTAATATATAATTTAAAAAGCTTATGTAGCATTAACTTCATATTACACTGACATCAGTTTTATATATAATTCGAAAAGCTTATGTAGCATTAACTTCATATTACACTGACATCAGTTTTATATATAATTTGAAAAGCTTATGTAGCATTAACTTTATATTACACTGACTAATCATCAACTTCATATTACACTGACTGACATAAAGAAATCAGTTTTATTGAAAAAGCTTATGTAGCATTAACTTCATATTAATATTGTTCATAGCAGTTCCATGGCTGGGAGGCCACCGAAACGAACAGTGTCGGGCTTGAATCTCAGAAGGAGAAGCATACTAAAACCATCCACGGGATGCTGTTGGCCCGGAGGCCTTTACTGCTTCATCTAAAGGGACTTGCGAGGAAATGCTCGTAAGTTAGAAGTTTGAAGACAATGATGTTTGCTGCTGCGAAGCGCTGCGTCCCCTAGAACGATCTCTTTCGTTCTAGGGTACGCAGACTTCCGACATGGGGAGGGGCCATGCGATCCGAGGGCCCATGGCGAGGTTGTGTAAGCCGCAGGACGCGGCTTGTGTCTGTATGTGTGCGAATGTACGTAGGAGGCGGGGCCTCATATGCATTGTTCACACGAGTGATGACGTCATCATCGTCTATGATGACGCATTTCGGGCGCCTCAATCGAGGTGGAGTATCGCGCGCGGGTGTGTAATTCCCTAACTTTGCCACTAGCGGGTTCGCATGTAACTTTGTCCTATCGAAGTAGTCGATGGAGAACTTCTTAAATTGCGCTGCCTTTGTAGGCAGTTTGAGATCGCGGTGCAAATCTACATTCCGCATATATACGGGAGCGCCGGTTGCGCGGCGCATGTAACGATTTTGAATCACTTGGAGTGAGTTCAAGCTTACTTTGGGGACGTGCGCGAATACTGTACTGGCGTATGACATGACGGGTCGTACACAAGTTGTGAATAGACGTATTTTGTGTTTCAGCAGCATTTTGCTGCGGCTATTTGTAAGGTTAAAGATGAAGGCCACTCTATCCCTGACAGTTTTAATGTGTTTCTTGAAGTTCAGTCTTCGGTCTAAGTTGTCTCCAAGATATTTTACTTCTGACACTCAGGGAATGGGTTTGTCGAAGAGGGTTATGTTAGTGAATCTGTTAGGGCGATTCGAGTTTTTGTGATTCCTGTCGAACAGAACGGCGTTGCTCTTTTCAGGATTGATGTCGATCCTCTATTTCCTAAACCACTCGCTTATGGCGGTGGCCGCGGCTTGGAGGCGAATATAAATTCTCGATGCATTAAGATCCGCAGAGTAGAGAGTGGTATCGTCAGCGAATAAGGCCAACTCTACCTTTTTATTGGGGTCTTTAGGAATATCGCTCGTGTAAAGCGTGTAAAGTGTGGGCGAGAGGAGCGAGCCTTGCGGAACGCCGGCGTTTAAGTCTCTGCTGGAGGACAGAGTGCCATCGACTTCGTAGCGGAGACTGCAATTCGACAAGTAGGCTTTTATGATGTGCACAAGCCTGTCTGACATACCGTAGTTGTATAGCTTGTATATCAAGCCATTGTGCCAGACTTTGTCGAAAAGAAAATAATCATTCATATAGGTATTCTTATATAAAACCAGGGTCCTGGGTTGGCCAATATTTTGGTTCATTTGATCAAACACCCTAAGGGTATCACCATAAGTTTAACAATAGGTATAAAATAATTTCACTTCAGTATTAGGGAAGTACTGCTTGGCATATCTTTACTACAAATTATATGTTTTATTTTACGAAAACTTTCAAAGGGAAACATTCAATCGTCGAAGATATATTATAAATAATAAATAAATATCTTCACGTAATTCCCAAAACAGGGGTAGACAGAGGTCTAGTCTAGATAATTAAGTCCCTTTGACCCACCTTCCACCGAAGGTATTTTCGGGACAACGTGACAGGATGTAAGCCCGTCGCCGTCTTTATATTCAAGCCAACGATATAATATATCGTACATAGGTTTTGAAAAAACCCATTGTTACGAGCCTGCCACCTGGGGATCGAATTCGGGTCTCTCGACTCGAACTCCGATCACGCAGCCACTCGGCTATTAGTGTGTAAATTATTTAAATATTGTTTTAAATAAACGAGATTAAGTTATGTCAGGTTCATGTAAATTTCAATAACATGTTATTTCATGAAATGATAAAATATTATATAAATTAATAAATTATTGTGAAACCAAGAACAAGGAAAAAACATCTTTATTTTTAATTATTGGTGGAATTAGTAATGATAACACAATGTGTAAGTCATGTCAAGTCAATCCTCGACTTGAAGAAATATTGCAAAACGGATAGCACCAATGAATCGGACGTACCCGTAAACAAAAAAATACAACTCATCTTATCTTCATGTCCTTGACGGGGCAGCTAGAGAGTACGGTTCGCCAAAAATAATATCACTTAATATCGCAAATGATTCAATCATCATCAATGATGATGAAAATGATGATTGAGGATTGAATGACTATTGTGACCGGGCGTGAGTCGAAAACTGTCTATTCAAATTTTTATTATATCTTCAGCCATAGTCCCTTGTAAGGTAGACAGGGAAAACCAATCGCCAAGTGTAAATCCTTCGATAGGTTTTGCTTCTTTCAAATTAAAAAAGAGTTTATTTATCTTCGATGGATCTGTCTATAAGACAGACCTTCAATCTGCATCTCAAAAAAAACAACGCTTGCCAGAGTGGGTGTATTATTAAAAAATTATTACCTCTAGTGTCATTTAAAATCAGCACTTAGTCCAAATGTAATGGATATTTACTAGCTTATAATTACATTATTAATAAACATGGTGTATACTCTGAGAAGCCATACTTTCTTTTTACTAGGATCGATGCTAGTAACATATTAAGAATTTGTTCAACTATGCAGGACCGTGAATAGTCAACTCGGCGGCTTCAAAAGTCATCCTTAAACAATTAGAAGCAAGTGTTCGTTTACGCTCAAGAACAGACAAATCACGAATACTATTTACAGATTTTTTCTCCATCATTAAGAATATATTGAAGAGTAATTGTATGTAAATAACAAATAAATAAATCGTCCATTTTCACTTGACCATTCTGCCGTCGTACGAGTCATCAATTCGTACAAAAAAGAGCACATGCTTAATTTTTTGTATTACTGAACCCATGGCAATAATTCTTGCAATAATCCGTTTTCAGCTGAAAAATGCGCACGGAAACAATCAAAATTCATTCAAAGGTTTTAGCGTCAATCTTGAACAAACAGGCAATAACTATAAAAACTATCGTTTTAGGTTCAAATGCGTACTTACAAACTTAATAAATTTTAAAATAGCACCTTGGGCTACCTGTCATTGAAGCGTAGATTGCAGATTAGAGAAACTGAGAAATATTATAACTAATACGATGGCACAAAATCTCGTTCTGAGCAGACTTGTTGGCTAATCAATAATAATTATGATTGATTAGCCAACAAGTCTGCTCAGAACGAGTCTGCTCAGAAGGCCGAATTTATGAGCCCTCTGCTCAGCAGACTGGATGGCTACATGGTCATAAATAAGACCTAATCTATGCGCTTGCTGTTCAGATGTCGCTTTTGTAAGACGTTCTTGAACAGCATTTTTTAGGAGTCGATTCCCATTTTCCATTCCTGTTTCTTGGGATCAATATTGCTTCAAACGCGCTGCACATTTCGTTTCGTTAGCAACTTAAAAATACTATTTAATACTTGGAAATATAAAGCAGCAAAATGTTATAGTTTACCTGACGTAATCTAGAAAAATGTTGCAGTAGTTTACAGAACTACCTATTACATACACTAAAAAGTATGAAATAACCTAATACATAGACATTTAATTTAATACACCTCTTATGCAAATGTAGTACCTTTAGTAATAAGTCACGATAGCCGAGTTGTTGGGTGGTCGGAATTTCGAGTCGAGAGACCCGAGTTCGTCCCCAGGTGGCAGTACCAATGAGTTTTTCAAAAACTTATGTACGAATTTCATCGTTGGCTTGGACATAAAGGCGGCGACAGGCTCACCACCTGTCACGTTGTCCCGAAAATATCTTCGGTGGAAGGTGGGTCAAAGGGACTTAATTGTCTAGACTTGACCTCTGTCTACCCCTGTATTGGGAATTGCGTGAAGATATTTATACTTAGTCATAATAAAAAAATATTATTTATGTTTCCTATTGATACCTTTTGATAGGGTTGAAGTCGGTGCCAAGCCCTAAACAAAATAAAACTTTATATTATAAACAGCTTACTTACTGAGATGAAATTCCTATACTAAAGATTAAACTACACCAATAAACCAAAAGACCAATGTGAATTAATGTGAAACAAATGAAAACTTTATGATAAAAATATATATCATATTAATATCTGTATGAGTAACTATAACGATATTCAATATATATTACTGTATATATGACTATATTTATGGCCCTGAAAAGAACCTTTTGGTTTGTGTATTGTGTTACGAGCATACAACACAACTGCACGTGTAGGTAGCTACGTACTATTATATTATTGCATGGCAGCGACTTCAAACCTATCAATAGGTAGCTCATACAAATAATAGTATTTTATAAATATTAAAGGTATTGTAACTGAGATTTGCATAAGAGATTAATTTAATTAAATATCTATTAAGTTGTTTTTATCGTTTGAATAGAGAACTCTCGACTCTCGCTCTACAGCAATCCGTGCACTTTTCTCGTATAGTCCTCATTTATTTTAAGCTCTTATACTCTTGCTTTTTACTACATTTCTTATTTTTCTTAATAATTAAAAATTAAAATTTTTTCACGCTATTTCCATTACTGGAGTTAGAGATCCAGACAATTAAATCCTTTCCGTCGACCCTCAAGACACTTTTTGGGAATATCGAGAAGATTTTATATTTAGTGGCTTGTGTATTTATGACTGTACATTTGTGTTGTATTAAGCAAACATATTTTTTTATTTAAAGCTAATTGGTATGTGTCAAGTACGATCAATATTACACGAACCGCCGACTAAAGATACCTTCGCCTGGAGTGGTGTCGCGAAATATTAGAAAAGTTCATAGATATGTCACTGGTGACGAAAGCTTTACATATTGTTAGGGACTCGATAGCAAAAGGCAATCTGCTCAGTGGGAGGGGAGTGTTTTGAGCATAGACCAAGTAAGGTAAAAAAAAGTCGAGGAAAAAAGATAATTGTCTCATTCTTTTGTCAGAAAAGTTATTTCGAGAGAGACCGCATATTCGGATGTTAACTATTGTTACCCCATGGAACCATACCTTCGATAACGTTCGGCAGAAGCTTTTTCGAAGTCGGATCCTTCTTCACCAAGATCACCACGTCACACGCATGCAGAGCACTCCGCAAATCTAATAACTAGTATTTGACTATAGCATGTGTTGAGATAATGAGTCATCCCCCTAAAGTACCAACCTGGCACTTAGAATACACATACACATAGAATTAATGTTATGTATATCAAATGACTTAGAAGAGAATGGCCCAACAGATTTTCTCAGTGGTTCCGTGGAATGCGATTCTATAGAGCGGAGATATACTACTTCAAAAAAACATTAAAAATATAGGTAGGTTTCTACATCGAGCAGTTTTCTATTTTTTCAATAAAATAACTAGAAATCTAAAAAGCATTTCAACTAAAAAGAGAAAACATCATATTTTTGTTAATTTAAACTTAAAACCAAATTGGATTTATTAAATTTTTTTTATTACTTTTTTAAAAACTAACTGCGTTACCAGAAAGTGTTTTAAATCAAGTATGGTTATAAATCCAAAAATTTATTTATTTATTTATTTAATATTATACACAAAACAGACTAAGACAATTACATGATAAGATTAAAACTCTTAGGTATTGAACAGTCCTTGTCCAAACTATGTGTATACAGATTTTAAACAAGGACACGGTGTTTTCTTTCTTACACTTAAATATAAGTAATGAAAAAAAAAATTAGAAAATTTACACAAAGATATAATAAAACAAAAATCACAAATACAGAAATCACTAAGCATTTACAAGAGGGCTTTCCAAACACTTGACTTATATGAGTTCAAATTCGAAATAAATACATCTATATTTGTGTTGCTAATAGTAATTTCGTTATATTTCCTACACATTGGAACCAATGGATTATAATATGAGGTGTTGTTATTATAAACATTTAATAGAAATGTCTTGGAACTTCTACCTCGATGCATGGTACTTATATCTATCTGAGAGAGTAAGAATGAACAATCCACGATTGAATGTAGTAATTTGTATAAATATACCAGCAATGCAAACTCTCGCCTCATTTTTAGTGACGTAACTTGAAAGTATGTGCACCTATCAGAGTATTCTGCTAATGTACGTGTTAAATAAAAGCGCCAACATAGAACTTTAAAAAACCGCTTTTGAACTCCCTCTATCCTATTAGAATGAACAGCATAATAAGGTGACCAAACTACTGATGCATATTCAAGAATATTTCTTACTAAACTGGAATATAGAACGACTGTACTGTTAGGTTTCTTAAAGTTTTTTGTGTTTCTTAAGATGAATCCTAATTTTTGATTAGATTTTTTTATTATATGCTCATAATGACACTTGAAAAATAATTTTTCATCGAAAAACACACCTAAATCCTTCACTTTACTAACTCTTAAAAGCGTGTGATCTTTTAATTTGTAATCAAATAGTATTTTTTGTTTTTTCTTTGTGAAGGATATTGTTAAACATTTTTTTATATTTAATTTCATACAATTATCAGTACACCAGTCGGCCACTGATTGTAAATCTTTCTGTAACATATAACAATCGCCAATATTATCAATTGTTTTAAATATTTTCAAATCATCTGCATACATCAACGTATTGCAGCCTAATTTTTTGACTAAGTCGTTTATAAATATTATAAACAAAAGCGGGCCTAAATGTGATCCCTGTGGAACTCCCGAAGGAACTTTAATAGCATTTGATCTGTATCCCTTAAGTGCCACAATTTGAGTTCGGTTAGAAAGGTAAGATTTTAGAAAGGTAGGTAAGATATTGTCATACACAATGCTTTCAAATAATTTAGCCATACATCATAATAAACTAATAGGTCTATGGTTCTCGCAATTCGATTTCTCACCGGTCTTGTAAACTGGAGTAATTAAAGCCAATTTCCAAATATCGGGAAACACACCACTGCTTACATATTTGTTAAATATTATCTGCATTGGGAGTAATAATTCTGCAGCACAAGATTTGACAAAAGAAGGAGGGATCCCATCAGGTCCTGACCCTTTGCTTTTGTCCAATTTACGTATTTTATACATTATGGTTTCTTTGCTTACTTGAATATTAGACAAAGACTGATTTACGACAATTTTATCACAACTTGGATTTAGGAATGAAGTTTGATTTTTGTTGTAAACTGACACAAAGAAAGAAGAGAACAATTCACAAATTCCCGTACATTCAGAACTAGATTTTCCTTTGTACACCATATTATGGGGAATTGTATTTTGCGATTTTTGTTACTAATATAATGCCAAAATACTTTTGGATTATCAAGTAACGAATCTTCTACCTCTGATAAGTATCGGTTGTAACAATTTCTCATGATCGCTTTGCATCTAGCCCTTAACATTGAAAAGTTATCATAATCACATGGATTGCCAAACTTCTTAAAACGTTTATGTTATTTATGTTTTTCTTTTAAGCAATTAATCAAAGAGTAGCTAAACCACGACGGATATCTTAAGTTACGCACTTTCTTAAGTGGTGTATATTTAGCTATAATTTTATTAGGTCTGCTTTGCTAAGTGGGTCTGTCTGCGACACAAGAATATTTTTCTCAGTAGACAACACTAAGTCAAGTAATCTGTTGTTGTGATTACGAATTTGGTTAAACTGAAATAAATTTCCAATCGCCATTGTATCTGAGAGAAGTACAGCCCGTCTATCGAATGAGGTGGTAGGGTCTAATATGGGTGAATTAGAACTAATCTGTGACCAAGTAATTTTAGAGGTGTTGAAGTCTCCAACCATTAAAAATAAGTTATTCTCTGATTTGTTTTCAGTAATCACTTTTATACAGTTATCGTAAAAGTTCGACAACTGAGATATGGAAAGATAGTCAGGCAAATAACAAACGCAAAAGTGAACTTCGAAGATAACATTCCCACAATTAATATTCGCGCTTACCCACAAATCCTCAAATTCCGATTCCCATAAACTACGACGAGAAGCATTAATTTTTTTCTTTATAGCTAATAGTACACCACCACCACTGGACTTTGCATTACTGTATGAAGATGTGCATCGATCTCTACGAAAAGCATCGAAGTTAGTCTCAGTTAAACAAATAATATCGTAATTGGTACTCAAAACAGTGATTAATATATCACTTGTTTTTGTTTTTAAACCATTAACATTTTGGTAGTAAACTAACATAACAAAAATATAAAACAATTCCAGAAGCAAATCTCAAATGGAAAAAAAAAAATCTCGACTTATTAGTTATTTTAAAGAATAAATTACAGTAATTTTGAAATAGTTGTGCAGTTTTTTATTTGGATAAAAAACTGCACAATAACGGCTAATAACAGGTATCTTTTACATAAACCTAATAATTAAGGCAGTAATAATTTTGTGGATGTTAAGTGATGAAAAAATACGTAAAAAAATACAAACAAAGAAATCATTGCATAAAATAAAAGCAACGATATGATATCAACACATTATTTATAAGTCTTTTACAATACATGTTTATCAATTGCATTTTAAATACATACATAATAAATGTTACATTAAATTAAAAATTTACGTAAGTTTTAAAACTATATGGTTTTAATTAACAACACAAACTTATTTACACTTTTTGAGAACTTTTATTGCTTCATAGTTTACTGTGTTTTTACTTTGAGAAAACAGGTCAGTATCTTTAAATGTATCATTGTAAGTTCGGGGCAGACGGGATATAGGAGCGTTATGTGCATAATTTGTAGAAGCCAGAGGAGGCAATAATAACGGTGGAGGTCGCCTACGAGAGCGACAGAACAGGTAAGCAATACTTTGTACTAATTCAGCGCAATCCACATGGCCTCGTACTATATCAAACAGAAAACTTAAGTCAATTTATTTACGCCTCTTTTCTAGTGATAGTAAATTATATTGTTCGCAACTTTATGCATATCTAACCGAACTCGGTTTACGAAAACGATAGTTTAAGTTTTTGACATTTTTTCTGAAGTCTTTCTAAACGATCTATATAAGTAGCATATTGCGGGGACCATATAGAACTAGCGTGTTCGATTACACTACGAACATTTGCGAAGTATAAAGTTTTTATTGTATTGACATTTGAAAATGGAATGGAATGGAATGCGAATTACAAATCCCAAATTTTTGAAGCATTAAAGAAAAGCATTTTATAGTCAAAATAGCCCAGATCTTGATCTGTTCTGCGAATAAGGTTACCATTAAATTTATAAGGAAAGACTACAGTGTGATCCTTGAGGTATACCTGTTGGACTATTGATAAAATCAGATCTGTAACCTCCTAAAACGACTGCTTGGGAGTGATTCCTTAGATAGGATTTAATTCATCTCAGCAAATTGCCGCCACGTATTCCGAGACCCAGAAGCTTCTTAAGAATGGCGTGATCTACACGGTCAAACGCTTTTTCGAAGTCCGTGTAGATCACGTCAATTTTAATTAAATTTAGTAAATATATTATATAATGTGCGGGTATGTTTAGCGTCCTGCCTGTTCATATTGTATCTCGACAAAAGCTGAAAGTTAATATTAAAGGGTAAAGGTAGGCCGAGACTAACTTTCGAAGATCATGTTAGCAAATTGCTTGAAGAGGGGGGGGAAAGTCAATAGTACTCGGATACATGTATGAAGAAGATGATAAATCTGAAAGAAGTGAACGGGTAATGTTAGGATCGTGACAGTTGGCGATCTATTCTGTCTGGCTACCCCATCAGGGATTGTGCGTGAAGATGAGTAAGTAAAATTTTAATTTTACATGCAGAACTGAACGGGTTCAATACAATTGTCATTAACATTTAAATCTATTCTACGATTTGTGAATATAAAGCGCCTGCGCATCTGAGCATACGATCTTCATTGTTGCCTATATTTTTTAAATTTTTTACGACGCTATATTGTTTTAATTCTTTATAATTGTCAATTGTTAATCATACTCTACATTAAGCTCAGTAACACTTTTAGTGGCCCAGAGACCGGGGTGACCATGGTTCGCTAGGCAAGAAATAGAAAATACTATAAACAGTTTTGATTCAGTTTAATGGTTAAATAGATTACAACAATCCTGATAAAATTGGAAGGTGAAACACTATCTACATACACAGTATTTGACAATACGTTGACTTTTTTACGATAGGCATTAGACACCAAGGCGTTAATTTATAAATATGAAAGATTAGGTCGTTAACACCAATACAAAAAATACTCACGTAATTTGTAGAATTAAAACACGTAGTTTGTATTCTAAAACTTCTTAACGAAAATATCTTCGGTGGAAGGTGGACCGAAGGGACTTAATTTTCTAGACTAGACCTCTGTCTATCCCTGTATTTGGAAAGTTTAAGACTAAGTGAGTATAACCGTAAGTATTAATAATCGTACCGTTTGCTTCACATAATTCATAATTGGTTTTCTGCCTATTCTGTTTAACTGCTACTCGTAGGAAGACACAGAGATTGCTACCGGTATCAACGAGAAACCGCATCTTCGTATTTCGATCAACAACGAATAAGCGACCAGTATTTTGGAAATCGTCGGTCGCCGTTACTTATTGTAGTGTGCATTTCCAGCATCATTAAAATCACAAGTTTTAATACACTTACTTGCCCTCTCACGGGATTTATTATGATACCAGCAGATTGGAAACCTCCTGTGACTAGAATTTGACCTGAGCTGTTGCTGTTGCCGCCACTAGAACAGAATTCAGGACAACATCATTAATTTTATTTGCTAAATCGGGCAGAGTCTCGAGAGAAGCTGTATGTAGACTGTGACACAATGATTGTTTACGTGCTGTTTGGAAGTGGGCTCATCCATATAGTACGAAGGCATTCTTTAGGCACGCCTGGTCCAGCTAGATATCGAAGATGTCGGAGAAATTGGGAAGGTATTCTGTCCATGGTTCTTCATGCATCCGTGGTTGTTTCCCTTTCTTATCTCTAGATACTGATAACCTTTTAATATGCTCAATTTTTAGCTTTTCATATTTATTGTTACTTGGAGGTGATATAATTATATCTTCGACCTCAGATGCATACTATAGCTCCAGTTGACCCATAACATAATAAAATTTGCGCCCGTTGTAATATTAGAAATCGCGACTTGTCCTTCTATTTGTGCAAACCAAATCGCTGGTTTTTTCGGCCAAAATAATGGAATCCGAACGCTTATGTACTTTTGGAGGTCACCACATTGTTGTATGTTTATAACACTTTAGTCTTAGTAAAATAAAACTATGCGTTAACATATAAAGTCATATGTATCACACTGAATAACAAAGACATGAGTACAGAACGTGAAAGAGTAAGTAGCGTTTTGCACATTAAATTCACAGTTATTAAGCAAAGTAGAAAGTTTAAGCACTAGTATAAATAAAAAAAAAGCAAATTAAATTCAAGAACGCGGTTCTTTTGTGACGTCGGTTTGGTCGCTGGGTTCGGCGAGTTATACAGAAGCCCTTTGTTATTACATTCAGTATATACAAAGGCAGTTGCGCAAATGGTTTTTTCATAAAGCAATTAATTTTATACATGAATATTTAATTAAAAACAAAAAAACAACACATGTAAAGTAAACAATATTATAACAATATAAAAATAAACAAAATTTAAAGTAATCAAAAAATATTACATTGCCTTATGAAATAATAAATTTAGATAAAAATATAAATGTTATGTTCGCCTCAACCGTGTTTTAACCAAAACATTTTAATTTAAAAAAAATTAATTATATTTTGTAGGTCTTACAGGAACAATAGTTCCTGGAATGGACAAAATGTCCATAGTAATAATAAGTTCTCGCTTCTATTTTTTGAGAGAATGAATCCAAAATTTAAAGCAATATTTAAGGATTGCCTTTAGTTTTTTTTCTTACAATTATTTTTGTAGTTTAATTATTTGTTCGCTACATAGGTTAGATTATATAAGTATAAATTAGACATATTTTTTGTGTTTATTTGGGTCAACGTGACAAAAGTTGGGCCTTTCGTCGTCTTAGTAATACAATACTAATATACTTGGACAAATTATACATATTATTTAATTTAAAATGCTTCAGCAGTGATTTTGCCAATTACGAAGTTATATATGGTAGTTAAACTATGAACGGTATAGATAAGAAAGGAAATGTAATTAATTCATTTTGCCGAATTCAATTGAACACCTTCAAGTATAAGGATAATACACGAACTTATTAATCAAGCCCATTCCAAATAAAACACATACATGTAACGAATATATACTATACCATATACAACCACTCATAAACATATTTTGTTAATTTCAATAAGCTTTGCCAGCATTTTTATAAGTAGAGTATATACGGGAGTTAGTAACCTTTTCACATTAACAGGTCGAACAATATGGGAAGGAAGTATGTCACGTAAAAGTGCAGCTAACAAGCAACTAAATAAAATGTGACAAGATTGCCTTCCTCTAATTCACATTCGCATATGGAATGATTTCGGATACGAAATTTAGCCACAAACTCCGGAGATTACACAAGTCTTAATCTGACTATTTTGTAAGTGGTTAGTTTATTAAAACAACGATATTTAAAGAACCATGGTTTGTGAGAGATAGGTTGGATTTGGAAATAATATTTGCCCCTTTCTAGCCCAACCTAATTGCTAAAGATTATTCCAACTTTTCAATATATGCTGTCAAGACGAGATAGAGACGTAAATGGCAAGCAAATCATTTATTATAAGTCACATACTGACTCTATTGCTTCCTTGGACTAGAATCAGTACAAGAGTACCGCTGTTTATTACCAGAAAGTCCTCAATAGTTGGGTATCCATGCCAAAATTACTTCAATTCCGGATAGCATCTATACAGTACTTGCTTAATTTGAAGAGTTATAAGAAAGTTGACCTTAGCGTGGAATGGGGACTTCATAATATGCTGAAGTCAACTTTGTGAGTCCGACAGTATAATGAATCTCTTTAAGTTATGGGATACAAAAGATACTTTATCTTTCACGCAAACACGTTCAGAGCCCTATTCCCCAACCTCCACATAAATATTTATATAAACTCTAGGTAACTTGACAAACTTTGTCCTGTCATAGCTATGAATATTCAAATTTCAAAAAAGTATCGATACCGACGTGGTTGGGTGATCGGAATCTGAGTCAAGAAACCTGAGTTTGATCTCTAGGTGGTAGGATAATACTACTTTTTTCCTCCAAAACTAATGTACGCAGTATATCGATGGCTTAAACACAAAGACGCCGACAGGCTCACCACGTGTTTCACGTTGTCCCAAAAAAATGTCTTCGGTGGAAAGTGGGTTGGAAGGACTTAATTGTTCATTCCCCATACAGAGGTAGACCTCTGTCTACCTCTGTATTGGGAATGGCGAGAACATATTTTTTTCCAATAAGCTTAATCAAATTTATTTTACTCAAAAATGAAACAAAAGAGCAGTGTGCTAAATTTTACATTCTTCAAACGCTCGAACTGTCAAACGTGCTATTAAGAAAGTCGTAAACTTGTCTGAAATTTTACTACTTTATGCGTCATTTATTTAATTTTCGTAATCAAATTTCGTATTTCAAGTATACAAATTATTAGAAACTTTTAAAACAGTAGAATGAAATCGGTAAAGTCCATCACATTATAGTCTCATGGTCACAAGAGAACAGGAATTTATTTTTTATATAAATGTAGTATAATGTGTAGTTATATTACTCAATCAGAGTATACTTGTAAACAAATAATTGTCTCCTTAATTTGTTTAAGAGATACCCATAATTGGCCAATCTCAAACCCGGTGTATAAAAAGTAAAAAAATTACAACTCCTAAGAATTATTTACTGTAGGTACAATATATTTACTTGATAACATATCAAGACCCTAAAAATTTTATTTGCTCTTAGGCGTATGATGTTAATATATGATTTATGATAAGGAGAAGTGCCTAAGAATACTAATAATGCAAAAAAGAAATCAAATATCGTTGTTCTTTTGTAAGTAGATACTTTTAGAATATTTTATTTACTAGGTGATACCAGCGACTTCGACCACGTAAAATGTTTTTTCTTGAATGTTTTTTATTCAGTTACTTTCTTATATACATACATATAGTATGTATGGTACTTTCCAATTCCATTACACAAGTGCTACTTCAGCTACTGACCTTGGGATCAGAGCAAAGTATGTGATGTTGTCCCTATCAACGTATATATTATTTAATTATATACTATTATTTAAGAGAGTAAATCCATGATAATAATAATCGATAAAGATTAATGTCACATAAAAATTTCTGCCGCCTACGTCAATTGTTTTCACGGTACAACTGAACAGCATCAGGTCGTCATCATCATCATCCGAGTCGTCCATATCAGGGGGGTGTAAAAGGCCCCCCCCTTATGGGTTGCGAGTTTCGAGGCGTTGCCTCATGACTCGGGCGTCTTCTCAGTGGGCTGCTACTACCCCGGTCTTAGGTGCTGCTCCCCCGGCCCTTTCAGCGGCGTTATGTAGGTGTGTTACGTACTTTACGTCTTATGTCGGGTCTTATTGCACTTCCCCGGTCCCCTCCGGGCCGGGTGGCAATGTGAGAATGTCTCTTGGGAGGGGTCGCCAGTCCGATGCTCGAGCGTGGTCGGTCGCGGAAATAATATGCGGCGTCCCTTAACTTTACGTGAAAGAGAGCTGAAAGAAGCTTCCCTCTCCTGCCGCGCTATACTGCTTGCAGCGGTAAGACACCACGCTTGACATTACAGTTAGTACTTCTGAAAATCGTTGTTTCTTAAAACTTCTATAACTTTATATTAAATGTGTTTATCGAAATATTTTTTAGATAAGGGTCAAGTGTCTGAGAAATAAAGCTTAGAAAACTTAGTTGAAATCTGTCCAGTAGTTTTTCCGTAATATGCGCACAACATGTGTTATTCGAAAGTATTACTTCTTTGTATTTTTTTTAAACTTGATACGGAACTTTTTCCTCGTTATTAGGTAATTAATTTTAGTAATTAATTAGTAATGTTTTAATTTATTATTATCATACACAAACATTATTAAAATGTTTCAAAGCGATCACAAGGCACAGCCGTAGGTTGTAGAGAAACTTCTATTGTGAATGTTCTATTTGAAACTAGATGAATGCTTTGATACATATGATATACTTTAGGCTTCATTAGTAATATTATATTTGCTGTCTAAAATCTTGTTGTACCAGGTAAATGTTTGAACATTTGCCTCGTTAAATTTGCGGGCTTCATAATAAATGAGTTATTCTGTCTAATACCGCGTTTGTGTTAATTTCTAGGAGTCATTTCGTAAGAGTACACAAACATTAACCTATAAGATACAAAAAGTCAAGATACGGTTGATTGATTGGAATTCCAGTCAAAAGACTCGAATTGGATCCTGGTGGTAGGCTCGTACAAACGAGACTTTAAAAATTATTTATGATTTATATTGTTGACTTGGTCCCAATATATGTCTTCGGTGAAAGGAGGGTTGCGAGGACTTCTCTATACCGCGGTCTACCCAAGATGGCATTGGTTTGGCCGAGTGGCATTTTTTACATTAATTACAACTTTCATCATTTTAGTGAATAAGTAAAAACATTTCGGGTTATAACCGAACCATAACTTAAATCACATTAGAATTCATGTTGACAATCTCTGTGCACGAGTGGCACAAACACCAGTTTTGATAGTGTCACCAGCTGTGAGGTCCCGGGTTCTGTCGCATCAACGTATAAAACAAATTTTCTACACTTTCTCGGGTCTATTTTTTTGTGGTACGATGGTGGTTGCATGCCACAAGTGCTTGAGCTACTTACTTTTTGATAGGAGCTTTATAGCTTTTGATAGATAATATTTGATGTTGTTCCTATCTAAGTATGTATGTATTCATAGTGTCATCAACACTTCCAGGACTGGGGCAACGTGACAAGTGATGAGCCCGTCGCTGACATTATGTCAAGGCCAACGATTTAATTCGTACTTAAGTTTTAAAAAAAAACCATTGGTACGTGCTTTAAAGTACAACAATATAAACCTTTACTACGAAATTGGCGAAATAGAAGCATTTTGTGTTCCATTAATTCAATTAGTTCCATTATGTTTTCCATTAAATCCACTTAAAAAACAGAAACTTTAAAAGGTCAGCAAGTAAACGTAGTAGCTGTAAGAATAAATAAACTAGTGGCAATTTCAATGTTTTCAACATGATGTCTGTAACGGGTCAAAAAGCTTTTTAATTTGCACTTTGCGATCTCAACTTATTGTAACATCTTATGTGATATTTATAAATTTCAGATAATTCATCATTTTAACATACCACAATTTTAAATATTTCAGTTGAAACGTTGAATTTTAACAATACCATATTTTTAAACAATAATTTCGCAGTAAATTACTAAGGCTTTAATTATATTAGTGCATCTTTTTTTATTAATGTTCAATTTCTAGTCCTTTCGCTTCGAACCCACAGGAAGAATGTGGGTATTCAAACAACACGGCAAACGCGCCAGGAAGATGCGTAAAATAAAAATAAATAATTGTACTTTACAGATTAGATTAAAATAAATTGATAGTTTTATATATAAATTGCTAGTCATTAAAGGTAATGTAAGATTTAAGAATGATGTTTTACGCCATAATCTCTATAGTCGATAGTCTCCATTTTTTAATTAGTTGTAGGCTCTTTTGCTGCCTAGGAGCCATAGGTGTCAAAAAGCATCACACTTTTACTAATTTTTTCAACAAACTGCAATGTAACTATTGTGTTTCGGTTTGCAGGGTAGATTTAGTGTAATTACGAATTATAAGGCATTCTATCTTAATCCTCGTTCATCTGTAAACTTCTTATGAAGTGGTTTGCTGGTGTTGAGGGCAGCTGTAGTTACATTCAGGTGGGATGTTAGCCCTTTCTTCACTCTATGTTTATTTGTATTCCTTAAGCTTTATAAATATCAACGAACCTAAAAATGAACCTCGATTTTTCCATTATCTTTACGGAAATAAGTATTTTATAAGGCAATTACGTAAAAAACTTTTTATTTACGGAGGTTTTATCTGAAATATTTGATAGACATCTGATGCTGAAGTTATTAAAACGTTTGGAAATTTAGTACTCAGTTTTATTTAGTACTCTTGACCCTCCCCGCTTTTAGCAATTTGCTAAGCATTTACATGGCATGGCGAAATTTTGTCTCGGCCTACCTTGTCATCTATAATATACAAATGATCATTCGATCCTAGAATATGAAAATGGTATTAGCTTTGTGCTAAAATCCAATAAATATTATTTGGTATCTAGTGATACGTCAAGTGGAAATGATAGCGGGCTGGTTCTTTATAAACAAATCTGTTCGTTTATAAGTAAAAAAAAATATCTTTATGCCTTTCGCAATAGATAGGTGTAGATAGGTATAGACAATTATCAAAGGTATAGACAGTTGAATCACCTTTCACCAAAGACATTTTTGGGACAAGACAGGCGGTGAGCCTGTCGCCATCTCTATGTCCAAGCTAACGATATAATCGTAAAAAAGGTTTAGAAAAAACCCATCGATACGAGCCTACCAACTCGGTTCTCTTAACTCGAATTTTGGTAACCCAACCACTCGACTATCGTGAATATATAATTAGATATAACGATTTCTTGTATTTACGCGAATACTACACATTTAAAATAAAACGATTTTCAGTCCCCCCGTGACCACGGATGCTGTAAGGTATCCGAAACGTCGGGAAATAAAAATAGTTTTGTAAAAACTAATTAAAAACGCGATAAAATCCGAAAATCGTTTTATTTTAAATATACTTAGATATTTTATAAGTAAATCTTTTAATTTATTTTGAAATAAAACTATGGACAACAAATTCTTAAAAACAATAACGTTAAACATGACAACATATAAATTGTTTTTAAAATTCATCACTTCATCTTCATCACATAAAATGTTTTTAAATTTTTGGAAGTTGAAAACAGTATTTAAACGTTCTACCATGGAACTTTCCAGAATGTCAACAAGGTTTATAATGTTTTTCTAATATTTTAGATTGTAAATCACTTTTATCGTAAGTAGCTTTTCACATAAGTCAATTTGTTATAACGTTGTAAAAAGCTTTTAGGTTACTGATTTAAGTCTTATGTTACGATGTGAAAGTTTTAATTTAATCTAATTACTGGCTGGAAAATTTGTTAGAATTGCCTCATGCTTCTATTTGTTGATATTTTATCTGAATTCGTAAGCTAATATTGTGGATTCGAAATACGCTAGTGTCCAATATTTATATATATATATATATATATATATATATATATATATATATATATATATATATATATATATATATATATATATATATATATATATATATATATATATATATATATATATATATATATATATATATATATATATATATATATATAAATATATATATATATATATATATATATATATATATATATATATATATATAAATATATATATATATATATGCTGGTAACTCAGGACCATTATTTGTTAGACTTTTCATCAGGAAGCCTATGTTTAGCTACGACAACTGCCGTCTAATTATAGGCGGAAAAATCAATACAGTTAAATCTACCAAACCCAAATTCTACTTATGACATCAAACCTTTCTTGAAACGTTTCAACAAACGTGATGATTTATTCGTTAGACCTGTGTTCACCAATGGGCTTGAACAAACTTGTTTAACACCAACTAAGATAATGTGATCTTCATTTGTTTAATGAATATTGTACAGCGGGCTCAAGTGAGCTATGTTTTTTTAAACAGAACGGCTAAGCTTCCTTCTTAAAATGCGATTTCAATCTCAATCAGGCTTGATATTAATCTTCACGCAATTACCAATACAGGGGTAGACAGAGGTCTAGTCTAGACAGTTAAGTGCTTACGACCCGCCTTCCACCGAAGATATTTTCGGGACAACGTGACAGGTGGTGAGCCCGTCGCCGTCTTTATGTCCAAGTCAACGATATAATTCGTACATAGTTTTTGAAAAACCCATTGGTACGAGCCTGCCACCTGGGGATCGAACTCAGGTCTCTTGACTCGGAATTCCGACCACCCAACCACTCTGCTATCGTGTCTTTGATATCAATACTATCTTATTTATTAGGATAATTTTCGATTCATTTTTAACCCAAAATGCACAATCAATTGCTTATTTTTACATTTCTTATGTACTGTTTCGAGACTTGTCTGTTGTTTATTTTGATTCATAAGTTTTCATCAGTATAAGTATAATCAACAAGTATCAGATCAATGATTTTCGCGTGATCCTTGAACAGAGAAATAAACCAGATTTTTATTAAAAAAAAAACGAAGCGACTACTTTTGCTTCTTCAAATAACAATACTAATTTACTTTTAAAATGAAATGTTATAGAAAATTTCCGGAACAAGTATTCGTCAAAGAATTCGTAAAGAATTATTGACTGGACAACATATATTCTCGATATCTATGTTCGAGATTTTCATTTTCAGGCTCTCAGTCATGGTTTGAGCGTCGGCCCCGCTCTACGTTGTCGTACTTTTATTCAGGAATTTCCCAATGAAAACTTTACGTCGAATATATTGCAATTGTTTATGAAGAATAATGAATATTAAAATTATTCAGAAATGTAAATATTTTTAACCTATTACTTAAAAATATTGATAAATAATAATGTTGATGTTATTAAGGTGACTTAACGAAAAAAGTTAACGATTGCTTTGTGCTTTCATATAAGTGTTTTTAAAAACCACAAAAACTCAAATTGTGCTAATATATCATTCCTTAATTTTTTAGAGAAAATGAAGCTGAAAAGTACGTATAAACATAAAATTAGTTTCTTTTGTTGTTAAATTTACATCTAATGCTGATTTTTGGCTAAAATATAAATTATTCACATTAGTATTAATATCATCATGAAGGAAGAAATGAATTACTTTGAAATAAACCAAATAATATTTCAATTATAAAAATTAAGATGTTTATCAGAAGACCGCAAAATAAACATCTAATATGGTAAATTACACGATTTTTCATTTTTCAACTTGTGAAGAATAAATGTTATTGTCATATTTAATCATTAAAATTATTTTGAAATAAATATGCTACTGTTATTGGACGTCAGTTTTCCTTATAATTCGGTGCGCATGTGAGTCGAGGAACTTATTTGGGAAAGTTGTATGGGTTTTTGGGCAAATTAATTTAAAATATGAGTTCGTTCTTCGAAGATAAAAATATTGGGCTTAATAAGTCAATTTAAGAAAAATACTTATGCGATTTATCATGATACTCGCAAAGCAATCAAATCTTATAGGGAAATGCCCTACCCTGTTGACATAGAATGATGAAATTTGATGTATCGCAAGGCTTCCAGCACAAATAATAGAAAAGCAGGTATTACATAAAATATTCTTTCGCGGTTACAAATTTTCCCTCGCACTCGATCATTTGACTACGACGCTTATATTTATATTTTATTATATTTTTCCAATATAAATCTTGTTCTTCTGTTGTTTTTTTTTTACTATCAGAGTAATGTTCTGTGCTTTTAAAATTTATAATTATCGAATTTATAATGATAATAGTATGACGTTAATAGTATAGTAATGGTAACAGTAGAATGTATAAAAGTAATAGTAATAGTACAATTATCTAACTCTATGGCACCAACGGTTTGCGAGTCAGGCTAACATTTGTTAGTTTTTCTGCCCTTTTCATAAATTTAATTAAACAATCAGCAGTGTAATGTTCGACAGAGTTACTAAAAATGGCTACTACTCCTTTCACAGTGTAGTTAAAACGATTTATTTTTTAAACTCTCCCTACGGATTCTTGTATAATATAAACCTTTCTCTTCTGCTTCTTTCAAATTCGTAGTATCAACTATCTCCAAAGTTTGTTTCTATTTACCATAAATGTTACAGCACAAAGCAGAACAAAAATGTATTTTACTTATAATCTTTTCTAGTCTTCAACGCCTATTCATAACATATCCATTTCTTCTAGAATATTTTAAATATTATATGTCCTGAAATTTCATTGTTTACAATATCATTACACAGTATTATAAAACAGCATTACTATTAGTAATAATAAATAAAAATGTGAGCCGTCATGGGACGCCTGGCAGATGTGAAATATCGTGTGTGTACAAGTAATATGCATAAAAGATAATATTATTACAGGAATGAAAAAATGAAGTAATAAGAAAATACTAATGAAAAAATTAAGTATTACGAATTTCTTACAGAAAATGGTAACTTTATTTAATAAACATTTATTTACATTTGATATAAAAATTCGATATTAATATCAAGTGGCCACAATTTAAATACTTTCTTTCTCTCTCTCTCTGTGACTTCAGTTATAGTTATATTCGATGTTTTCTCTGCCGGTATTACTGTGACGATTGGTCGATGATAACTAAACTACGTTACAAAAGTCCCGTAGAAGTAAAGTCCCGTTGTCCCGAAAATATCTTAGGTGGAAGGTGGGTCATAGGGACTTAATTGTCTAGACTTGACCTCTGTCTACCCCTGTATTGGGAATTGCGTGAAGATATTTATATATTTATTTAATACGTTACAAAAGTATTGGATGAAACATTATCAAGATATCTCACAATTACAGCATCTATAGTTGTTCCATATTTGGTAGTAGATTCTTTTGGATTGTTGTTGATCTGCAATTGAAATTCTTTTTGAAGAAATGTCATTAATGGCAGTGATTCAGCTCTTGCAAATTTACATTAAAATCTCCAGCTAATTTTAATGGAAGTTTATGTTTATTCGTTTTAAAAATTATTGAACATTTTTGACTATAAGGAAATGACCTTTCATGTAAAAATGAAATCTTAATATAATTTACATAGTCACTAATATGAATAATATGAATATAATTAATTAAATATAAAAAAGGGATTTCAGTGTTTAATTATAAACCTTAATTCTCAGGTAATAGGGTGTAAATTAGTATACCTTTGTATAGCGTGGCGACCCGTCGCCACGGCATGCGTCACCACGCCAGAAATCGGTTTTACGTGCGGCTATAGATGTTTCACATCAAAAAGACTTACTAATCTTTTTCTTTAAATAAATTCCATTAATTACTATTTTAAAAAGTCTCGATAGCCTCTGTCTACCCCTGCATTGGGAATTGCGTGAAGATATATACTATTTTCAAATATCAGGCTATTCATTCATTCATTTAACATAATTAGGGACATTGTTTCATTATTATTTTTGCAATAATTGAAAATTTGTTCACTAATATCACAACTTTTTGAATGTTTTCGTTGTTTTGGTATGTCATGCGTAACAAAGGTTAACAGCTTATTACATAAAGTTATCGTTCAGATTTGTGAATAGCAAACGAAGTTGACAGGTTTATCTCATATCAAAAAAAAATTTAATCTCTTTTCATTCAAGTAAGAACTGGTTTATTTGATGAAGAACAGATAAATCATTTATTTAACTAATTTCTTGTGTCTTGATATCTTTTATTATGTAGTTATGGCGACCCCTTTATGACCGACATATGAGGCTGCCAAGGGGAATCATTTGAAATAGAGTTTAAATGACGGATAAAACATCAACAAAATAGTCGTAGATATATATTACATTAAAATAAAGCGTGTTGCGTGTTAGATCGGAAACTTGCTAACAAGGTGCGAGGTGACTACTGCGTTACAGCGATCGCATTTCTCCTTACCAAGTGTTACGGCTCTTACATGACAGAACTGAGGTCTTTAATGTCCTGTTACCATACCTGGTTAACTCCGGCTATTGTCGACTTATACAATGAACAAATTTAGTTTGCCGGTAGCCCGAGCCAACTATGATAAGACTTCAGTCAACTCCAAGGGTAATCTGTAAATAATAGTTATACCTTATAAAAGTTTTAAATTCACGATAGCCGAGTGGATGGGTGGTCGGAATTTCGAGTCAAGAGACAGTAACAAACATCTAAGCATGCAAACATATTTATTTTTATCTTTATACTGCTAATAGTCACGATAGTCGAGTGGTTGGGTGATCGGAATTCGAGTCGAGAAACCCGAGTTCGATCCCCAAGTGGCAGGCTCGTACCAATGGGTTTTTCAATGTGTTATGTACGAATTATATAGTTGGCTTGGGCATAAAGACGGCGACGGGCTCAGCACCTGTCACGTTGTCCCGAAAATATCTTCGGTGGAAGGTGAGACGAAGGGACTTAATTGTCTAGCTCTGTCTACCCCTTTATTAGGAATTGCGTGAAGATATCTATTTATATTTAACTCTTAATATTTAATTAACTTTTTATTTAGTTACGACACCGTCGTTCTTAGCAAGCTTGTTAAATGTTTTTAATTCGTGTGACATTTCGACCATTTTAGAGAACACTCGGTTGATCTCTTTCAAATACCTTTGTCACGATCGTTTACGAGTATATTAATGTATCGTGAAAACATCCATGTCTCATGCAGGTGTTAATACAATTACTACCACTTCAGAATTACCATGTTTAGACGCTAAATGCGTCCGCGTTTGTATTAGAAAATAATAAGATGAACTGTTTGGATTCAGCTAACTTTTGATTATTTTATTTAGAAATTAAATAGTTTTAAATACCTCGCGAATAATATATAAAAGTAATATAATTATTCCGAACAGTTTCATCTATTCTATATTACTGTTTTTTATGCAACTTGATAAAAGTTTATAAAAGAGAGAATATACAACAGAGAAAATAGACTCTATGCGTCTATTGTCAAACAGTCGTACAGTGTAGAGATTCTCTAAATATAATATCTTCACATAATTCCCAATACAGGAGTAGACAGAGGTCTAGTCTAGACAATTAAGTCCCTTTGACTCACCTTCCACCGAAGATATTTTCGGGACAACGTAACTGGTGGTGAGCCCGTCGCCGTCTTTATGTCCAAGCCAACGATATATTCGTACATATTTTTAAAAAAAAACTATTGGTACCAGCCTGCCACCTGGGAATCGAACTCCGGTTTCTTGACTCGAAATTCCGACCACCCAACCATTCGGCTATCGTGAATTTTTGCCGGAAAATAATTTTCATATTAATCTAAAGAATTTATAAAATCTAATACGACTTTTTCTAAGCGTTCTATATAACATACTAGTTTAATTCTTTTTTTATAGATATCTTTAATATCGGTGATCGGTCACCTGTAACGGACCAACCTAAATAAGAGAATTATTCAAACACAATTTTACAGTTTTATTTGTACGTTTTTAATGGAAAAGTATTAAAGCACAGATTTGCCATCAATTTGCATCCTCTTCAAGTAACATTCAATCTTATGTTATTAATATACATCGACATAAGTAACGTAGATTAAATCCATTTATTAACATTTTTAATCTACCACCTTTTCCTAATGCAGTTTCTCTAATGGAAAAGCAACAGGCGCAAGAAACTCGTACAGAGGATATTTTTTACAAACAAAATACAATATGAAACAATATAATTAATTATAAGTAGTATTGGAGCGATCAACTTATTATTAATATATCCATTAACATTAGAATAACTTTTATTATGAAGTCTTTCTTTAATAAATATTGTCAAACATATTAATTTGCTTGATTTTGTTGTAGATGCGTACACACGAACTCACGAACGAGTGACTTACCCAAACGCGATTTAATATCATTTAATATTTTTTTATTCAGTACACATAGCACTCCTTTTCTATTGATTACTTCAGTCTTCAGTCAGTCTAACATAGTACTAAAATTTATCTTTATTCTGTTCGAGAATTAAGAAAAAATTTGTAATTTTTTTAGTAGTGACTTGTTTTCCGATAAAATTTACAGATAAAAGGTATATAAAATTTCTAAGTTCCAAATTTCATTCAAATCAGTTCACCTGTCTTTGCGATATTCAGTATCAAAGTCCAAACATGCAAACTATAATATTTATAAAAATTTTATTGTTTTCCTTTATTTCAGTGTTAGAACCTTTATTTATCCTCCTGTTATTGCGACTGGGTTCCTTAGCCGAAGCACAGCGAAGAAGGAATGAAATTTTTTCTACCAAAAGCTGCTCACTGATGGAATATGCGAGTATGGCGAAATGCGTTCAAGAAAGCAATCGACTATTGTGTAGATCAGGCTTCACAAGCGAATGGGTTAAGGGTATAAAGTATGTTTGCGTAAATATATTGTTATAACATTAGGTAAGCACACCCCTCACACCTGAAATAACACGCATAAGGGGTAGAGGATTACAATGTTATTTTAGTACACCTAAAATAAATGTATAAGGAGATAATTATCAAGGAAATAAATGAAATAATATGAATTGCTGTTTGAAATTAAATATATTTTTTTTTTGACTTAAAAGTTCATCATACTCATAACTGCATGTAAAATGTATTGGGAGGGTTTGTCCTCTTGGAAAATCAGGGAGAATCAATATTCATTACGGCCTATCAAGAGACATATCAAGAGACATAGCCTTGAACATAAGCATTATCGGGTGATTAAACACATCGAAAAAAGCAAAAAAAATTTTTTTAATTTAATTGGTAACAATGCTTGACTTTATTATTGTATAATACACAGTACGTCTCTGGTACCACATCAGACATCGATTACATAAAACTGTTCTAATTAACATTGGCATAATCTTCTCATTGTCAGATATGAAATAAAATATCTAAAAATTCTGGAGTGGCCTGGTGTATGTTTCAATATCGCTCGACTTCAGTACCATTTTCCGGAACTACGCGTTCTGGAGTTCATCAATTGTACAGTTTTAATAACGTTCAGAGGTCACTTTGATGAATCCAGTAAGATTGAAGTGAGTATGAATTTAGACAACAACTTACAATATAATTTTTAATAATTTTTACTGATTGTTTTTAGGTGTGTGCATTCTTCTCATCTGATGGTAAGTGATTACTGCATTTTAATATCAAGACATGTAAAATGAAAATAAAAAAGTCAAAAATTATTTTCTTAGTTAAATCTCTTATGTATTTTCTCTGATGTGCTTAAAGATAAATGTTGATAAATTTGTACTATTTCAAAAACATGTCATCACGCCATTCCCAATACAGGTGTATGCCGAGGTCTTTATTATACTTGTGGTAGGCTGTGTTGTGATGACTTTTCAGAGATTAAGGAAAATTTTATGCAATGCGAAGACGGAGTTGCAGGAAAAACTAGTAATGATATAATTATTAATTGTTGTTTTTTTTATTAATTGTTTTTTTTATTAATTTTATTAATTGTTGTTTAGTAGTTTCATTAGTTGTGATTTCGGCTGTTCATTACCTTAAAATTCAAGCAAAACTAATTATAATGTACACGTAACTGTACACTACCTATCTCAAAACTACTGATATAATATTCAAAAATATATGATTTAGAGATCTGAACTCACTAAATCCATTTATATTAAATGTGTTCTAATTTCATGGCTCTGAAGTATGGTGTTTGACTGCTTTATTATATGTCAAATATTTTCAGCAAAGGAATCAATGAGCTACCTTTAAGATGGCAAAGTGCATTTCATGGAACATACTTTGATCAAACAAATATGTAGTTTCCTAAAATATTGTTTATGTAGATGATTTTTGTAATGTAAAGCACCGATTTTATATAAATATACTCATAATATATTAAAAAAACATACTACAGTACACCTTCCACTATAATAAGTCTTCCAAAGTTTCGGGACAAGACCACAATAATGTGGGCTTGCTTCCTAACAAAGGAAACAAAGTTTATTAACAAGTTTTTTTTTTTTTCAGAAAATTGGAGTACATGGACTTAATTCGCTATGGGAGATGCCCGCAGAGGTTGTGTCTCAAATGTCTAAGTTACACGAATTAGATCTCAGGGGTAATATTTTAAGACATATGAGGTCCCGTCTAATAAAAGGACCACCGCAGTTGGAGCGCGTACATTTGAGCCGTTAGTAAAATATCGCAAGTAATATATCGGATAGTAAGCTTCGCGTATATTCATATTCAGATCTCTGTAACAATCCATAGAATGGACTTTAATAATAACTAAATCCTGTTTTGGAGATATAAATCCTCTTTTGGAGATATGGTCATGTTGCCCCTTTTTTGGTGGTTTTAATGTGTCCATTTATACCATTATTTACACAGAGCTACACTATGAATTCTTTCAACGATACGTGAAAGGGTAAATACGAAATAAGACATTATATTAAACAGTAAAAGAATTTTTTCAATGAAAAACCATTTTACAAAGGTTTGTTTCTAACATTAAATAATATATTAATGATAGGCAAGAAAAAGAAACAGATCGTATCATTTAATATTTTATCAACTAGCATCTTGTTTTAGATAATAAATGGGACTGCAGCGATGGTGGACTCGACTGGTTGGCAATGGAACAAGATAATAGCACAGTCAAAAAACGTATAGTCGACTATTATCAGCTTATCTGTAATCAAAAACTCTATAAAGGAAAACCACTTCATAAAGTAATGGATATAATAAGGGTAATATTTTTATTTTGCAGCGTGACTGTTGACTTGCTTATGGAAATGAACACTAATTATGTTATTTGTTTTACTGAATATTTAATTAAATTTCTTTGTACGTGAAATATTATTCTGCCTCAGAGTCTCTCATTCAATACTATACTTATAATTGATTCTGATTTAAAATACTTAATAAAAGCCGGTTAAATTCCTGGGAGCGAGTAATTCTATTTTAGTTTTAAGTGGCATAGCAAAAAGTCTGTAATTGTCCACGAATGAAATTGTTCACAGACTACCATAAGTAACATTAGTAAAAAGAAGTGCATAAAACTGGTTACGTGGCCAGTTTTTTGTACTTTACAGTATTTTTAATAGCATGTTACGTTCTCAATTTATTGCTATGGGTGAAATTTGTGACGAAATTCGTATACATACAAAAAATCCTTGGAACTGGAATGGAACATGGAAAACACCGTTGATAATAAGAAACTTAATACAGCGCTTTTTTATCCCACTTAGTAAAACTTAGGGACTGGGGTCCATTAAATTAAATAAATCAATAAGGTTAAGCGTCCACTTATCATTAACTTAGTTAAGTTGTTTAGGTTTTCTGAAAGATTTAGTATAAATGGTTTTCGCATTTTTATATTTGAGACAAGCACCAAAATATTTCATTGTAATAGAGTTATCTATTACTATGGAATATTTTTTATTGATAATTAAATTAATAACGACCTGATTTCCTAGTTGGTAGATTCTGCCTACGAAGTTAAGGGTTGCGGATTGGAATTCAGATTAGGGTAAAGATTTGTGTGACATGAAAATGTATTGAATTTTCTTGACCTCGGTCTATCCCTGTATTGGGAAAGGCGTCAAGATATTATAAAATATAATAGATTATACCTTATTTGTTATATTATGTTATAATAGACGATTATGTTTTTAATACAGTTAATAAATGTTAACTTAAAGGAAAATATAAATGTCAGGATAAATTTAGCAAGAAAATCGGAGCGGAAAGTTCTAAATTGATTTTTAATAACCTATGTGAGCGATAGATTAGTCAAAGTGTTCTAGGTTTTTTATTTTTTATCTTTTCTATTATATAGATTAGATTTTATGAAATCTATTACGGCTTTCTTCAGCTCATCTTTCTAACCAATTAGTATATTTATTTTAAATGAACTATTAAATCACTGAGTTGTTATTAAGCTTAACTATCATTCCTCCAGAATTAATTTAATTTTTAACCTTTTCAACTTATAATATACAAAAATAAATACAAATAGTAAATAAATAAATCAATTACATAAAATTAAACTTATAAATCTAGCGATACAAAAATTTTATTATTCTATGTTTATAAGAATATTAGATAAAAATAAAGAGACATACATATAAGAATATCGGATACACGGCACACATTAAAATTTAATTATGAATTTAAAATTAAAAATTTTCTAAACTATTAATTTAAAAATATGATATTTTATATAAATATTCAATTTAAATTAATCGAAATTGTTATAAACCCATTGAAAGACTTTTTCCATACCTATAAGAATTTTGAATAGGAAATGTAAATTAAATATATTTATTTTTTATTTATCTTCGTGCACAGTCCCTGACGGGGTAACCGGAGAGAACAGATCGCCAAATGTCACGATCCTTACATACCTTTTTCGCTTCTTTCAGATTCATCATTTTCTTCTTACATGCACGTATCGAGTACTTTTGACGCTTCCCTCTTCGAGCAATTTGCTCACATGGTCTTCGAAAGTAGGTCTCGGCCTACCTCGACCTCTTTTAATATTAACTTTCGCGCTATATATTTTCTTCACCATTCGTTCTTCGCTCATTCGCTCAACGTGCCCAAACCATCGGTCATCTTTCAAATCTACTAAATTGCGAATCTCTTCGTTTCGCTTTCGCTCGGCTATGGTAGCTGCGCACATTTTGCGAAGAGATTGCATTTTCACTGAATTCAACTATCTTTTATGCTCTTCTGGCATACCCAGGTTTCTCTGTCATATAACAATGTCGGTTCGTAGAGTTCGTAAAGTCGGTACATAAAGCAGAGCTATTTTTCATTTGGTGCTATTTTTGATTTTTCACCACGCCTTTGGAATAACGCAGTGAGAGCACCCAGGAATTTACCGTTGACCTTGTTTCCGGTAGCGACACGTCTGTCCACATCTATATCACATCTTCCATCGCGGCTAAAAGTGCTCACCAAGTATACAATCTCATCCGCCTGTTCTAGACATTCCCGATTTAGGGGTAAATTAGTTAGAAATATTTCACCCTTCGTTATAACTTCGCTTCTTTTTCAAATACCAGAACTTTAGTTTTATTAGCATTAAATGAAATATAAATTAATATAATAAAATAAGGAAATAAATTCCCTATACTTTTAATCCATTTCTTACGGTAAGAATCTATCAGGGGTTTCAGTCAATATACCAAACATTATCCCCGCAATGTATGGAATATGCATATATAATGATGTTCATAATAATGTAGCGGATGATGTGCTGCAGGAAAAGGGTAGCTACCGGCCAGGTCGGGTGATCGTGACCTGGGGAGGACGTCTCCTCCACAAGTGTGCGCTATCGGTAATCGTATATATATGCATATAATCGTGCGAACTTCGATAGCACGATGTGTGTTTCCTGAATCCGCCACTAGCGAGCTTCCAATGTGGATACATAGATGTCGTCACATCATTCCCCTGCTGAGACTGGAGGTCGGAAGTGCGGAAAGCTTGACGTTGAGCAATCTGGCGTTGCAGTGAGAGGCTGTGACCAGATCTACAGTGAGTCGAGATGTATGGTGACAATGCCGATGCCGCAGTATCAGCCTGAGGAGAAGGGGGCCCGCCGTTGATTATCCTCTGTGGCTGATAGGACTAGGAAGCACGCGTTGTGCCGACAGTAGTCCGGTGCTGTGACTGCGTTGATGACGTCGATGTTGTTGGAGAACCTCGCAGCGTTGTTCTTCTGTGGTTACCGTCGGTTGGCGGTGAGATCACGTCGGGGTCACCAGTGTAGCGGATGATGTGCTGCAGGAAAAGGGTAGCTACCGGCCAGGTCGGGTGATCGTGACCTGGGGAGGACGTGTCCTCCCCAGGTCGTGTGTTTCCTGAATCCGCCACTAGCGAGCTTCCAATGTGGAGACATAGATGTCGCCACAATAATATAAACTAGCTTTGTTAACAAAAAAAGTTGACTAACACTTGTTTTATGTATCAAAGCATAGACAGTAAATATTTAAGATATTACAATACACATTAGTCTTACACGACAGATTAAGTCTTATGACATGTTTATAATACTGATTACAGCAATTATGCTTCGTTTAAATAATGAATTTTTCGTTGAAGGATGAAGTATTTCAAGAATACATAAAAATATACATAACGGCCTGTAATAGTGCCATGCTGGACAAACGCCTCTCTCGTGGGAGTGTTTGCTCGGCAAGCGGATTGACGATCACAGTACCATATATCTTGCACCTTAGACGCTGCTGCTGTCCGTCACCGGTCAGGATTTTTTGTACTGGTTTTTTATTCGAGGTGGTTACCCCGCCATCTGCCGCTAGCTATTGATATTGTCAAGGATTTTCTCTTAGCCGCCTCTTACTACAACCACGAGAAGACAGAGGGTGGCATGGATACCACCATGGCTCAAGAATAAGATTTTTAATCTATCATGTGAATCTCTTCTTATTTTTATATGAATCTTAAAAAAATTATAAGCAGCCCAAGAGACTACAGATAGATTTGGAAAACAGTAACTTTCTTGTGACTGTGATTCGAATTCAAGAACGGCTCAATATTTAGGTACGCTACATAAAAAGGCCGAACGGTGTTTTCATATGACATCAAATAAGTTTTTCGTGGATCGACCAAACGGCAACTTTTACAACTTTTATATGTACATGAACGGGCCATAACCTTTCAGAATACCTTTCCAACTGTCCTTTTGCTACCCGTTACTTAATTATTTTTATCTTTACATATTTCTCAATGATGGGCATTTAGTTCTACACAATTTAGTACTTTCTAATGTTTACGTTAATTGAACCACGTGTTACAGGTTGTGAGCCTTTTCTTTTTCGTTTAAGAAATATAAATAATAACGACTTGTGATGTAACATTGCAATGACTTGTCACTATCGTGTTCGTTCTATTTGCCAACAATAATCGTGGTCGTCCACGAGCCTTTTAATCTTCGGACATTATGTTTCGTGATGTCACAGTTTACAAATCATTACGCAAATGGGTTTATTTTTAGGTTTATTGAAGTGCCATAGGAAAATTAGCATACTTAACTTTATAACCACACAATTACGTAGATTGCGTTTAGCGCGACTGAAATAGAACATGTTTGTGTAAATGTCACTATGAAGTGAACGTAATTTTTGTTAGTGGCTTCTGGGTTCGAATTCCGAGAAAAATAAGTACATGTATGGACAACGTCACACACATTGTTCTGATCACAAAATCAGTAACTAAAGAACTTGTGTTATGGATTCGAACCAACGAAGTTACTAATAAGTTTTCATAATTATTTCCTTCTAATTCACTTAGAATTTCTTTAGATATTGTTGGGAACTGAAATTCGTTTGCGTTAACACTTGATATTGAGCGGGATATCTTAGGCTTAAAATTAATTTCATTAGGTGGATGTAAAGAAGCGTGTGTTCTACCTTCAGACGGCAAGCCAGGTATTATACCATCTGTCGGTCACCATTAACTGATAAATAAAATAAATATGTTCACGCAATTCTCAATAAAGGGGTAAACAGAGGTCTAGTCTACAATTGAGACCCTTTAACCCACCTTCCACCGAAGATATTTTCGGGACAACGTGACAGGTGGTGAGCAAGTCACCGTCTTTGTATCCAAGCCAACGATATAATTCGTACGTAATTTATTGAAAAACCCATTGGTAAAAGCCTGCCACCTGGGGATCGAACTCGAGTCTCTTGACTCGAAATTCCGACCGCCCAACCACTCGGCTGTCGTGACTTACTGATAACCATTATCTTAATATGTACTATGTATACTATTATGTAATCTGTAACAGATTATAGTAACCAAAAATTTTTCTTTATTTAAGATTTTTTTATATTTTTTTTATATAGATCAGTCATTAATTATTTTTCTAGATGGTTCGTCGAACTTGTCCAGAACCATGTTCGTGTGCTATGACGCATGTTGTATCAGATCTTGCCGGGGCTGTGATACCAATGATTACTGTAGATTGCTCCAGTAGACATTTAGAAGTTCCACCTGCATCTTTACCACCAGGAACAACAACCTTAAGGCTGGAAAATAATAAGGTAATGACATATGGCATAACATGTGCGTTTTCTATCTTAAAAAAGAATTGGAGAGGGAAAAGGGGAAGAAAAGTATAGGTCAAGAGTTGTCTGATGTCTATTTACCCTGACATGTTTCGAGATCTGATAGCCTGTAGAAATCGCGATAGAAAATTTCACACAGAAAACAACACGATCTTACTACTATTGCTTCTCTATTATTCGATATTTGTCTCAAGTACAAAATATATCTATTGTATGCCGAAGTTCTGCGAGATCATAAAGAGAAAGAGGACGAAAAAATTGTAAATAAAAAAACTACTTTTTTTAGATTAACACCATAAGAATGATAATACAAAATCCCCAGTACAAGAAACTCGCGGATCTATATCTAGATAACAACAGCATATCAGCCGTAAAAGAGTTGGAGGGTTCGGAGTGGTTTGGGACTTTCCGTGTTTTAAGCTTACGTGGAAATATGTTAAAGCAGGTAAGAGTACTTATATTGTTATAATAATCTTTTTTTTAAGTTTTCACAGTATCCCAATAGTGAGATAGAGGTCTAGCTAAATTTTACCCTAGGACCCACATTTCTTAGAAAAAAAAATAATAAAAATATCTTCACGCAATTCCCAATACAGGGGTAGACAGAGGTCTAGTCTAAACAATTAAGTCCCTTCGACCCACCTTCCACCGATTTTCGGGACAACGTGACAGGTGGTGAGCCTGTCGCCGTCTTAATGTCCTAGCAAACGATATAATTCGTACATAAGTTTTTTGAAAAACCAATTGGTACGAGCCTGCCACCTGGGGTTCGAACTCTGGTCTCTCGACTCGTAATTTCGACCACCCAACCACTCGGCTATAGTGACTTTTTTCTTAGGACAATGATAATTCTTTAGTAAGCCTCGCAACAAATTGATTACTTATTAATTAAAGTGAAATATTCTAATTAGCACTTACTGATGTGGTTGAAGGCGGTGCGGATGTAACAGCCTATGTTAACTGAATAAAATTTTAATTTCAAATAATACAAATTTACGAACACTTGGCACTGATTTCACCAAGTAACAACCAACTCTTCTATTCTTAGTTATGTCTGAAAACGGTATTAAATTCGCTTGACAGGCTTTTTGTGGTTTAACAGCGAGTTAGATAGTTGAAAATTGATTAACTTGCTGAATCTGAGCTTCATGTAGAGGGATTGGAATGATCTAAATATAATATTGCTCTAAATATTTAGAATTATTTATGTTAATTTTTTGGATTTTTCACTAAACAGATTCCAGTATATGCGTTCGACAAGGCCATTCAAGTCAACAATAACATAATGCACGTGCTTTTGGGACACAATCCATGGCGATGCGATTGCCATTTTATACCTAGGTTCCAAGCTTTGTTACATAAATATAAACGTGTGATACGTGATCAATTAGATATAAGATGTCCCAAGTCTGATGATAAAACTATTTCTTTGGCACAGGTAAATTAGATTCAATTTTCTATATAGTTTTAATCATACTTAGATAATACCGTTGAGATGTTTATGTTCAGTCTTCACGCAATTCCCAATACAGGGGTAGACAGAGGTCAAGTCTAGACAATTAAGTCCCTTTGACCCACCTTCCACCGAAGATATTTTCGGGACAACGTGACAGGTGGTGAGCCCGTCGCCGCCTTTATGTCTAAGCCTACGATGAAATTCGTACATATGTTATTGAAAAACTCATTGGTACTGCCACCTGGGGATCGAACTCGGGTCTCTCGACTCGAAAGTCCGACCACCCAACAACTCGGCTATCGTGACTTATGTTCAGTGATATTTATGTAATACTTGGGTAGAAAACTGAAACTAAAAAAGTATTTTTTTATTTAATAAATAAAATGTCAAGTTATGTTTTTTCGTTTCAGATCAGCACCATATCTTTAGGAAATGTATGTAGCCGAAATCAAGTGAAAATGCCAATAAGTTACATAAACATTATAAATATAACACTAGTCATGCTCATTTTAGCGATAGTTGGTCGATTTTTTTATGACTGGTACTGCTTTAAAACGACTGGAAAATTACCATGGATATCATCTATTTTACCATAGATTACTCATCATTTTTTTATAATTTGAAAAGAAAAGAAGATGAAACCATTATGAGTTACATAACTATGTTATGTAAATCACTATTACTAGTCAATGGGGATGTTCTACACTGTCGATGAAGATTATTGCTTGAAAATTGCAAAAGGATATTAATGCAATTTCAATTACAAGACAGGATAGATACATTATATAAGATAAAAGAACTACAGTTCTTACAAGTTAAATGGCAGCTTTTTAATAAAGTGTGAATCAGGCAAACGAGTGAGATATATACTTATGATATCTAAATACGTCTATAAAGTCGAAGTTTAATTTATGATAAATACTATTCTTTAAAGATATTAAAAATAAAATACAGATTTAATATCAAGAGTTTTTCGTTATTGGTTTCTATGAATGATAATAGAATGGAGACTCCATTTGAAACTCCATTTGAAAAATAAGGGGTTAAAAATTATAATTTTTTATGTCTGTAGTAATTAAGCGCATAAAATATAAACATAATAAAATAATAATTAATTTCGGTATAGGTTTTGAGAAAAGAAATTTTCTTATTTTTTTTTATTTTTTCTACTGATTTATGAAACGGAAGAGGTTATTCAATTCGTATAAATTTTTCTACCTGATATCTTCGTCATATACGAACCGCTTTCGAAAATATTTTTTTGGTTTGAAACAGTATACTTCCGGTTGGGTTTTTTCTTCACTGTGTCATGATAGCAGGTCTAGAACGTCCTGCTGTCATTGATTATTAAATAAAAGTTGACAGTAGCCAAAGCTAATTAATTTGACGGTAGTTGTCATTGTTAAATAAAAGTTGACGGTGGCTGAAGCTAAAAAATTAAAAAAGAATAAAAATCTAAATAAATTCGCAATAAAATCCGTAGATAATCGTTTTATTTAAAATTTCTCAAATATTTTGACTCCATTCCACCTCTTTTCTGAAATAATCTTTTTCTGATGATAGAAGCCCTTGAATTCCTTAACGGGCATAAATTATAGTTATGATTTATTGACACGAAATTTATGTATGTAGGAATAGAGACAAATGTGGCCTTAAATGGTTTTCGGCAACTGAGAAGCCCATAATGCGACTTACGGGCTTTTTTTTACTCACTAAGTAATAAAACGTCTTTGAAAAATTTAAACCGCTTCAAAAAGAATATTAAAAAGCAAAGAATAACTTTCTTTAGCTAAACTTGTTACTTACAATTTAAAATAAAATATTCCTTTTGATAAACAATACTTTACTGATTTGTTTGAAGGCGATGCCAAGATCAAAACACAATAATAGCCTAAATTAATTGTTTATTTATTCGATGAATATTCTCATATCGCGCGTTGAATAAAGCAAACTTATCTTAAAAAATAAACGACTTAAAAAATAATCAAACTTTTTTTTTTTTATATAAAAGGGAGGTAAATGAGCAGGTGATATGTGGTATAATGAGCAGATATATATATATATATATATATATATATATATATATATATACATATATATATATATATATATATATATATATATATATATATATATATATATATATATATATATATATATATAAAATAAAATAATAAATATCTTCACGCAATTCCCAATACAGGGGTAGACAGAGGTCAAGTCTAGACAATTAAGTCCCTTTGACCCACCTTCCACCGAAGATATTTTCAGGACAACGTGTCAGGTGGTGAGCCCGTCGCCGCCTTCATGTCCAAGCCAACGATGAAATTAGTACATAAGTTTTTTTGAAAACTCATTGGTACTGCCACCTGGGGATCGAACTCAGGTCTCTCGACTCGAAATTCCGACCACCCAACAACTCGGCTATATATATATATATATATATATATATATATATATATTTATATATATATATATATATATATATATATATATATATATATATATATATATATATATATATATATATGTGAATTTGTTTGCAGTCAGAAGATAGAAATGGATAAGAAGAGCGATATTAATAGGAATAACAGAAAGTGCTATTAAATACATTTTGTTTTATATGTAAACCTTTAAATAACATTTCATAACTTTATCGTTTAAGTACCTTCTTAGTTAAAACTGACATTTTACATAACGTCATGTTTTAAATTAAAACATAAGCATAATAATAACTAGATTATCTACTTTGTAGAAATATCGAACCAAAGAGCGCAATCATTAAATGTTGTAATTTTACGCAATCATCTAAGTTTCTTTAATTAGCTTTGATATTAAAAGAGGAGAATGAGAAAAATGTTTATATAGTAAATGAAATATTAGCTTACCAGCACGCTACTTAAAACTGATATATAACTAAACATCTTTTTGATTGAAAACTTACTTACTTATCTTCAGGGACAATCTCTGATGGGGTAGCCAGAAAGAATAGATCGCCAAGTGTCACGATTCTTGCATATCTTTCGCTTCTTTCAGATTTATCATCTTCCTCATCCATTCACGTACGTCTAGGTATCCGAGTACTTTTGACCCTCCCCTCTTCGAGCGATTTCCTCACATGGTCTTCGAAAATTAGTCTCGGCCTACCTTGACACCATAGGATAATAATTTTCCTTCTATCACTTATTATTACCATTCGGTCTTCACCACTCACTCACTCAACGAGCCCAAACCATCAAAGCACGTCCTTATCAAAAATCAACCAAATTTAATAATATACTAGATATTTTTACGTTTTCAACTATAACTTGATGTAAGTATGTCAAATATCAGTTTGATTACCAGAAATAAAAATTCTGTTTTAGTTGTTATTTAAATATTTTTATTAACGTCTTTTGTCAAATTGAATACATGCTTTGAACATCAATTTATTTCGGTACAAAGGCTCGTTACAAAGGCGTTATACTTGTATTTACTTAACAGAAAAGAAGCGCTTTCTTTTCTCTTGAGTAAATACAAGTATACGCTCCACTAATTATAAGAATTCTTGTCATGCCGCAAAACACAGAACAAAAATAAAACATGTGTTAATAGGAAAAATAAGCCTATTACTATAGGCTTCATTTCAATATTTATGTAAGATTATATGTTAAATTTAATTTAAGTACAAAGAATGAACACATTTTGTTTTATAACGAAGCGAAGTATAAAACTTCATAAGAAAGGAACTGCAAAGCAATAAAAGAGTTGTATATCCTAATTATGTTCAGTTTTAAGAAAAAAATTTTAGGATACAAATAGAGATAACCGGTCCGGTCCGGGGTCGAAAGATCTGGTTACTGTTAAAGATAACCAGATATTTCGACCCCGGGTTGGTTGGATTTTAATGAGGAAACTAAAGTTCGAATTAATAACGCTTGCAAGGAGGGATAAACTAAAGACGATTGCGATACAGTGGATGATACAAATAGCAAGCTAGTGGAAGTTACCCATGCAATAGGAGAAAATTTATGCGGGATCCGCCGCACAAAAAAGCCACAAAAGCTCTGTCATCTTACTCTTAAGCTTATGGGAGCTAGGCGCGAAAAGAACTGATGCGTCAACATATCGGCTACTAAATAGTAATAGTAGAGTCTCGCCTAGTAGACTTTGAGATCTGTCATCTCAAAGTCTGTGAAGCGAGACACACGCGAATTCCATTCCACACGAATTGAAGAAGCGATAGAACGAGACCACGGCTCCAAAGTCTTCGCCAAAGATCTGTCCAGTGGGAAGAGCTAACTGACTAGGTTGAATACCGAAACTGGTGCATCTATTTTTGCTAGATGTGAAATTTTGACTGAGATCGATAGATTTTATGGACAGCTATACACATCGTAGCTGAAATCACACTGTAGTGTGAGTAGCGACCCAAGAGCCGACACTACTCCAATGACATCTAGGACGTCAGTGTGAGCGAGATTAGGATGGCTCAATGCTTAAAACGGAAAGGCGCCCGGTGAAAACGGAGCTACTGCTGAGCTTCTGAAAGCGGGTTGAACAACGGTACTTGTAGTCTTTCATAAGCCTTTCGATCAAGTCATCCATGGCGTCACTACAAAATATCTTCTGTGGAAGGTGGGTCGAAGGGACTTAATTGTCTAGACCAGACCTCTATCTACCTCTGTATTGGGAATTGTGTGAAGATATTTATTTATTTATTTATTTTTATGGCGTCACTACGCAGATTGCGTGGAGTAGAAGCGTGGATGTGCTTCTTTTCAAGAAAGGGGATAACTTCCTTTTGAAGAAATACACTTATAATTCTTCTAATCCGCGTCTATGTACTATTTTCGAGAGTCATCAGGAATCGTCTAGCAAGTAGACTTGACGACTTTCAGCCTCCCAAACAAACTGGTTCCGAAAAGGCTGTAATTTACACCAAGCTCAATGACCTCAATAGGTTGATCTCAATCTCTCAACAGGTTGATCTCAAGATGAACATGGATGAGACGAAAATGTCTAACGTCCATGTCAGACCAATGCCGGTTATGGTTGGGAACACTACGCTCGAAGTTGTCGACGCATATGTATACCTGGGACAAATTGTCAGCCTAGGTAAGTCCAACTTCGAACAGTGTAGGACGACCCCACACGCGATGGAATGACGACTTGCAAAATGTTGCGGGAAGTCGATGGATGCAGGCTGAAGAACTTTCATTGTGGAAAGTTTTGAGGGAGGCCTATGTTTAGCAGTCGACTCTTCAGAGGCTGTAAAGGAGAAGAAGATTGTTTCTAAATATAGGGTATATCGTGTAGTAGCCGATATGTCACGATAACCGAGTGGTTGGGTGGTCGGAATTTCGAGTCAATAGACCCGAGTTCGATCCCCAGTTGGTAGGCTCGTACCAATGGGTTTTTCAAAAACTTATGTACGAATATCGTTGGCTTGGACATAAAGGCGGCGACGGGCTCACCACCTGTCACGTTGTCCCGAAAATATCTTCGGTGAAAGGTGGGTCGAAGGGACTTAATTGTCTAGACTCGACCTCTGTCTACCCCTGTATTGGGAATTGCGTGAAGATATTTGCGTGTAGTAGCAACCAGGTTTCTTAATAGAAATAAAGTTGCTTTTTGAGAAAGTCCCGTAAGTAAGTTAAAAGGAATGTTGTTTCGTTCTTAAAATTAAAACTTATTAAATTGGTTTTAACAGTAATTTCGCATTTTGCGTCCACAATTTATAAGACGGCGATAAGTTAACCCGTTGGAATAACAATAAACAATTGCAATATGTCCTTAGGTACAAATATATTGAATTTATCATATTTTTATTATATTTCTCTCTGAAACTACATGTTTTCTAATGATGTTATTGTGAATATTACGCATTTAAACCATATTTCGAATAATTTAAAATATGTATAGGAATTTTAATCAGCCGTTTTAAAAATCATAATTACAATTCAGTACGGCCACCACCACACTAAATCTGAAAGCAGAAGAATTTTTGATGTGAAACATCTATAGCCGCACGTAAAACCGATTTCTGGCGTGGCCACGCATGCCGTGGCTATACAAAGGTATACTAATTTACACCCTATTACCTTAGAGTTAAGGTTTATAATTAAACACTGAAATCCCTTTTTTATATTTAATTAATTATATTCATATTATTCATATTAGTGACTATGTAAATTATATTAAGATTTCATTTTTACATGAAAGGTCATTTCCTTATAGTCAAAAAGGGTCAATAATTTTTAAAACGAATAAATATAAACTATCATTAAAATTAGCTGGAGATTTTAATGTAATTTGTAAGAGCTGAATCAATGCCATTAATGACATTTCTTCAAAAGAGTTTCAATTGCAAATCAACAACAATCCAAAAGAATCTACTACCAAATATGGAACAACTATAGATGCTGTAATTGTGAGTTATCTTGATAATGTTTCATCAATACTTTTGTAACGTAATAAATAAATATATAAATATCTTCACGCAATTCCCAATACAGGGGTAGACAGAGGTCAAGTCTAGACAATTAAGTCCCTATGACCCACCTTCCACCGAAGATATTTTCGGGACAACGGGACTTTACTACTACGGGACTTTTGTAACGTAGTTTAGTTATCATCGACCAATCGTCACAGTAATACCGGCAGAGGAAACATCGAATATAACTATAACTGAAGTCACAGAGAGAAATTGTGGCCACTAGATATTAATATCGAATTTTTATATCAAATGTAAATAAATGCTTATTAAATAAAGTTACCATTTTCTGTAAGAAATTCGTAATAATTCATTTTTTCATTAGTATTTTCTTAGTACTTCATTTTTTCATTCCAGTAATAATATTATCTTTTATGCATATTACTTGTACACACACTATATTTCACATCTGCCAGACGTCCCATGACGGCTCACATTTTTTTTTTTCATTCTATTACTGCTGCACATATTTACTCGTATATTCATCGGCGAGAATTGTTTTCTTTTCAATTATAAAACTACTCCGTGTGTTACTTTTATATGCTGGTGAACTTAATTTTTTTTTTACTGAAGAGCTTATTCGTCTCGGTAGAATATGGTTTACGATTTTTTATGAAGTCATAACTTGTTGTTTGAATAACTTCTACACAATTACTCATATATTATGATTACTTGTTGATGATTCGTCTACTTTCAGAATATCTTCCGTAATTGATTCTTCTGACCCAATAACCGTAACTGTTGGGTAATGGACCCTATAATTAACTGTTACTCTCATAATTATCTGTCAAATACGTGTCTTGCTTTTACTTCTACCGTACCTTTAACCTGACATGGACATGGTTTTCAGTTTTTTATGTCTCAAAGTCAGTTTTTCTGCTTTGTTTTCTTCGATTTCGCTTAGTTATCTCGTTAACAATACCAAATCTTTGAGCAATCTCGTCACGTCAACATGGTAAAATAATGTAATCAAAGTAGCTCCTTAGCCACAAAAAACGACATTTTTCTGGCTTTGACGTTTTCAAAAGATTGTTTACATCATGCATGTATTTTGCCATTTCTGCGGTGGTTTCTTTTTTGCTTAGCATTCGATACCGAATCAAATAACATTTTTTTTGCCTTAATAATATTACCCTCTGTAAAACCACTTAAACTAATGCGCTAGATGCTTTCCTCGTTAATTCAATACATTTTATTCATATATCTGAACAACAACACTCCATTTACCACTTTATTACAATTCGTCCATTTTATCAATTTTGACATTTTCATAAAACTTACAAATTATCACCAAAGTTTTCCAACTAAATAGTTTTATCGACTGATATAAACAACATTCTGACACATGATTTATTATTTTGCTTATTTCTGTGGTTAAATATAACATAGGTTTAAGTTTAGAAATAACAATTAAATCTGTATCAGACTTTAATATTCTTTATAAAATATATTTTATAATTTATCTTATAATGACTGAAATTTTGAAAAATGATTTTAGCCATAAAAAAGACCTATACTTGAAAATCATGGTACATTTTTACATTCTTTAACAATTTGTATATTCTCTATCCGACGAAGTTTTTTTAAAAACATCGAATTATATATAAAAAATGTATGCTTCATTGTTTTCAAAGAAGTAAGCTTTTTACCTGACAAACTTACATATTTTTATAACAATAAAAATATTTTGACGCCATTTACAATACCGGGGTAGACAGATGAGTAGAGAATTAAGTCCTTTCAACCCACCTTTCACCAGACATTTTTGGGGATAACGTGACCGTTGGTGAGCCCTTCGTCGTTATGTCCAAACCAACGATAAAATATGGATATTATGGTAAGTTTTGAAAAAAACCATTGGTACGGGCCTATCACCTGGGGATCAAAATCGGGTCTCTTGATTTGAATTCCGATCATCACTCGGCTACATTGACTTTTTTAGAGAGATAGAATTTATTTTCCTATTAAGAACTTTTTTACAGAAACAAATCAGAGATATCACAACACGATCGTAACATTAAAACTATGTTAACTCCGCTTACACAGGTCACAGAACTGTCGACAAATTAGTTATCCCCGACATTGGTTTATTTTAACACAATAAAGTTAGTTAGTTTGACGAATCAATAAACGCTTCGCCTAAATTCATTGTAATAAAGACTTGTGTATAAACTAGTGAATTCGTTCGCTTGGAATTTTTGTTTTGTTTTATTTAGTTATCCCATAATAGTAGATAACTAAAAGGATTCAAAGGGGTAAAAGTTATCTAAGCTACACATCGAGTTTACAATACCATTTAAAATACCATAAACAGTTACTTTTGTAATGTATGTAAATATAAGTTTTACACGATAAAAAAATATCATTATTTGAGAAACTTAAACCTAGTTAACAAAATTTCATCTGGAGAACTCCTTTTAAGTAATCATTATTTAGTTTTAATAGGAGGCCCCGTTTTTCCATTAGGTTAGTAAAAATCTCAGGTGGTACTAAAAACTATAAGAGCAAGAGAAAAGTATACTACGATACAGTTGAAGGTCCGATAATCTAAATGATAATTGCTGTCATCGAACCTGTACTTTTGGAGTTCGAATGAATGATGAAAGGGTTCCAAATTTACGCTTTATTTTGGCAAAAAGTACCATCAGTGTTACTACCATGCATTAATATCCCTGTCTGCAGCAGCCGTGTTGTTCTTATTTCTAATTATTTTTAGTATCCGAAAAGAAAGTGAAGAAAAGGAATTTTCTAAACGCCACACAGACATTGACAGACCCGCTTTCCTAATAAGTTCTTGTCGGGTTGTTGTAACCAGGGTCGGCGTTTTTACAAACTGGCGCTTTTCGTAATGTGGTTGATAATATACTCATTAAGTTATACTACTAAACATCCTGCATAATTCCATTGCGGGATATATGCCTCATTTATACACCATTCCCACTGATAATGTACCACACTGCTTCGCTTGACTTTCGGCTTAGCAATCGGCATACTAGATACCCCATATTTTATACGCTGCTCTCCGTTATCGTAATTTTAAGCCGCTATCTAATGAAATGGCACGGTGAAAGGAGGTAGTACCTTCTTATACCGATATCATACGGTATAATGGCCTTTTCGGGTAACTTCTGTAAATTTACTTACGTAAAATCTTAATCATTGTAAAAAAAATCTATGCTATGTGTAATTAATAACAAAAGTACACATGCAATAAGCGTTTGCTTATAAATGTGGCAAAAGAACTACTTAGAATATTTTGTACTTAAAACATTACATGAAGAGCTAGCTATATTTACGTCACAATTGATTACATACATAAGATAATGTCACGGAAAATATATTAGTTTTTCGCGACAGTAACGTGATATAATTAGTTCTGGATGTTATGATATAATATAGGTTAATATAATTACGAGACTCCGATTCCCAGTAGAAAGCTTAGATGTTGGATTATAATTATCTGGATATAATAAACTAGGGACCCGCCATTGCGTCGCAGATTCAAAAACTCTGATTCTTAATAACTTTGTGTATTTATTATTTAACAAAAAGCGGTTAGCGTCAGCCATAATTAACAGATAGTTTTAGTAATAAAAAAATAAAACTTACAATAAGTATTTTGTCAATAATTAATTGTATAGCCATATATTATAGGTATAGAACATTTTAATAGCTACGGATGGTGGGACAAATATCATTATAAATCCTGACCAAAGTAACGTATAGCGAAGCTTGTCAAGAGTGGCATACATGAAATTTGAATATAGATAAAAATCGTATTATTATATTATACAATAATTACTTAAGTTAATTATGATGAAAAATATTTAATATTTCAGTCTCCTACGTTAAATAGTTTTGCTGATTTTGTGTTTTATCTCACTCATATAACACTCGGTAAATAAGAAAAATAAAAAGGTGCTTTTCGTGTGTTTGCATGTGCGAATCGCAATTCCTGTCTTTTGCACAAAATAAAGAAAAGTATAGACGGCAATTCATTACCACACGATAAAAATGAAAAAGAAACTGTAAATAAATAAAAGTTACAGGTTTCCAGATGGACTTACAAAAGAAGTGTAAAGTAATACTTTGATCAAAATATTTGTATCAAGTTAATAAATTGTAACAAAGAAATGCTATCGAGAACAATCTGAAGCGAATATAAATTAACCTCGTCTTTAATAGCAAAGAAATTCTGGAATACGTTTTTGAATTTCATTTCTATGCGAAATACAAATATAAGAAAGGTAAGACCTACGAAAGATAAATAGGATTATTAAAAGTTTGATAGACAAAAGTAAATTAAATAAAATAATTAACAAAGAAATAAAAAAATAATAAAATATAACACGCGCGAATATAACACATATAATAATAAAATATAATCCGCGACTTTTTTTGCCATATAGAAATTAAAGTGGTTATATATCAAGTAAATATATTTTTTGTTTGTATCAATAAATATTTTGTGGCGTCACGATTGATTGGGTGACCGGAATTCGAGTCAAGAGACCCGAGTTTGATCCTCAGGTCACAGGCTCGTACCAATGAGTTTTTTAAAACCTATCTACAATTTATATCGTTGGCCGGCGATGGGCTCACCAACTGTTACGCTGTCCCAAAATGTCTTTGTTGGAAGGTGGGTCGAAAGGAATTAACCGTCTAGATTGCATGCGGAGTGGCGGGTATGCAGATGCATGTTCCGGTAATTTAACATCTAAGCCTTCGTCTTCACTTTTCTCTTTCTGATGCGAGTACGAACATGGCATGAATTATAATAATAATAATAATTTTCCAGGGCGATTGTTTGATCTCAATATGGTTTTGCCTCTCCCTGCATCCTCTTATTCCACTGCTGGAGGAATCAGGGAGGGGATTTCAGATTCGAAGAGAAGGGACAAAAGCTACTCACCTTTTCTACATGGATGACCTCAAGCTGTTCGACTCCAATCGCTCCCATTTGGTGAAATTGCTTGGAATCACTTGTGATTTCAGCAATTCTAAAAAGATGGAGCTCGGGACGGATAAGTGTGCGGTTCTCCATGTTGAAAAGGGCAGGGTCACTAACACCGAGGGCATATACTTGGATATGCCCGTCAACATGCGGACCCTTTACGAGTCTGATACATACCGATACCTGGGTATGTCACAAAACTTGGGTGTCGATGAGACTGCCGTGAAGCGGTCGGTTTGCGAAGTGTTTTTTGCACGCCTGGCAAATGTGCTTAATAACTATTTGTCAGGCGGGAACAAGGCACGCGCCTTTAACGGCTGGGTTAAGCCAGTCCTGATTTATACCTTCGGTATACTCAGGTGGACTCAAACCGACCTTAACGCCCTGGACCGAAAAATCCGCACCATTATGACGTCTCACAGGATGCATCATCCGAGGTCGTCAGTAATGAGGCTGTACTTACCGCGGAATCATGGCGGACGGGCCTTTTAAGCGCCCGCACTATGCATTATCGCGAGTTGTACAGCCTCCGTAACTACTTCCTAGCGAAATCGGATGAATCATTCTAAGCAGACATCGTTATGAGTGATAAAGGACTTACTCCCCTATCCTTAGCCGACAAGCAATGGCAAGACCCGGGAGTACAGAGCGTTTCCGACGGGGAGACCGTGTGGAAGGAGAAAAAGCTCCACGGGAGATTCTACAGGGCTCTACACGAGCCTTTTGTAGATACTGACGACTCCCTCAACTGGCTACCTTTCGGTGACCTCTTTGGGGAAACCGAGGGTTTGTCTGTGCGATACAGGATCAGGTAATTAAGACGAAAAATTATCGGAGATACATCCTAAGGGATGGCACCGGATGACGATGACAGTCGGATCCACTTTCTAAAGTATGCAGAAAATAGCGTAGTCAGCATTCTTAAAGAAAATGGATCCAAGATAATCCTAAAATAAAGATAAGCTTGTATTGTCATATAACCTTAATGTAGGACAATAATAAAAGTTGTAAGTATTGTATGTGCACGATAGCAGTTGGAGTTAGAAATTACTTTGTAAAAATGAAAAGAATGTGGTAATGTAGTAGTGTAAGTAGGTACAAAAAAAATAAAAAATAAATAAAAACTAAAAAAAAATAAAATAAAAATATAAAAAAATAAATAAAATAAAATAAAAAAATATAATAAAAATAAAAACTAAAAAAAACCTCTGTAATCAAACTTAAAGAAATATAAAACGAAAAAAAAAAAAAAAGATATAAAGAGTGCTGTAAAAGAAATAACAGCAGAAGAGAAAGAAAAAAAAACCCTCAGCCGTCTGGTCTCCCCTGTCGAGGTCTTCCGTCTGGTTGGGTCTTAATATTGGGTTCCTTATATTTATGTATTAGTATTTATTACATATGTATTTTATAACAATTTATTTAATTTATTTTAAGTACTTTAATTTTTACATGTGTAAAAAGACGAGAAAATATAATTTCATATAAATTCCAGACGAGAGAATATAATAAATAAATACCCCCATAATAATAATACTATATAAATACATATACATCTATAGATAGGGACAACATCACATACATTGCTCCGATCCCAATGTACGATGCTAAAGCACTTGAGGTATGGGAATCGGAAACAACGAAGGCACCACAAACACCCAGACCCGAGAAAATGTAGAAAAAGTAGTATTTCTTCATTGACCCGACCGGTAATCGAACCCGGACCTCGAGATGGCGACACCTTGAAAACCGGTATTCACGCCACTTGTCCACGGAGGTCGTCGACTCTAAAAATTGTTGTTTTAGAGTCTTTAGCTCTTATAATTTTGCCTCTCATATAAACCCAACAACACCCATGTATGAAATCATATCCGTCTCCTTTTTATTGGGTTTTTTTAAAACATATTAGAGATGCTGACCTTTATTTATTAAATTAAAGAGAAAACTCTATCCATTAACAATCAAAATTCAGGTAGATACGCTGTTTCTCTCTGAATCGAAAAGTTAATGAAAAGCCATGTCCGGTAATTTATTTTAGGTGTAGGTAATTCATTCGTGTTTAAAGCTATAAAGCTACAGGTAGTTATTTTCAATATAACTTTTGCCAGATATCAGATTCCATCCGTGTGATGAGAGAGATGATGATGGTAATGGATGAAGTCACGATCTTTATTTGGTAAATGAAATAAAATCTTATAAATTGTAAACGTGCTTGTAAAAAATTTAAATTAAATTAGATATTGATTTCAGCGCCATCTGTTGTGTATCAAGCATAACGTTTTGCTGGAACAACAGTTTTTTTTACTAAACATTGGCCGGTAACAACAAGCCTAAAATGTTTAGGCTTGAGTACTGTAGATGGCACTAAAGTGACAAGTGATGCAAAACGTAGCATTGTGATTATATATAGTATTTATATCCATTCTTTAGAAGACTTATAGTAATGTACGTATTATTTATGTCTTGTACTGTCAGTATAATAATGATAACGACCATGAATATGAATATGAGTAATGATAATGAAATTGTTGGTTGATCGGAATTTAAATCAAGAGTCTCGAGCTCAAGTTACTATCTCTTTGTAACTTCTGTGCAGCTTATGTCGATGGCTTCTCCACTAAGACCGTAACAGTATGATTACCTTTCAAGTTGTCCCAAAATAAGCCCTGGTGAAGTATGGGTCGAATAAATTAAAGAACAATTAAGTCCATTTGACCCACCTTCCACCGAAGATATTTTCGGGACCACGTGACAGGTAGTGAGCCCGTCGCCATCTTTAAGTCCAAGCCATCGATATATTTCGTACATAAGTTTTTGAAAACCCAACCTCTCAAACACCCGGCAATCGTGACAAGAATAAAGATCATCATATTATGTTTGTAACGCTGTATACTTTTTGGAAATTAACAACCGGTGACGAAATGGAGGATCTTATCTATTGTGGCAAATCCTCCTTACGGGAGGGGTAGGTATTCTAGTAGATTTTATATGATATGATGAAATACATTAAAAAAATTTAAAAATAAATTAATTATAAATTATATACTTAAATATTCCTAACGCTTCGTCGTAGTTTTTCATCTTGTCACAATATATTTCTCTCGCTTCTTCGTCATTCATCTTGAGACATACAAGTTGGTTAGTGGTACTCAAATTCTGTGTAATAAAGAAATACTTAGAAAACACAATACATAACAGCACCAAAACATCATGTTTTCACGGCATTTTCACGTGCATGTTGTTCAATCCGGGTGCGATAAAAGTAATATGACTGCACGAAAACTTTGAGAGTATTAAAAGAACCGAAAATTGTTGCTCGAGTTCAAAGAAGTTTTAAAAGGATAAAACACATATTGTGTTATTGGAATATATTGGAAATGACTTTTCAGTGTGGATGCAAAGGAAATATTTTAGAGTACACGTTCAATACGAGTCCCAATGAGCTGAACTTGTTTCCGTCATTTGGACAAAATCATTTCCTATTTCCGAACAACCAACAGGGGTTCAAATTTATTGCGAAGAAATTATATTTCATTTCTACATAAGTTTTGTAAGTTTAAATTTTGTAACATGTTGTTCATCTAAATCGTCTATAAATTATTTCTTAATTCTTAAACACAAAAGTCACGTATCACAATGAATTGACCTCTGTAATAGGGTACTTGTAAGGAGCCGAGTTCTGTAAGCTGCTCTTTATTTTAAGAAGAAGTACCGTTATAATTTGGGCTTAAGATTTTTTCGTGACCTTTATCAAGAGCATGATTGTGGTGATGCACTTGCTCTTAAAAATGACAAATGTACATTGTAACTGTATTTTTGTGTTGTTTAACATGATTTTTAAAAATGTATTGATTAACAACTTATCTAATTTTATGCATATTAATATATTCAAATATATTAAATATTTCCACTCAACATCTCTGTCGTAGTAATCCAAGAAAAGATCTTGTTAGTGATCGTTTCAAGACACCTAAGTGCGAAAGTCTGTTTCGTGTCCGAACTAAATTTATGAAGAAATTTTTCATGCACATAAGTCGGGGTGTTTCTCTGAAGAAGGAAAGGAGAGAAAATTATTTGGATACACAACTTGTGATATATAATATAAGCTAAAACAATAATAATGTCAACTGATTTATCTATTTTTTTTTCTAAATTGAAAATTATCGTCCCTTCGGCTTAATAACGTAGCACGACATGTTTCCTCTCTCTTCGAAGCATAATTTTCGATAACAAATGCTTTAAAAGGGGCTCTATTTATCGACGCATACAGAATAAGCGAGGGAAAATGAAACACGGAAATTTGTGGTTTAATACTGAGCCGAAATTAATTTACGGCGAGCTTTGATTGAAAATTCTTCGTATATATTCTTGTTACGATAGACATTTTAATTTTTTAAACGGGGCCTAAGGATTTCAAGTAATTTTTTAAAACAAGTTTTTAACATATACATACACTCTTAAGGTTTATCTATTATAAGCTACACCTATTTCAGAAACAAGTTAGAGGTGTATATAATTAATTTTTCAAACATAGTCAATAAATTACATATATAAGAAACAATTTAATATACGTAACAAAATATATAATATTTTCAAACATAGTCTAAAATTGTAAATAAAATAATGCAATTACATTAAATTACAATGTTTTACTAATTATTTGCACTTAAGTATACTGCAATCAGCTCCTTTGTGCTGAGATTTTGTTAAAAGCGTCAAGATATATTAGATCCGGGTAATCTGTAGCCCGATCTGATAGAGAAGCCTTCTTGTGCTGACATGCTCCTTTAATTAATGTTGCAAACTCCATAGAAGTGATAAACATTCCAGATGTTCATGATATATATGAAGGTTGGATCATTTTACATATACACATAGACTGGTGTTGCCTTGGTAACGTTAAAAAATGTTCTTTCACTCTCTCATTCTCACTTCATAATAGAACTTACAACGAAAAATAGAAAAAAATTGTCACGATAGCCGAGTGGTTGGGTGGTCGGAATTTCGAGTCAAGAGACCCGAGTCATATTTCGTACATAAGTTTTTAAAAAAAAAACTTATGTACGAATTATATCGTTGGCTTGGCCATAAAGGCAGCGACGGGCTCACCACCTGTCACGTTATCCCGAAAATATCTTCGGTGGAAGGTGGGTCAAAGGGACTTAATTGTCTAGACTAGACCTCTGTCGGCCATCTATACCTCTGTCTACATCTTTATTTTTATTAATTACTTCAAGAATAAAATGTCGCTAAAGCGGAGTGGTTGGGTGATCAAAACTCGAGTTAAGAGACCTGAATGCGACCCCCTGTTGGTAGATTAGGTCGTATCATTGAGTTTTTAGAAAATTTATTTACGATTTACGGCAATTGTATGTACATAAAGGCCGCGACAGGCTATCCACCTGACAGGTTGTCCCAAAATAAGCTTCGTGTGTGTGTGCTAATGGGTGTTGAGTTTAATGGACAAATTTTTTTAAACCTTTGTCTCATAAATATAAGGATAAACATAAATATAAGGAGGACAAAAGTAATTAGAGGTGCAGAAATGCGAAAGATAAAATAAAGAAGTGCCACAAGGGACTCCGTAAACGAGGCATTTTCAATCATATTTAAAAATTTTATAACTAAAAATATTTATTATAGCGACTTAATCTCTATTAATTCCTCAGACTTCTTTCGTATGATATTTTATGACATACTTGTTTAAACATTGCACTAGTAAAGATTTTTACGTCGATAAACATTTTAATGTTCCTTTTTATGAGATATCCATTTCGCAGGTTGTTATCATAATATAAAAAATAATTTTAATTTAAATGTTAATACAAATGTTTTTGCTGACATTCCCATTTACATCATTTTTTAAACATCAGAAATTTTATAGCTCGTAACTGTCGCGCGAGAAGAACAAAAAGAGATTAATAAAGCATAGAGCCGGCACCCGTCTGCTAGACAAGCTGGAACTATTTTTGTAGTTATGACTAACAATTTTTTCAACATCGTTAACAAAGAGACTGAATTTCTGCAATACTATGTTTGTTAAGTGAACATTGCTAAAAGTAAATTCATGTAACTATTCGTGTTTATTAGATTAATTGTAAAAAAAACGAGCTAAGAGAACACCTGATGGTAAGCTCATAACATCTGTAATATACACTACAAGCCTTTTTATGGATAGCAATTTTCTCATCCTGCAACTCGTAACTAACTGTCGCACAGAAGAACAAAAACCAGATTAATAATGTACAGAATGGGCACATGTCTGCTAGAATAGCTAAAACTGTCTTTGTATCCAGAGCTGAATTTGTATCCACGATTTACATTTTTTTGAACTCAACAAGTGGTAGCCAGGGACTAGCAGTCGCGATAATGTGGTAGTGCGATTTAATTTTCGCCTCTAACCTTTGTAGGACCACCTCCACCTCTGTAGAGCTTATTTGTTTGTGATAATAGGGCCTTTTGTTCTATGGACAACTTGTATTTAATCACCTAATACTGGTGTTGGCGTCAGTCTACTGTTAAAATATAATTATATTATAACTGAATATGATATATCACTGACATATACACAATTAAATAATGTTCATTCATCACTTTTAAGAAATATTGTACATTATTTAAAAATGTTAAATTCTGTATAGTCTATCGAGATGCTTTTTTACACTTGAATTCGAAGAAACTAGTTAACTTTAGAAGCCCCATGTCTTCAAGGAATTTATATTTCACAAGTCTACAATTACGATGTATTAATTTAAATTATGTATTAATTATAATTTAAATATATTTATTAAAAAAATCATATCATACCAACATTGCATCTTAATTATTTATAGGTACCCAACGATATAATATTTTTTTTTTTAAAACCCATTGGTACGAGCCTGCCACCTGGATCTCTTGACTCAAATTCCGACCGCCCAACCACTCAGCTATCGTGACTTTATCTTAAAATATATAATATTTTCATACTAACTATGCATACTTGTGCATGGCTATATCTAAGTTGGTTGTTTGAAAGATCTACGTGGAAATTATAACTAAAGAAAATTATCTAGTCTATTTCTATTGCTAGAATGTAAACTTTGGTGCAAACTTTAGTCATTTACTTAGATAGGTGTCGCAGTTCAGCTCAGCTGTTCAGTAGTTCAGTAGTTATCAGCTTTGTGTGCCATAACTTAATTAATCTAATTCAGAATAAAGTTGTTCGAATGTAATTTTTTTAATAAAAGATTTATAAAAAAAAAAAAAAATATCTTCACGCAATTCCCAAGACAGGGGTAGACAGAGGTCGAGTCTAGACAATTAAGTCCCTTCGACCCACCTTTCACCGAAGATATTTTCGGGACAACGTGACAGGTGGTGAGCCCGTCGCCGCCTTTATGTCCAAGCCAACGATATTCGTACATAAGTTTTTTGAAAAACCCATTGGTACGAGCCTACCAACTGGGGATCGAACTCGGGTCTATTGACTCGAAATTCCGACCACCCAACCATTCGGCTATCGTGACTATAATAAAAGATTTGAAACTCATTAAAATAAAGGAAATTATCTTGGGTATATGGTTTCTCGGGGTAACCATAAAGGAGTTGAGCAATATTTTAGATACAACTTTACATTCGGATTTCAAGTTTATGTAAATAGATCTGACAACATTGTTCAGATCCAAAATAAAATTAAAACTTGATGTATTAAAAGTTGCGAAACTTTTTCACCTAGGTATTTATTTTAATCGAACGTAATAAATATTTTTAAAAAGCTATGATAATCGAGTGTTTAGCCACAAGAACTTAAATACCCTAGACTTCTCCAGCATAAACAATAAAAGCATCTTTAAGCTATAGTCTTTTACAGTAACTAATTTAAATATTTCATTGTGAAAGTCCATAAAGTTTTTTCAGAAATAAAATGGGATTTTAATTTGATACATATCCGAACTAACGAGAACTGAAAATAAAAGTAAGAGGGAGAAATTGCAAACGCTGTGTGAACAAAGTGCCTTTGATTCATCACAGTTTCTATTAGTTGCTTTAGTTCTATCTGTACTCGCACGATCTATATTTTTTTCCAATTTTGAACAACTGTTATATCTTTATCTAGCCATAGTAAAAAGAAATCTTTGAAGATAGCAACATAAAAATCTCAGAGTTATTAAGCACTACCAAAAGTAATATGATATATTATTTTCTAGACTAATAAGAACGGTATATCATGATTGTTTTAAAGACAATATTTCCCAGTACATAGAGAATTTCCGGATTAAAGTATTGACAAACACTCTTAGGTTAAAAATAAACAACCTATCTATTGTTCAAGTTTACTACTACTACTCTATCGCATATTTTTAATCATGAAAATATGGTTAACGTTTTATTTATTATGAATTTACCATAATAAATCCATATATCATAGCATCATAAATGTAAAAAAAGATATTAAACAAATACATACATAAATAGGGACAATATTATATACAATGCGCAGATCCCAAAGAGCGTTAATATAATAATAAATAATAAATATAAATATCTTCACGCAATTCCCAATACAGGGGTAGACAGAGGTCAAGTCTAGACAATTAAGTCCCTTTGACCCACCTTCCACCGAAGATATTTTCGGGACAACGTGACAGGTGGTGAGCCCGTCGCCGTCTTTATGTCCAAGCCAACGATGAAATTCGTACATAAGTTTTTGAAAAACTCATTGGTACTGCCACCTGGGGATCGAACTCGGGTCTCTCGACTCGAAATTCCGACCACCCAACAACTCGGCTATCGTGACTGCAGCGTTAATATAAATAAAAAAAATATCTTCACGCAATTCCCAATACAGGGGTAGACAGAGGTCAAGTCTAGACAATAAAGTCCCTTTGACCCACCTTCCACCGAAGATATTTTCGGGATAACGTGACAGGTGGTGAGCCCGTTGCCGTCTTTATGTCCAAGCCAACTATGAAATTTGTACATAAGTTTTTGAAAACTCATTGGTACTGCCACCTGGGGATCGAACTCAGGTCTCTCGACTCGAAATTCCGACCACCCAACAACTCGGCTATCGTGACTGCAGCGTTAATATAATAATAAATAATAAATATAAATATCTTCACGCAATTCCCAATACAGGGGTAGACAGAGGTCAAGTCTAGACAATAAAGTCCCTTTGACCCACCTTCCACCGAAGATATTTTCGGGATAACGTGACAGGTGGTGAGCCCGTTGCCGTCTTTATGTCCAAGCCAACTATGAAATTTGTACATAAGTTTTTGAAAAACTCATTGGTACTGCCACCTGGGGATCGAACTCGGGTCTCTCGACTCGAAATTCCGACCACCCAACCACTCGGCTATCGTGACTTCACCCAAAGTATTTAATTTCTTAATAATAATGGCAAATGAGTTTTAAATAGTATTGAGTTTGAAAATAGGAAGCAAGATTGAACAAAGCAACCTCGCCTTGCATGAGTGGCATGTGACATGCAATTCGCATCGTAAGTAGACTCCGTGTCAAGAGCTACGTGAACTGTGGGACATGCAAGTGTGTCAGACAACCACTACGTGACGAACGACGAATATACAATTTAATTTACTTATAAAAACTTTTTTACGCTACAAAACAACTTAATTGTTACCAGTGCTAAAGCCTAATCTAACGCTCTATAGATTTATGGATCTCTTTATCAAATAGATTTTATGATTGTAACTGAAAATCTCGTAGCCTAGTTTTTTTTATAGAAAAAGGGAGGCAAACGAGTAGGTGGTTCACGTGATGGTAAGTTCTTACCGCCGCCCATGAACACACGCAATTCCAGAGGCTTAGCAGATGCGTTGCCTCCCTTAGAGTGCCCCCCCTCAGAATTGGGGGAGGGGGGTGTGTGGGCCACCGGTAATCTGCACTCACCAGACGAAACGCAGAAGTTTGTTAGACTTCTACTTCACGCCGGTATTCTGTGAGGTCGTGGTACTTCCCTGTTCGAGCCGGCAACAACAAAAGCGGATGCGTGGCTCTGTCACTGTAAAAAGTAGTTTGTAAGTGTAGTTGGAAGTAGCCCTGCTTTTGAAGCTAAGGGTTACGGGTTAGAGTCGCACTTGCGGCAAACATTTTTAGGTGAATGAAAATTTTCGTGTTACCAATTTTCATATATATTTGTACTGGGACGAAAGCGCTAAATTGTCTAATTGGTGTAGACAGGACCTGTTATGTATGTTCATGCAACAACAAAAGCTGATGCGTGGCTCTGTCACTGTAAAAAGTAGTTTGTAAGTGTAGTTGGAAGTAGCCCTGCTTTTGAAGCTAAGGGTTACGGGTTAGAGTCGCACTTGCGGCAAACATTTTTAGGTGAATGAACATTTTCGTGTTACCAATTTTCATATATATATTTGTACTGGGACGAAAGCGCTAAATTGTCTAATTGGTGTAGACAGGACTTGTTATAATTTACTCATTTCCTGTTTTACAACGGTTACAGTAAAATATGTCCATATAATAGTAACGAAAAATAATATGTTACACATGCGTTATCAACGTAAGAAAGAAATGGAAGGCGTCTTAATCTTAAGTGTTTTCTACATTGACCCGACCGGGAATCGAACCTGGGACCTCAGAGCTGTCGACACCTTGAAAACTGGTGTGTTCGCCTCTTGTCCATGGAGGTTGTTTATTAAAATGAACTTATATCGCAATATTTTGGCTACGATTTATCTACGTATTACGTAGATTTCTTCGTATCTCTACCATGGATTTCTTTGTAACTCTAAAAGGATCTCAAGGATATTTATCCTTGAGAGCGTTTTATATCTTGTTGTAAAAAAACAGCGTACAAATTTTCTTTATACACGTTGATAGACATAAAGAAAATGCTCAGTTCTCTCGTACACGTGCATTTTTATGAATAAAAAATAACCTCCATACTAATACATATATTTGCATGCAAAGTTATTTATATTACATAAAAAATTTCATTAACATCATTTTCGACATTTTGATTTGATTCACTATAAAATCTATACTTTCAAATATACAAACTTTTACATTTATTATTAAATTAATGAGAAAATTAAAAAATTCACAGACTCGGACGAAATTTGAGCCCGGGACCTCAGTCGAACTGTGGCAATGCTCTTACCCTCGTGCCATCGTGTCCTACACACAACATTTGCAATTTTAAATCCCTCTTTTAAACTTAGTCTATTATTTAATTTGCTTGAATTAAATCTATAGCACGGCTTTTCGTTCTTGTTTTCCTTCCAAATATCGTCATCTCTTTTTATATGTCTTTTTATATGACAAGGCGGCCAACATAGCGATAAATGATTACCGAAGGTCTTTCAAACATGTTACACCAGTGGTACGGTAACGATGACTTCATAAGGAATGAATAGATAATACCAGTGTTGTCTAATTGAAATCGTTTCGCGATTATTTACTGTATGATTCCAATGCCCAGCTACGAAAATAATAATTTTTCTTGCAATTGACTGAATTGAGAAATATAGAAATTTGGTATGTTTCACAGCTCGTTACTTTGTGCTACTATACTTTTCAAACTGGATTAAAGCAATATTCGTAGCAGCACTGCACAGCATTTTCCTACGCTAAATTGCCGTCATATATTTCGAAACAAACATAAGAAACATCGAGGGTTTTATTGTACATCTGAAATTGTGAAAATAAAATATTGTGAGTATGAGAGAAGACTTTAATTATAATTACTTATTACTTGAATAATAGTCGCTAAAAAGCGAAAAAGGAAATACTTTTAGCAATTAATGAAATCTTACAATTTACTAAATATTACGGATACCGGATAACAAGTTTTCTTCAAAAGCTTAAAATCTGGTTTTATCCTTTATGTCAGAATAATTTAATTAATTTTAAATTAACTAATTTTAAACAAGATTTAGAAATATTTTTCTTTGTTATAAAATATATAATGTATAAAATTTATCAATTATTTATTTGATATTCTCTATTAAAGTCACTAACGCTCCTAATTTAAATATGTACACAGAGATAAAAACTTCGACTGATGCGGATGACAAATAACAAAAAAGTAAAAGTAACTCGGTTGGTAAGAACTTAGTACGACGAAGATCGTGAGTTGAAATATCTTCCATGCTCGGAAGTATTAAGTAATATTATTATTATATATTTAAGAAGTATTCGAATTAGTATACTTTTTTTGCTTTCGCATTCGCATTGAGTCGTTTGTCTTTGGATAGCATAGGCTAAGAATTTGCTGGCGCTTTCTAGAAGGTTAATGATCTAATATTCTATATAAAACATATAACACTCCTTCTTTTTTTGTACTTAATCCGATTTTTCCATTTCTTCTGCAAAATAGTAGTAAATAAAAATGTGTTCATATTTCAAAAATAAATTAGCAAATCTATAAACTAAAATTTCAGTGTTTACTCGTTTAGTAAAGGCGTTTTATATATTAAGAAGTTTCTCCACGTGACCTTGTCGCATCAATATATCGACATTTCTGCAGGATCTCTTAATTAATTTCCTTATAATAATATTTGAATATGAAAATTTGTGTAATTAAAATGTCCTAATCCAGAATTTATCCGAAATTTAAAACACTCTATGCCAAATTTAATTTACTTCCCGTGCGTCACTTTGGCATGAATGAGTAACTGAAATCCTGACATCGAAACATTAAAACTTTGTCATTTATAATATTTGTAAGAAGCTGTATAGTAGGATTGAAATATGGAGTATCTTGTTGATAATATTTTAGGAGTCCATCGGCTGGTCGATACTTGTGCTTATGTCAATGTCAATGATGTGAAAGAGAGATTGACACTCATAAAAAAGTCACGATAGCCGAGTGGTTGGGTGGTCAGAATTTCGAGTCAATGGACCCGAGTTCGACCCCGGACGGCAGAGTAGAATAGGCACTACCAAAATAGACTATCAGGTTGGCATCAAAATACTCTTTTAAGAAATTGAACTAAAGTGTCAGCATCCTTGTATTATATTACAATTGGATTAAAAGATTACTTCTTAACTTCGAAGTTTATATAAGCTGTAATAAGGGGGAAGAAATAGTTTTCTTAATGGAGGTGCTTTTAAGGTAATGATAAAAACGCATTCCCAGAATACAATAACAATTTACAACCTACGAGTACTTCCATTATTTCGTACGAACTCAATCACCCGAAAAGGAATCGATACGATTGTCTAAATTAAGATTGACTGAACGGCTGCATGAAATATGTATTAGATGGTTGATTGAAGGATTATCCGTCGCTTGGTAGTGTTCATACGAAGTGGATACATTTGTTCGGTATTTTATATACAGTTGAAGTAAAAAAATGTTTTTGTCTCTATACTTTTTAGAGATTGCTTATATAGTTGTCCCTTTATTGTTCCTACCATTTCTAAACAAAATTCCAAATTACTTTTTTAGAATTACGAAAATTTGTATTTAGGCTGTTGATCACAATTAAAAGTGAACTATTTTTTTCGAGTTTTCGAATTACCTCCCTGGCGGCGTTAAGATATGGTTAAAAGTTTGTATTGAGAAGTTAAAATGTTATATAATAGGAATTATGCTTTTGATTCCAGTTTAGTTAGTTAAAAATATACCACTTCGAAAGTATCGTTAGAAGGCCACTATGAGACACGATTTGAAAACTCCATTGGCTATTGGCATATGGCTGGATAACTATGTTATGTATGTTTGTATGTTACACCCTTTACAAATGTATATTATAGGTAACCAAACCGGCGAAACCGCGGGAGTAAAGTTAGTTGAATTATTTAATTAACATATTTTTTTTATATTAACACATTTTTATTATGTTATCTATACCTTTTATTATGCATATTCGAAACTAATAAAACTTATATCCTTGTCTCCATAATTTAACTCATAGTAAAAGTATATATTATTAAGAGAAACTTGAAAATAGAGATGATCTGATAAATTCATTATCTTAGAGATTTATTGAACCGCTTATAAAGTGCCTAATTAACAATTAGGCAAATAAGGTCACCTGAGAGGGGATGAAAATCAAATTTTCCAAGACGTTGCCTCGATTTTAACGAATGACCTTAATTAAGTCCCCTAGCTTTGGAGTTTCACCTGTACGTAATTTATCTTGAAAAATAGATTAACCGAATTTAACCAAATTAAAAAGTACGCAATCAAAAGGTCTACTTTTAAGGTTTAAAAGGTGTGTTTTGCTTTCATAAGATAGTGACTTATAAAAGTCCACTGTATTTACGCTTCTCACGCACGGTAGAGTTTCCATAATCGCTATGCTTGGCAAGCAGATGCCGATAGATGATGGTAGATGCCCGTTGCTGGTTTACTCATTACGGTGTGGTATTTTTCCATCAGAAGTCAATTGTATTTTTAAGGGTTTAATATTTAGAATTAAATTTTAGTTTATTATTTTATTTTATACTATTTGGGGGGCCTATGTTTTGCAGTGGATTTTAACAGGCCGTTAGGTATGTATGTGTGTCTTTGAGGTTCTATTAAAACATAAAAAAGTAAGATTAATCTATGGTTTAAATTTATCGATTATGACTATAAAATGTTATTAATAATGAATTATTATATTATTAATATACAGGTTAATAAATTATTACTGAGCAGAAAAACACAAACATTCTCGTACCTCTTTTACTGGTCTTTACCTATAATGTTTTATTTGATTATGATTAGTATTTAGCTTCACATTAAAAATGCCAAAGTATTTACAGAAATAAAGTTGCGCCATTTGCGTTAAGAACAAGCCCAACATTGTTAATAACAGAAGGGGATGAACAAAAATTTTAAATATTATCTTCAATTAAGTCGTTACGCGATATCGGCACCATGCCGATTGCCAAATGGTATTGCAACAGATTTTTGTAATGTTTATTGGAATTGGAGATCTGGATACAGGCCAGTTACGACGTTAAATCAGTTGGTAGCGTGAGATAGATAAAATATGTAATTTTGATTATAGAATAATCGTTATCGTAAGTAAATTGAATTATTTATAAAAACGGAAACATTTATCAAATAAATAACACCTTTGTTATTTACTCGAAGCAATTATTAATATTATCCGTAAGAAGAATTAAATATTATTCTGCTATATTTTCAACGCAACATTAAATACGATAGATTAGGTACGATAATCGTATACCTGAACCGGTTCTCACCTTGTCGTGACGGTGGGGTTTTTTAACTGCGGTTTAGTAACTGCGGCTTGGACAGCTACGGCGAACCAAGAGGAACCTGCATGGCCGGCTTGGCTTTGCTATGAGTGGATGGCCCGATGTGGCCGCTATAAAAGAGCTCGGTCAGCATGGACCAGATACGCGGCGGTGGCCTGAGGAGGGAGTGTTTGAGTCATTACTTTTGCATCGCTCTCCTCGCACTCTACAACCTGGAGCTGGAGTCGTGACGGAAGTGAAATTTTAGTATTCCGATTGTCATGCCTAATCTCTGCGATTCTGGCGGGGGTCTTATCGCTGACGCGACAGAGGTGAGACCACGAGGGGAGAGGATGGCTGGTAAGTCGAGCCACCGCTTCCTCTTATCCTCCACGACTGAAATGAGTTCGGCAACAGAGACAGTTCGGATCAACCTCAGGTTGGTCTCGTTGAAGAACCTTCCTTAATGATGAGAGTCTGATGTCTCTTCAGGATGGGCATCGCCTGATGCGGCCACCACGTACCTTTCTTCGCGGGTCTTTCACCATGTATTAAGACAAAGATACTCGTATAAGATTATGACACCTTCACAACTCGGCTAACTACTTCTCTCAAATACTTCATATATGAAGACTAAGTCACGATAGCCGAGTTGTTGGGTGGTCGGAATTTCGAGTCGAGAGACCCGAGTTCGATTCCTAGGTGGCAGTACCAATGAGTTTTTCAAAAAAAACTTATGTACGAATTTCATCGTTGGCTTGGACATAAAGGCGGCGACGGGCTCACCACCAGTTACGTTGTCCCGAAAATATCTTCGGTGGAAGGTGGGTCAAAGGGACTTAATTGTCTAGACTTGACCTCTGTCTACCCCTGTATTGGGAATTGCGTGAAGATATTTTTTTTTATGAAGACTGAGAGAACAATTTCTACTACGTGAAATATTCTATACCACTAACTTGTAACGATTCACATTAAACTCTGAAGCATACATTAATTTATTAACAACTTCAATGGGAGAGTATTTGTTTAAGGTCTAGTTCTTATTTTAAAAATTTTCCAGCTATTACCTAATTTCGTGTTGTAAAACAAAGGAAGTCTGCAATAAAATAAACAAGGCGATTCTAATATGCGATCCGAGCGTGCTTGAATTAGAAGTAGTAAAATACGTTGGTGCAGTCTATAAACTGCATGCACGTATGGAAACGACAGCACTTTACTGCTTAATGGACAAGTAAATTTTATTTCTAAAAGAAATAATTTATGACGCTCTTAATTCAGCTTGTAATAAAGAACAAATACTTGCTTCAGCACCATTTTCGCATGTATGCATATAATGATTTTTTGTACGAATCTATAGAAATCAATATCATCTATAGAAATAAAATAACAGAGGTCTGCAGTTGTGCGCGAATCAGAAAAAAAACTACTGGAATAAATATCAATTAAGTTTTTATTTTTAGACTTCAGCCCTTATGTATAAAAAATATTGGCATATCTTCATTAAAAATAAAGCTATAAAATTTTTATTAACAACGATTTTCTTATGCACTACGTGTTCAGTCGTATATGTTTGCCGCCCAGTAGTGGGGTAGGCGGTTTAGCATACATGCGTAGGAGTAGGGAAGTCTCTTCTACCTCGGCCACACGATAAAGTTAAGATCAGCCATGTATTATCTCCGCGAACGACACCTAATGCTGTTCAGTTGTACCTATGTAATAAAAATAAATAAACAAAAATAAATATCCTTACGCAATTCCCAATACAGGGGTAGACAGAGGTCTAGTCTAGAGAAATAATTCCCTTCGACCCACCTTCACGAAGATATTTTCGGGACAATGTGAGCCCATCGCCGTCTTTATGCCCAAGCCAACGATATAATTCGTACATAAGTTTTGGAAAACCCATTTGCACGACCTGGCAGACTGGGGATCTAACTCGGGTCTATTGACTCGAAATTACGACCACCCAACCACTCGGCTACCGTGACTAATTTATAACTAATAAGTGACTAATTTAACTTATGTAATAGATAAAATTAACTCAAATTATTTATGATACTAATCTCTCTAATATGTAAAAAAAAGTAAAGGAATTAAAAATATAAACGTGAATATTTTTTACGCGGACGTAGTCACAGATGTCAGATGTACCTTCAAAAAGTTATTCTTTTTTCTTTGACACACAGACTCTTGTTACTCTTATCCTTTTTATTCACATTTATTTTCGCGTTTACGACAGGAAATCTTCGGCTCGTCAAAATCGAAGGTTTTGCTAGAAATGGCTTTTTTGTTGGAGATGGCTGAAGAGTATGCTTCAGTCGAACACTGTTACCCAACGACTTTAACTAAATCCGGGGGGCAATTATTTGAGGGGCAATTGTCGAAAGTAGACGCTGCCGTCAACTTTTAACAATTTTAGTTTTAACTATTAATTTAAAGTAATTTTTAACAAATAATTTTATAATAATTTCGTAAAAAATTTACTATTAATTATTGTTCATAGTTATTAAATTATGATCAAAATTAAAATGGTCGGAAAAAATAATTCTAAAATGAATTTTTATTATGAATGTTGGTTTAAGCGTTTGTGTAATTTGTTAGCATAGTAGATTTGGACCTGGACTGCAAAACCTAATGTTAGAGATTTAAAGTCTTCATTTCATTGGTTGGGATACAGCATGTATGCCAACAGCAATGAACAACTGTTACAAACTTTTTTTATCTTTTCACGCAATTTTCCATACTGGGGTAGGTAGAGGTCTATACAATGTCCATCCTACCCACTTTTCACTTAAGCTTATTTGGGACAACCTGGCAGGTACAAATAATAAATATTTTCATACTATTCCCAATATAGGAGTCAGAGCCATCTTAATGTCCAAGCTAATATACTTCATTATAAAGAACCATGACTGGAGTACAAACATTCAATTTCATCACACAAATGTTTGTCCCTAGCGGGATTTGAACCCCAACCTTTACACTCGAGGCCAGGGTTACTACCAACTCGGCTATCGGTCGTAACAGAATTTAATGTTTGCTGTTATTTTAGATGCAGTATTTAATAGAAGTATAAGAACGAATCTCTTTTCATCTCTATACATTTGGAAACCCACTGCCAATTTTTTCCAAATAACTTTTTCAAAACTTATATTATATACGATTTATATCGTTAGGTTGGACTTAAAGATGACGACTAGTTCATCACCTGTCAATTTGTCCCAAAAATATCTTCGTTGACACACAGGACCTGTGGGTCAACAAAGATATGTGGGTTGACCTGTGGGTGAACGAAGATATATTTTTGGGACAAAGGAGTTAATTGTCTAAACTTCTGTCTACCTCAGTATGCCTTTACTAGGGTAGAAAGGTACATATTGAATCCTAAAGAAACGTTAGAGTATTATGCTCCATTTGAAACGTAAAAGAAAATTAAATTGATTTACATTATGTTATTTACCTAGAATCCGAGTAAATTGAATGAAGAAGTCTCATTGTTTAAGTGGAATCTTTGCGCACCATTAAAACCTGTTTACGTGAACAGAATAAAGGATAAATAGTATTTTAAAGAAACTAAAAAAAAAAGAAAGTTTACAGACCCGAGTTCGCTCCCCAGGTGGCGTGCTCGTACTAATGGATTTTTCAAAAACTTTTGTACGAATTATTTCGTTGGCTTGGACATAACGGGCAGTGACGGTGACGGGCTCACCACCTGTCACGTTGTCCCGAAAATACCTTTGGCGGAAGGTGGGTCAAAGGGGCTTAATTGTCTAGACTTGACTTCTATCTACCCCTGTATTGGGAATTGCGTGAAAATATATTTATATTAATATTTTTATTAAAAAAAAACAGTAATATTTTTCGTTTATGATAAGTTTTATTTACGAAAAAACTATTATTTTTCCATAAAAAAACGGCATATTAAACCAAAACCTATCAGTAACAAAAGTATTGCTATAAATTTATTCCTTCTATTACAACAGCCGAGTGGTTAGATGATCGGAAATCGAGTTATGAGATCCGCGTGCTATCCCCAGGTGGGGTTTTTTAGTTTTTTTATATCTTCATGTATTTCTACGGTAGAAAGCGCACGTAGCACTTTTAATTCAAGCTTATTTGTGACAACGTGACAAATTTCTGACGACCACACAATATCCAAAGTAACAATATTATAAACATTCATATAAACATAAACGATCATGTCTTGAGTACAATCCTATTCATCACACATCTTTTACTCCAGTCACGATAACAGAGTGGTTTGCTCTGAAGAGACCTGAGTTCTAATCCCAGTATCGTAGGCTTAGATATAAAGGCGGCCATGGGGTCCCCTGTCGCGTTGTAAAAACTGTCTTCAGTGAAAAGTGGATGGAAAGGACTTAATTGTCAAGACCTTGTCAGCATTGGGAATGGCGTGAAGATATACCGATAAAGTTTTACCTATATAAAATCTTCTCATCATGTCTTATAGTAGTTAGGTATATATAGAGAATTAGCGCTTTATTAATTATTGTAGTAAAGTAACCATTCCATTCTCAACGACAATTTCATCAATGAGAAACGAGTATACGAACTAAATAGACTTACAATAAGGTGTGGAATAATAAGAATAGAAATAGATTTTTGGTTTGAGCGTCTTATTTGATACCAAGGAAAAGATCTTGTCTATGTTACTAACAACACAAACAAAATTAATCACATGAAACCGGGTCGAGCCTCTAGTGTCTTCTAAAAGGACAACTGTTATTCACTTAAGTAATAAGTTAATGCTAGCAGGCTTGCCGTACTTAGAACTACTTCGGTCGGAAGGCAATGTGCGCGGTCGATAAGGCTTTGTCTATATTGAGGCTCGATGTACTTTTTGTGTTAATAGTATTCTCTTTGTTTTGACAGTAGGTAGAATGTTTGATTATATTTTTGTTTCTATATAAAAATATTTCTAATACATACATACTTATTAATCACATACAAAAGTTACGGTCTGTTAAAGTCCTTTGAATGTAGACCTCTTCTGAAAGGGGGGACTCGGTATAGTCGCCATGCTTTCCAAGCAGATCGGCGATCATAGCGTTTTGTAACGTAGAAGGTGCTAACCGTTACCTGCATCGGTAGCCAATTACATTTTTAAAGCATTTCTCTTCGCCTCTTACGACAAAAGCACCTTTCGTTCCCGTAGGTGTCTTATTATTACGTCGATATCAGACCAAAATATTATTTTAACCCAAACGTATACTGATAGACAGACGAGTGATTCTATAAAGGTTCCGTTTTCTTATTCTGACGTACTGAACCCTAAACCGTTTAACAAACTAAGGGAAATGTTAAAATAGGTAAAATTTCTCAAGATTAATATACGACAACATGACTTCTTTTAAAATATGCTATAAAAAATTTCGTGATAGGAAGTATTTATATCCGAAAGTAGACTACTATACAATAACAGTTTTAATATTTAAGTCATTAATAAAAATAATTACGCGATGCAGTTTTGTATTTTTTGTGTGAATCCAATTAGTCAAAGTATGTTAGTTAAAATTGTTTTTTACAATAAATTTTTACCAGCTGCCCTCACGGTTTGATACCTAACGCGAAACCCTGATTATTTTTCCAAAAAAATGTATCCTAATTTACTCCTTTTTAAGTCATCTATTCGCCCGTGAAAGTCCCGTTAAAATCGGAGCCGTTTCAGAGATTACTTGGAACAGACATTCCCATAAAAATTTAAGTGTTTTTTTTAATATAATCACGATATTTACTTAATATGCGTTTAGGAAAAGCTGTTAATTTGGTTTAACAATTAGACACTTCCATTTTATTTATACGTATTGATGTATGTATAGATAAACACCTAGCGCTTACCTACATTTGCTGCGGCATTCTCATCTGCCAGCCGTGCTAACTGCACTAAGTAGCCTCATTAAAGTAATCGTACTCTCTCATTCTTTCTATTGCCTAGACGCGCGCTAACACAGACGTGTTTACCTACTTGGCCTCCAATCCTACGTGAGAATCAGACCTAACGCGTGCTTGAACGACTACTAGTGCACCCGACATACCGAGGCGAGACTGAACTAAGGCTTCCCCAATAATCTCACCATTGATACTTTTGCCGTGGTAGGCGAAGATATAGGCCCATTTTAATACTGACTACCTACCTTCCGCGTTTACATCTATCTACCTACCTACGTTATTCGTCACATCAGTCTACGACTACAACAATTGCGAAAGGCAAGGAGAGGTCAATCGACGTAAATATTCACTCCTCTATCCATCAATGCGCATCCAAATTAGTTCATGGTGGTTGTAAAAGCCACTTCCACTAAGCTCCCATCTGCCACAAAAAGGCGAAAGTTCGTACGGAGGAAAAACTATTTAAAACATCTATTTACCTATTGTTTTGAAACACCCAAAGAAAATTTTTATGAGAGCAATTTCAGTAGTTGCTGTAAACCATTAGTGTTCACACGAGCTGGTTTCGCGCGGCAACAAATGAAAAGCTACTTATATTAACATAGTTTAACGAAAATTTTTCCTAACAAAATCCAAAGTTAAACCGTGATGGCGTAATAGACGAATAGAAAGTTATATTCACATTTATGGTATGGATAGCTAGACGTTATGAAGGCAATAACTTTTCTTATGTGTGTGCAGTCTTGTTTCAGATTACATACTAAACAACTAATTTACATGAACGACTTTTTGCTTAGGAATAGAAAGCACACATTCTTATCGTATAAATATTTAAAATGGTTCAACAAAAGAAAAACTCTCGTAGGAATACTGTGCACATTAGAATATTTTTGTTTTCAGATTCATTTTTTTAATACGTGAAAGAAAAAAAAAGCATTTTATTTCGAGTTGATATCAGTCCTTTGTTGAATTATAAATCAGTAAATGCAGGTTAGATCTATTATGTAGTATGATCTGTAGTTATGGAATAAGCTCTTTATTCTTGTACAATGTTTAGCACACGGTATTACATTTTTATCCATGTACGTCATCTTACAGCAGTACAAACTACATATTACAAAGGCACACGATCACAGCTATCATTTATTTATTTGTAATTCTGACTGAAATTCTTTGTTTGACAAACCTATTAGCCTAGTGGGTAACAAATAATAAAAAATATAAATTCACACATACATAAATAGATAGGGACACATACATCGCGAAAAATAAGCAGCTTAAGCACTTTTATTGGAATCAGAAACAATGAAGGTACAAACACCCAGAACCGAATAATTTATAAAAAATTTACTCGAAATTACTTAATTGTCTAGTCCCTGTCTACCTCTGTATTGGGAATGGCGTGACGATATTTCTTTTATGTACATAATATTTCATACTCTTGATAGACTTGACTAAATAAGAAAAATAGCAATGAACCCCAAAATGATGATGAATCATAAATATGAATCATGATATTTTACCATAAACCAATAAGTTTCTTTTGATTTTTTTGGTCTACGAGACTGATTTACGTTATTAATAGCCTTGAATTTTTACTTTACATTAGGCGTATGCTGTGTTCTCATAAATTTTAAGTTCCGTCTTAAATTTAGTAAATTATTTCGGAGGTGTAAATTAAGCTATATTTAAGTACATGCTTGTATTGAAACCAATAATTTAGATAGGAAGGGAATGTTAGATTAATTTTATGTATTCGTACATTTACATAACTTTGGACGTAAACATGAAAATTTAATTAAAACAATGATCCTATTTACAAGCATCAACTTTCTACCTTTGAGTACAGAAATCAATTTATTTGGAATAAGTTCTTGTCAGACCAGCCTTCACACAACGTTGACACGGGTAGTGTTTGCAGCTCACTTCGGATTTTACCCATGTCCGTAAGTGTCACTGTTTTTAGTTTTGTAGCGTTGACCGTAAGGCTACATTTCCACAGCAGATATTGTCTTGCATTTCATAATGTTCTCACATACATTGTTAAATATAAATATTGGTTACATCTGTGTCCTATGTTTGGTTTTATCTGCATCTGTAAATATTTTATTTTTATAAGTAGCTATAATTCTACTGAATCTCATTAACTTTTAAACCGGAACACAAGGTGGCTCGGAGTGTTGTACTGGTTCAGTTGGACAAAGGATGAGTTAACCATCATCACAGTAAAAAAATTTAGAGAAAAAATATCACTGAAGCTTCTAGAACTGAAAAGTTTGCAGATATTCATGGCTAGACTAGTCCAATGTGGATTTTTTGTTTTCTTATTGTTCAATTCTTTGTTAGTCCTAAGTAAAAAGGACTTAAAAGATAATAAATATATTAATATAATAAATAATACTACTAAGTTTAATTTTCGTTCATCATTTTAGTTTACGACTACAGCAATGCGAGACGAAAAAAAAATGAAATATAAAAGTGCTTGGGAATGGGCCTTTAGAATTAAGCCTTTTACTGTAAGATACTAAAAATGTTTGGGTATTCTTTAGTGTATTTAGTAATAGTTTTGTTATCATAAACATATTTTAGTCCAGAAGAAAGAGAAATGTCCACAGTATAGAAGATTTAACAAATATATAGAATATTGTAATATTATTTAAAGGTTAAAAAAGAAATAATTACTAAACACAAAATTGGTTATTTTTGTAATTGTTGTGATTTATATCTATATAGAACCATGTTAATTGAAAAAACTAGATATCGATTAATTTTATTCTGTATTTTATAAATATTGTAATTTATAAACTACATTACAGTAATTTATAAATTACTTAGGACTAACAAAGAATTTAAAGTCACGATAGCTGAGTTGTTGGGTGGTCGGAATTTCGAGCCGAGAGACCCGAGTTCGATCCCAGGTGGCAGTACCAATGAGTTTTTCAATAACTTTCTCAATACAGAATTTTATCGTTGGCTTGGACATAAAGACGGCGACGGGCTCACCACTAGTTACGTTGTCCCGAAAATATCTTCGGTGGAAGGATGGTCAAAGGGACTTAATTGTCTAGACTTGACCTCTGTCTACCCCTGTATTGGGAATTGCGTGAAGATATTTTTTTTTATAAATTACAACATTGTCATTTATGAATTATTTTTGATAGCGTTAGTCATTAGCTACTAATGACTTCTTTAGAATTGCAAATCAAATAAAAATTTTCATAACAGTCCTTTGAATTTGCCGTAAAACACTGCAGTACTATTTCCAAGGTATTGCTTTCAAGGAATATTATGCCTTAAATAATTTAGAAAAGATATACTTATCGCTTTGTTTGACAACCTCGTTCAGTGGTCCTAGAGTAAGAATTACTTTATTTAAAAAAATGAGGTTTTAACAATGTTGTCAAATTTTACAATAAGTGGATGATTTTGGTATAAATGGCGGAGAAATTTAGATTTCTGGGCAGGAAAATATCGAAAACCACTTTTTACATTTTAGTTGTAGTACCTACGTTGTTTCTGGTTCCATAACAGTGCTTTAGTTACTTTCTTTGGAATCAGATCAATGTATGTGATTTTGTCCCTATTTATGTATTCATTTATTATTTGTAGACTCTATCGGGCTTCGTAGAAATTACAAAATTGCGAGCAATATCGTTCCAGATTATTTCTACATGGATATTTAATAATTAAAAATAAATATCTTTGCGCAATTCCCAATACAGGGGTCGACAGAGGTCAAGTCTAGACAATTAAGTCCCTTTGACCATCCTTCCACCGAAGATATTTTCGGGAAAATGAAACAGGTGGTGAGCCCGTCGCCGTCTCTATGTCCAAGCCAACGATATAATTCGTACATAAGTTTTTGAAAAACCCTTTGGTACGAGCCTGCCACCTGGGGATCGAACTCGGGTCTCTCGACTCGAAATTCCGACCACCCAACCACTCAGCTATCGTGACTACGATAATATCGACGAATGTATATTCTTATTCATTTGAAATAATAAGTAGTCTAATATCTGTAATTATGTCGTAATTGTTTTGTATTGTCGTAGAAAAGTACCATGCTTTCGATGAAGAAAGACCCGTGTTCTGTTTTTTTTTTAATTGTAAGAATGCTACTAAGAATGTATATGATATGTCTGTTTTTGGAGTATTTCATAATAGAGTGAGATTCCTCAGCTTAACGAAAATGTTGCAGTTCGCACCTATGTGCTATTTGATCAAGAAATGTCTACTCTGTATTTAAGCAAGCAAAACGTACTCTTGAAATTGGAAGATAATTGCTAGGCTTTCTACAAAGAAACATCAGAGCTGGCGAAATTAATTGTTCACGTCTTTCAGAACTTGTTAAACGAAGGCAAATGTTTGCTCTTATCTATCAACTTGTATCCAAGCGAAAAGTGGAATCTTCATTTGTTCTGTTGCTTGTAATTGTATTTTGACATTGTAATCGACGTAGGTAGATTTTCGACATAAAGTTGATTATGAATAATTACTGAATGATAAATATGAGATTAAACATATACAAAGAATACAAATTGTTCGTTGACGTTTTTACAGTTTTGTAATGGTTTGATTATAGAAATATAATTACTACTAAGTATTATGTATAAACTATGAAAATAATTTTAGTGATTAATTTTTTTATTCAATCAAAAATAAATAAATTTGTTAGTTAAAAAATCTTTAAATCAAAAACAAAAATCAATATCGCCCGTGTGAGTTGATCATTTTAATTTCTCTTGAATTTAATAGCAAAATTATTTATAATTTATTAATTTCTCCGAGAAATGGTTGCAAGTGTTCTTTTCCGGGTCTGAATACAAAATACTAATACTATCCTATGTGTTAATACAGATCATAAACTATCTGTGTTTAAAAATTTCATTAAATATTTATTGCATTAGAAAATACCACACTCTTTCTTCTCGCGGCTATCGTAAGCGGTGGAAAAATCTTGCAAATGCATTGAGCTACCGACAGATGGCGGAAAAATATTTTTTAAAGCATACTTAACCAAAATTCTATAGACTGCGCTTGCCAACCGTGGCAATTAATGTCATATTATTGTTTATATATACGATCTTGGATATTCAGTGAATATTCACAAGAAGAGTTTATTCACAAGTGAAATTTTTGCAAAAACATAAGGAAGCAGAAACCTACTTAATGCTTTTGATATAATTTGTTTGGTAGCGGAAACTTCAGCTTGAAGGATGAACTTACAGAAGAATTAGACACTAACATAAACAAAAAGCCGACCCGTATCAAACAGCCGTCTTACGAATTACTGTCATGGTTTGACATTAGTGTATCGAATAGTAAATATTATGAAACAATTAGCACTGACTTCAAAATAAATAGTACTGGGTGCTTAATTAATTTTATGAAATGTACAGAGGAGCTCGGGTTAAATATGCTTGTTTTAGTAAGTGAATATAGTACATACATACGCAATGTCTTCACGTATTCTCTCAATACCGGTAGCAGAGGTTTAGATAATTAAGTTTACCGAAGTTTGTGACAATGCGATAGGTGTTGAGCCTATCGCCCCCTTAGTGTCTAAACCTAATAGTACAATATTATTTGCTTCAATATATTTATAATATATAGACAATAGATTCGAGTACAAACATTAGCCAGAATTATCCTATAAAATTAACTTTAAGAATCTTGTAATTAAAACAAGACTAATTGCCCCTGGCGGGGTTTGATGCATCTCTTTGAACTACCTACAAGATATCGGGTGGGTCCTCGTTGATATAGTAATGAAAGGACATCGAAAATAATTAAAATTGTTAATGAAAATGTATTCTCACTAACAATTTCATGCTATAAAGTAAGGCTGTACTTAGGTTAAGTACTGGAATATTGCTATTTAATGATGGTGACCTTATGACAAGTTATATAAAATAGGCGTTTTATGTCTTTTAAGATCGAGATCTGGTATATTCCAGATTTTTTAATCTCATTAGAAGTCACGATAGCCGAGTTGTTGGGTGGTCGGAATTTCGAGTCGAGAGACCGGAGTTCGATCCCCAGGTGGCAGTACCAATGAGTTTTTCAAAAACTTATGTACGAATTTCATCCTTGGCTTCGACATAAAAGGCGGCGACGGGCTCACCACCTGTCACGTTGTCCCAAAAATATCTTCGGTGGAAGGTGGGTCAAAGGGATTTAATTGTCTAGACTTGACCTCTGTCTACCCCTGTATTGGGAATTGCGTGAAGATATTTATTTATTTATTTTATTAGATGCTCTTAATACTAGTAGCCTCTAATGTGGTAAAAACTTCCAATAATGCAAACAAGTGCCACAAAAACAACGACGTCAATTAACGTTAAAATAAGATTTAAAGGGCTGTGTGTGTTCAAAGGATACTATATTCAATGATTATTGAGGTTGAGAAAGTCTGTAAAATGTATGTTGTTAATAGATATTAGGTATGTTACTAGTTAAGCTAAGTAATAAACCTTACGATTTTTAGGTAGGCTTCAGTATAAACTAATGAGATGAACATTTAGGAAAGAGATAATAATACTCCCCGTTATATTTAACTTAAAATTTGAGAACTTATAAGTAGCGCTTATTTAAAAAAAACGAATATATGTAAAAAAAATTAACATTACAAATATACCACTCATGCTGTTGTAGTAAGAATGCAATTTTAATTATCTATTTTATAATCTATCGCTGAAGGTTGTTGGATTGTGAAAAAAGTAATCTTTTAAGTAAAGTTCCATGCTGTTGCTTCTTATGGTAAATATATAATTATCGTTATTTCGATTAATTTACTTATGTTTTATTTAAAAGTATTCCTTTCTAATAAATCAAAATAGCCGAGTGGTTGGGTGGTCGGAATTTCGAGTCGAGAGACCGGAGTTCGATCCCCAGGTGGCAGTACCAATGAGTTTTTCAAAAACTTATGTACGAATTTCATCCTTGGCTTCGACATAAAAGGCGGCGACGGGCTCACCACCTGTCACGTTGTCCCAAAAATATCTTCGGTGGAAGGTGGGTCAAAGGAATTTAATTGTCTAGACTTGACCTCTGTCTACCCCTGTATTGGGAATTGCGTGAAGATATTTATTTATTTATTTTATTTATTTATTTTATTAGATGCTCTTAATACTAGTAGCCTCTAATGTGGTAAAAACTTCCAATAATGCAAACAAGTGCCACAAAAACAACGACGTCAATTAACGTTAAAATAAGATTTAAAGGGCTGTGTGTGTTCAAAGGATACTATATTCAATGATTATTGAGGTTGAGAAAGTCTGTAAAATGTATGTTGTTAATAGATATTGGGTATGTTACTAGTTAAGCTAAGTAATAAACCTTACGATTTTTAGGTAGGCTTCACTATAAACTAATGAGATGAACATTTAGGAAAGAGATAATAATACTCCCCGTTATATTTAACTTAAAATTTGAGAACTTATAAGTAGCGCTTATTTAAAAAAAACGAATATATGTAAAAAAATTAACATTACAAATATACCACTCATGCTGTTGTAGTAAGAATGCAATTTTAATTATCTATTTTATAATCTATCGCTGAAGGTTGTTGGATTGTGAAAAAAGTAATCTTTTAAGTAAAGTTCCATGCTGTTGCTTCTTATGGTAAATATATCGTTATTTCGATTAATTTACTTATGTTTTATTTAAAAGTATTCCTTTCTAATAAATCAAAATAGCCGAGTGGTTGGGTGGTCGGAATTTTGAGTCAAGAGACCCGATTAGTACTCAAACAACCTTTGAGACTTATATTACTATTTTTATCAGTTATGTTTTGGCAAGAATAAAATAAATATTTAAAATAAGGAATGATGATGGCCAATTTTCTGTTATAATGAATTAACTGTGGCAGTAACTGATTATTAAAGTCACATCTATTAACGAGTGTCGACGATGTGATGAGATGTGATGAGTGTGATTTGTTTTCAAATAATTATACTATCTCGATATTACATACGTATATACAACCAATCACGTCTCTTTCCCGTAGGGATAGGCAGAGACCCCTTCTTTCCAGTTGTTACGATCCTTATGTACTTGTTTCGCTTCTTCCGCTTTCATCATTCCCTTCATACAGTCTCTTCGATTTAGGGTACTCTTAACCTGGCTTTTTTCGTCGCTGATTTGGTCTCGAAACGTCCGCCAGCTCTTCCCCTTTCTACACTTTCATTCAATCTCGCCATATACACTTTTTTCGTCAATTGTACTTCATTCATTCTCTCGACACTACCAAACCATCTTAGCATACCTTTCTCAATTTTAGTCACTACATCTTATTTCAGAGCACAACGTTTCCTTATTTCACTATTCCTTACCCTGTCACTCAGTTTAACTCCTATCATACTTCTTAACGCTCCCATCTCAACTGCATTTACTTTGCTTTCATGTTTCTTCTGCCATACCCATCTTTCACTTCCGTACATGAGTGCCGGAACCAGCAGCTTGTTAGACACATTCCGACTGTTCATAAAGGAGTGCAAAACTCCATTCACCATGTTTCCTGAATTCACTCTTCTTTCAAAATCATAATTTCCATCTCTTGTAAACTTTGAACCCAGATACACAACCTGTTCAATTTGTTCATCTTCAATCACGATATTGCAGTCTTTCACTGTCTCATCTCTTTCAAACACCATCACTTTCGTCTTCTTTACATTCATATTCATCCCCTTTCTAACAAAACCTCCACTCATATCAGTTACCATCTCCTGCAACTCCTCGGCTGAAGATGAAGGTAATACTTGGTCATCAGCATAGAGAAAGAAATTGACGAGTATGTCATTCATTCTCAACCCACTTTCATTCTCTTTTAAATCTGTCAAGCAATTGTTCATGAACAGATTAAACAGCCTCGGTGACGCTACACATCCCTGTCTAACACCTTTTTCGATAATCGAGCGGCTCTCCATGGACCGCTTTTCGCCCCGCGAGAAACGAGACGTGATGGTTGGCGAACCACATTGCCGCCATTTTGTTTGATAAAATTTTCCATTGCGTTCCCACGAATAGCAAGGGAAAGGTTTATCCACCCCAGCAGAGCCCCGCATCCCGGGTAAGGCTATGTGGCACGCTAACGACTAGGCTTGCTCCTAGCCATGCATCCATCCGCGCGGCACACGTTGGATTGGCGGACAAAGTATGAATAAGGAAAGGGAAGGATAAGTTGTGTGAAAAGGAAGATTGGTAATACCACAACTACCGGACAGGAAAGTTGGGATAAGTATCCCATGTCATCTCAATAGTAACAGGTGTAAATAAAAGTTTATATATATTTAAAATACTTTAAATTTAAAAAAATTGCATTTATAAAAATACTAGCTGACCCCGCAAACGTTGTTTTGCCATATAAAATAGGGGTTGATCGTAGGGTGGTGAGAATTCAGGGTTTTATGTATTTTTAATGATATCATAAAAATATTTAAAAATAAAACAAAAAATAGGGTTGGACTACCCTTTACATTTAGGGGGGTGGAAAATAGATGTTGTCCGATTCTCAGACCTACCCAATATGCACACAGAATTTCATGAGAATCGCTTGAGCCGTTTCGGAGGAGTAAGGTAACTAACGTTGTGACACGGGAATTTTATATATAAGAAGATTACTTACTGCACATAACATACAACATACTATTCTGTTTTCAAAAAGAACATAAAACTACTTTATAATATTAACACTACGTACGTGTTATAATGGTTTGTACGCCGTACATATTTTTATTGTTATGGAAGCCGTGCTGAAGATCATAGGCTTGGCCAATATTGCGTTGACTATGTGTACAATTGCTCAAACCAATCATTTTTGAACGAGTTCCCTTATTGCAACAGTAGTACTTTAAAAAAGAAAGTAACGCCAGAAACCACGTATATATGAGATTACCCAACAAATTGTTGAAACTTGCGGTCCGAATAAAAAGAACTTTTTTAAATTCACCATGCATGTAAAGTAGTCAGCGCTAGGGACAAGACTTTAAATAAGCGTTGGCTCAGATTTGCGGAAATTCATTGTAAAATAAATAAAATATCTTCACGCAATTCCCAATACAGGGGTAGACAGAGGTTAAGTCTAGACAATTAAGTCCCTTTGACCCACCTTCCACCGAAGATATTTTCGGGACAACGTGACAGGTGGTGAGCCTGTCGCCGCCTTTATGTCCAAGCCAACGATGAAATTCGTACATAAGTTTTTGAAAAACTCATTGGTACTGCCACCTGGGGATCGAACTCGGGTCTCTCGACTCGAAATTCCGACCACCCAACAACTCGGCTATCGTGACTTTTTTCTTTTATTTAACATTTAAATAAATAAATAATAATAAATAAATATCTTCACGCAATTCCCAATACAGGAGTAGACAGAGGTCTAGTCTAGACAATAAAGTCCCTTCGACTCACCTTCCACCGAAGATATATTCGGGACAACGACAGGTGGTAAACCCGTCGCCGTCTTATGTCCATGCCAACAATATAATTCGTACATCAGTTTTCGTAAAACCCATTGGTATGAGCCTTAGGATTGATATCGGGTCTCTCGACTCGAAATTCCGACCACCCAACCACTCGGCTGTCGTGACTTACTTATTTTTAAAATTATAAATTAAGTATATTCACTCTGAAAGTCTTTATTTCATATTAATTTATATAAAATAGGCTGATATCAATGTGATAAAATATAGAACAGCGCCAACAACGGATATGTCTAGTCAGTATCCGCTTTAGTATCAAGCGAACGGAAGAAGTGTACTTTTTGTTGTTCTATGGAAAACATCAAGTAAGTATAAAGCAAACATATAAATCAATGACCACATTGGCTCTATCCCAAAATAAGTTTTTATTTTATATATTAAACTGTCGGGACTTTCAATTTATGTCAATTTTATTGAATTTTCAAAAAAGTCAATGTATGAAAAACGTGAAAGAGAATTTTCTTGTAGCCCTTCAAATATTTAATTTTTCTTGATAATAATTTGCTTAAAGCATGGCAGAGAGAAATAACTCTGACGTCCCTTGTTAGGTATGTGACGTCGGTTAAAGAACCTTATTTCTCTGCTACAAAGGATCTACTTATTGGAATAACGAGCATCTCACAAAAGCGTGCACCGGCCTCTTTTTATTATAACTGAAGAAAATTTTGGCAACGATTTTTGGCATTCTTATTCTATTCTGACAAGGTGACACACGACATAATCAATTTATTTGCTCTTATAATTATATCATGTAATATACATATGTGTGATGTACGAGTATAAATTTATTAGAACACTTCCAAGTCCTAAAAGAAAACTTTATTTAAAATTAATTTTATTCTGTTATTAATTTAAGAGTCACGATAGCCGAGTGGTTGTGTGATCGGAATTTCGACTCAAGAGACCCGAGTTCGATCCCAAGATGGCAGGGTCGTACCAATGGGTTTTCAAAAACTTACCTACGAATTATATCGTTGGCTTGGACATTAAGACGGCGACGGGCTCACCACCTGTTACGTTGTCCCGAAAATATCTTCGGTAAAAGGTGTGTCAAAGGGACTTAATTGTCTAGACTAAACCTCTGTCTACCTGAGGTACCACATATATACAGAATAAAGTTGTACAAAAGGTCTTGTTTGTGCATGGATGATATTTGTGATAAAACCGGATTAGTGCTATACGAATATATACTTGTCTGATCCAAAGACATCTGTTTTTAGAATTGTAGACGTATTGCAGTGACGGAGCGAGTTTTATAGAGAAATATGTGCTTGCGATGTTGGGCGTAAAACAGGATATGTCACGTCCTCCTGGCTGTTCATATAGTATCTCGACAGCTGTTTACAAAAGAGAGCTGTAGGCATTAGTCACTAGTAAAGAGGAATGTAAAAATAAAGGTATCGGTTTAAATTCTAATAAAAATAAGGTTCTGATTATTGAAAAGGACGAACAGAGAACGAAGTGTGAAATATGGGTGAATGGGGAATGTTTAGAACAGGTAAACGAAGTTGTATTCTTGGGGAGCGCAAAAGCACCTACCATCCCGGCTAAAAAGCCGGGATGGTAGGTGTGATTTAGAAGTGGACAAAACAACGTCAACGGGAACGGACAGGAATGGGGACAAATCAACGGTGTCTTGATTGCGTTGTTCAAGAAGAAGCATAAAAGCATCCAACTTGCTTTTGAATTGTTTACTTGCAGTGAAGATGCGGTCTCTTCGAAAAATATGAGGCATTAGCTTAGACGACCGATAACGATACGAAGAGAATTGCAATATGGCAGGTTTGATAGATAACCTTATCACTAAAATTAATAGGGGCGTGCTTCAATGGTTTGGGCACTTTGAGCGAATGGGTGAGGACCGAGCGCGAAAGTTAATATTAAAAGGTGTCAAAGTAGGCCGAGGCTAGCTTACGAAGACCATGTGAGCAAATTGCTCGAAGAGGAGTGGACCAAGAGTACTCGAATACCTAGACGTGCATGTATAAAGAAAACGATGAATCTGAAGGTTCGTGACACTTGGTGATCTGTTCCCTATGGTTACCCCAGGGATTGTGCGTGAAGATAAATAAACATAAATAAATAATGTTTCGAAATGGTTATCACACCATGTATTGATAGCAATTGCTATTTACAAGGCTCTCAGTCACCCATTACGACACATACAAGATGAGAGGAGATGGTATCTTGCGCCGATATCACACGGTTAGTTTAATATGTCGAGTAATGTGATACGTACGGTAACTAATAATAACAAGACATATTTAATATAATATCATATAAGTAATATGATGGTTATATTTTTCTTGTACTATGTATAAAATCATGGCTCTTCCGAAACTGATATCAACATTCGGAAGTGCCATTGTTAATTGTATCCTATCTAGCTTTCGATAACACGCCGGCAATTTAGCAAGATCTATAACATTCAAACGTCAGATAAACGAGTTGCTATTTATTTTTATTTACATATTGCCTTGTGTGTTTTGTATTTTACTTAATAATTTTGTTACCGTCATCACTTGTGAAAGCTTTAAATAATTTTATTGAATAAAAATTTTATTGAAATGTCATAGCCAATTACTTATAGCTAAAGGTGTGTAATGGTTGAACAAATTGCCTTGGTGTGTGCGCGTTACCCCACGAAAGGGGCTGGTACATTCTTACGCGTGGGTTCTGTGGGTGTTCTAAAAGGCGACTAAGGGAAAATTCTTAAACATGCCATTGGCTATCGATAGATAGCGGGATAACCATCTTGAAAGCTTTCAGAATAATATTACGTTTCTGGTACTACGGTCGCCAATCCGTAAATGGTACTAATATTTTAGGCTAAAATGGTAGGTTATAGGAAGTTTGTAATTCAATGAAGACAACTCACGCGTTATGTATTATTTTTTGTGACTCTGTTATTTATCAAATTATTGTATTTTTATCTCCGCAACGTTTCCAAATTCATACATTATGTGTAATTAAGTATTTAATAAGTAACAATATTATTTAAATTTTATTTTTTATAAATTCAATTATCATTTTTGATTACGGAAGAAAAAAGTTTATATTTTTTTATAAGATTATAAGATATAAAGTTAAAAATAGACTAAAAATACAGAATAGATAAAAAATAATTCGATAAGCAACGGAAATGGACTGGCTGCTAGCTAAAGATAATGTTAATCATATAAAATAAAAATGTATAAAATGTACATGGTATCAATTTATGGTAGAAATTTATGTATGTTTTGTATCATATGCTTGAACACTGTGACGGCGACAGGTTCACGACCGGTTACATAGTCCCCAAAAAGTATCTGACTACACGTATGACTACAGTATAGAGAAGTGCGTAAACATAAAAAACAATGAAAGGTAAAATACACAGTCAGGTCATAAGTATTGTCACACAGTAAAAACTTTTCTTTTAGAATGCTGGCCACAAAAAAGTTTATTGAATTCGAATTTAGAATTGTTCATGAAAATAAACTACATACTTTTTAGAATTTTACTCATTTTAAAATATGGAGTGGACGCTTAAAGACGACCGTGTTGCAGTTATTGCGTTGCATCGTTGCGGATACGCGCCAATTCAAGTTTTTGACATACTGAAAAATTTGAATATAACCAAAAGATTCGTTTATCGTACCATCAAACGATACAATGAAAACTCTAGTGTAGATGACAGGTCAAGAAGTGGTCGCCCTCGGTCTGATAGGACTCCAGCAGTGATAAAAGCTGTGAAGGCTCGAATTCAAAGAAATCCCAAACGTAAGCAGAAACTGTTGGCCCTTCAGATGGGGTTAAGCAGAACCACGGTTAAAAGGGTGATAAATGAAGACTTAGGGCTTCGGGAATATCGAAGAAAAACAGGACATTGTTTAAATGCTCGTCTAATGCACCAGAGACTGAAAAGATGCCGCGCTTTATTTAAGCGGTACGCGGGAAAAAAATATCATGAAATTCTTTTTTCGGATGAAAAATTTTTTACCGCAGAAGAGAGCTACAACAAACAAAACGATAAGGTGTACGCACACAGTAGTGAAGAAGCGAGCAACCGTATTCCGCCTGTTCAACGAGTTCATTTTCCATCCTCGCTCATGGTATGGTTGGGAGTTTCTTATTGGGGCTTAACAGAGGTACATTTTTGCGAGAAAGGTGAAAAACCGAATGCAGTTGTATATCAAAATACAGTCCTGACGAACCTTGTGGAACCTGTTTCTCATACCATGTTTAATAATAGGCACTGGGTATTCCAACAAGATTCGGCGCCAGCTCATAGAGCGAAGAGCACACAAGACTGGCTGGCGGCGCGTGAAATCGACTTCATCGGGCACGAAGACTGGCCCTCCTCCACTCCCGATTTGAATCCGTTGGATTACAAGATATGGCAACACTTGGAGGAAAAGGCGTGCTCAAAGCCTCATCCCAATTTGGAGTCACTCAAGATATCTTTGATTAAGGCAGCCGCCGATATTGACATGGACCTCGTTCATGCTGCGATAGACGACTGGCCGCACAGATTGAAGGCCTGTATTCAAAATCACGGAGGTTATTTTGAATAAACTTTAGTGTCATAAGAATCTATGTTTTGTTAAGTTCATTTAAGTATATAAATAGTTACATACTCAATAAACTTGTTTTAATTATTTTAGGTTAAACTTGTGACAAAATTTATGTCCTGCCCAGGTAATTATATAATAATTTTTAGAGTCAAATGCATTTCCACGCATAAAGTTGATTGATACAATGCCATAGATGTTGCTCAGAAAGAAAAGAAAGAGTAGATATCGTTTCATCTGACGCGCTGGACTCCAGCCAGCATATCTTGTTACGATGGCGACGGAGAGAAGAGACGCTATGCTTTACACGTGTTTACTTATTCGCAAAATTATGTTACCTACGCACTGGCAGACAGCCAATTTTTGACAACTGTACATTCTACACTTTACTTACTTAAAATAAAAAATAAAAAAATATTACTTTACTTACTTACTTTACAATATTCTTTACAATAAATTAAATTTTTATAAAAATAGTGTGTGTACGAATTTTATTCTGAGGGTGAACCCCTTACATAAATTTTAATTATCTCTTCTATTATGAATGTGTAAGTTTGGATGGATACAGAGATACAACGATTTTCAAGTATACTAATACTATTCCATATTCCATAGCCGTATTCCATGATTGTTTAATTTGTTTAAACCTTCCTTGGACATCAAACCGAAATTGACGAATTGGTTCAGCCTTTTTTCAGGTTCAAAGCTATATTGATGTATATGAAGGGTAGAGGATAATATCGTATAGATATTGAGGCCAATGCCCATGGCCCATGTATACAAAATTTCATAAAATTCGGTTAAGTACTTTCGGAATTCACTGTGAGCAACAACGTGACGTGAATTATATTTATAATATTTTTTTTAACTTCACGCAGTTTTACATAACAGGGTAAGCAGAGGTATGTAGCGGAGAGATATTGCAGGAAAAGGGTAGCTACCGGCCAGGTCGGGTGATCCTGACCTGGGGAGGACGTCTCCTCCAGTGTGCGCTGTCGGTAATCGTATATTATGGTTGTAATTGTGCGAACTTCGATAGCGCGATGTAGGCCGTCGATGTGTTTCCTGAATCCGCCACTAGCGAGCTTCTTATATGGAGACATAGATGTCGCTACAGGTCTAACATGAAAAAGGCAGTGTCTAAGACCATGTTATCTGATACTGGGATCGCAGATCTCCTTGCCCAGCGTGGTAAGTATGGCAAATCCTTTCATACGGGAGAGGCCTATATCCTTCAATTATCTTTACAGGTAGTTATGATGTTGATGAAGATACTGCTAGACAACATTTTTTTGCTTCAGTGAGTCTTTGAAAGGTTTAAATTAACTTTCAAATACCGTAGGCGACGCTGTGATCGTATATATCTTAACGTACGTTTGGGCACGATTACGTCTGTTGGATTCGTTAGGTATAACTTATTAAAAATAAACAATATCATTACAAATTTGAACGATCTGCTAGTATTTTAGCTTAAATATTTACAAATTTCATCTCCTGTACAGGGAAAAAGTTTCAGGATAACACTGTGACTGATTAATTGCACAAATAAGAGAACAGATTGTTACAAACTGGTTCTGTGTTCTAACAACGTTAATCACTGTAATTTTATGACGTACCTTTATTTCAACATGCATTCATTTAAAATTAGATATAATAATTTATTATTATACATAATTTTATATTTATGTACAATATTTTTGTATTATAATTAGCTTTTCACCCGTAACAACTTCCACATGGACAACTTCAAAAACATTTTTTATATATCTACAAAATTTTATTTATACTTTTAAATCCAGAAATATCATAGTTTCACACAAATTTTTATATCCCATTGAGTTATTTTACGGGGTAGTATTCTTAAATCCTTTCTTAGTTAAAGTTACAATGTTTTTTCCTTTCAGAGGATCACGAAAATAGGCGAACGGTGGGTTCCAATCTGCGACTATTCGGAATCCGTACCCTAAAACAGGGGTATTACTGTATCCGCATACTTAACGTAACATACTAGTTGGTAATAAAAACTAAAATCATAAGTAATTAGTAGTTATTAATAATTTAATGACCTAGTGGTAACGGAGTAAGAATATTGCCACATTGTTTCTTCCCATGGGTTTTGTAAGAGACGACTAAAGGAAACAGCCTTGAATATCGTTATGGCAACTGATAGATGGCGGAATAACCATCTCTAAAAATATCAGGCCGAAGATGGGCAGCAGCGTCTGACATGCGAGTGGTCTGGTACTGCAATCGCTATTCCGCCAGCCAAGCGTGGCGATTATGGCAAATTTTCCCCATGAGAGAGGCCTATGTTCTGCAGATAACTTTAACAGGCCGTTATGTAAGTATGTATTTCATAATTTCATTATCGATAATTATAGGTACATCTAGAAAAATAGCCAATATTTAAATGGAATATATATTAAATATCTTCACGCAATTCCCATTACAGGGGTAGACAGAGGTCTAGTCTAGACAATTAAGTCCCTTCGACCCACCTTCCACCGAAGATATTTTCGGGACAACATGACAGGTGGTGAGCCCGTCGCCATCTTTTTTTTTAAAGAATACTAGCAATGCCGAATAACATTACTAGTATTCCTGTTAACCACTCCAATTAAGCTGCAATGCTTGTGTCTGCAGTTGGTTTACGTCAATAGTCGAATGGCGGGCGAACCTGCAACTGCATGTTTCGCAGTCCGAACTCTAAATCATTAGGCTATTGCCTCTCTAAATGTTCAAGCCAACGCTTTATGTCAAGCCAACGATATTATTCGTACATAAGTTTTAAAACCCATTGGTACGAGCCTGTCACCTCGGGATCGAACTCGGGTCTCTCGACTCGAAATTCCGACCACCCAACCACTTGGCTATCGTGACATATATTTATGAAAATAATAATTTCATAAATACTAGTTTAGGTCTCGAAGTATTTCGTTCGTAATTAAGCATCTGTATTGCTTAATTTTTGGTAGTTTTGGTATTCTGGTTCTATTAGTCATTCTGGTATTATTCAAGATGGTTATTTATACCACCATGTATCAAGACGCATGGGTTCGGTAACAACACCCATGGGGTGGATAGTAGTTGTAGTGGAAAATAGGGGAAGTTTATTCTAATGCCGTAACCTGTTATTATTTGTAAATTTTTAAATTGGTTAAAATATATTATTCAGTTAAATGTTACTCTTATTGTATTCAAATTCTTAGTTTTCAAATTCATTCCATTGTTTTTGGTAACAGTGATATTGAATAATACAGATGAACGCCAACTTTTTTCTCAGTAAAGATTACAGTTATTTACATAATTCTCGAAACAAGCCTCTTTATTTTATGTTACGAAATAAGCGCTTGGATTTAATTTTGTTACTTGTATTTCAGGATTATATATTTTAAAGACATTTTTACTGTATAAATACATACATGTATATATCTTAATTTTTCCCCCATACTGTAGTTCCAAAAATGTTATTGAATATATTTAAAGTTGCAATCAAACATCATCATGATCATAACAGTCCATCAGGAGTCCACTATTTTACATAATATACATAACATAGGCCTCTCCCAAAGATGCCAAATAGAACAGTTCTGTGCCATCGGAGACTCCACGCAACATTGTGTAGGTCGTCGCTCCATCTTTTGAGGGTCGTCCTGCATTGTGTTGTTATACATACGAGGTTGCCACTTGAGAACCTTTCTTTCCCAACGGTTGTCAGTTCCATGAGCTATGGGCCGGCCCTTTGCTACTTGAACGTGCTGCCTGCCTGCCCTTACGGCTATGTTGGTTAGTCTGATTCTACTGCGGATGTCTTCATAACTATGTAATCAATATGTAATATAGATTCAATTCAATTACCTACCTTTCTATAAGCTCTGTTACTTATAATATGTTTTTGTATCAAGATTTATCTTCTCTCTGGTAGTTTTATTGATTTCATGATTACACAGTTTATGAACACTTTCGCTATTATATAAATGTTCTTAAGTAAGAATTTCCGTACAAATATAAAAAAAGATATAAAATTTCACATTTACAATGTTAAGTAATAAATATTAAATATCAATAACTAGTCGAATTCTAAAGAAAACATTGTTCAGCAGAATTTGTGATAAAACAACTGTAATGGCACTAACAACGAAAAAAAAAAACGATAAAACATTGTTTCAAAAACGGAATGTAGTTTTTAGTTTTTAGTATTTTTTATTTAATAATTCTTGTAACATTTTATAAATAAATTTATATATATTTTTATTTTATTTTATTTATAAAATTTATATTCATTTTCTAATATACAGCCGATTACAAAAATAGTTAAATATGAAATTTCAGACCCATCTCGCTTGCTACGAAAATAGCGGCTTTTCTATGCTTCGTTACCGAAGCAGCCTCTACTTCTGCTACTAGTTACAGTTTTCATATTTTGGTCAATTTACCAAAAATATTAACGAGATTGAGTGGGATGGCGTTGTTTTTTTTTGACACGCTGTCATTGTTAAAGTTTCAGTGCGCATACAGTAAAAGTCCATTGCAAAGCGTAGGTTTCTCACGCCAGGAAGATTTGCCATAAAATCTAAGCTCGAAAATTGAGTTTATCATCGAAGTAGTAAAATTTTAGATTAAATCTTGAAAACTAATTTATGATACTTTTTATATTTTTCAAGAGTTATGCTACTTCTATAAACAGTCGGTAAGTTTTTTGTAACAGCGATTCCTTTAATGCTATTACTATTTTTCGTCTGTCAGAATGTCCGTGGTAAGATAAAATGTGTAATATTTCTACGGTGAAACTCCACGGTAAGTCATTTTACTAAAGATATTATGTATGTATATGTACAGTATATACGAGTTGTTGGGGTTCATCCAATTCGAGTCGGATTTTGGATTCGGAGTCAAGAGACCCGAGTTCAATCCCCAGGTGCTTGGCCCGTACCTATGAATTTTTCAAAACTTATGCACGATTTATATTGTTGACTTGTACTTAAAGACGGCGACAGACTCACCACCTGTCACGTTGTCCCATAAAATGTCTTCATTGCAAGCTGAATCTTTGTCTACTTCCGTATTAGGAATCGCTTGAAAACATTGTTTTATAAACTTAAAATCGAATGCAGAGCATAGAGACTTCATTCAAGACCTTTTCCCTCCTGAACATGACTGATTCCGAAAAGTGTACCGTGTACCTTATACAATACATAGACTTCATATTAAGACGAAAAAGTATTGTCTACCACTGGGTGTAAAGGACGTTTCAGATGACATGGTCTGAATCGATGTCTCTCCTGCGGTGCCAGTATATCGCCTATCAGTATATCGAAGTGGTGAGTAGTGGTGATGTGAAGCGAAGTATGCATGAGTATGAAACATTTAAATATTTCAAAATATGGTACCAAAAATACAGTATTCTTAGTACTAAATCAGGGTACCAAACCTATCCAATTGCAGGAAAGTGTTAAACAGATACGATATACCCATAACTCTTCACCACTATGTTAAAAGATGGCTCCAAGGTACTGAACTAGAAAGGATACGTAGACCATAGGTTACAACCAGTGTGTGTTGCTATTGATTATCTATAAGAAAGCTCAAAGTTGCCCAGAGTGCTATGTTTGATGTTCATCTGCGTGAATCCGCGATGAAGCCAATTGCAGTAAAAGGTAACAAATATTGGTATAAAGATCAGTGCTTTGAAGTGGCAAGCGGCCGGCTATATAATTTGGCGATACATATTACCAAGCGTGGCGATTATAGCAAATCTTCCCTTTGCGATAGGCCTTTGTCCTGCAGTGGATTTTAACAGGCAGATATGTATATATGTATGTATAGTTTGTAGAACCGATCACCGTTGGATGGTAAGATTTGCTAGTGGCAACTTCATTTAGTCAAAGGCGGTTTAGAATGACCTAGGATGACCTGCAACACTTATCAGAGATCTGTGTTCAGCAGAAGACTATAGGCTGTAAAGAAGAAGATAATAAAATGCGATCTCTAAATATATTAACTATATTTTAACCCTAGATTAAATTTTATCGAGTTAAAATGTTTGGGCATTGTTCCTCAAATTTCTCTACATAACGCGATAAATTTGTATGAAAAACATTTCTCACTCGTAGAAAGTTTGCTCAAGCACATTACAACTTTCACCTTTCCCGGAGGTAAAATAAGGACACAAATAAAGCTGAACTCGCTGGCTTGGTTTCGCATTCAAATTATAACAAGAAGGTTCTTAAAATGACTGTACATAAATCTTTGTTATCGCAAATTTATTTTCTTATGTTATGTTAACCTGAAATATGAACTCATATTGAAAATATCACAATATTGAACAGTTTTAGTACTACATACTGCTACTATCAACTGCTAATATTATCTACGTATATTGAAATATTCTACTGCTGGGTATTATCCTCTATATATGTGTATACTACCTTTAGCCTGTGACTTTTTTAAATCGTGAATCCCGTGCAGAGTAAAAAATAGTAAATACAGCAAATTATAGTTTACAGATTTATAAATTCTCGTCGTAATTTTTAACCTACACAATGTGTAATTTAATAGTAAAAACCACATCAAATTCAGCTGAGAAATCAAGAAACACATTAAAAGACTCATATTTTATTATTTTCTTTAATATAGTCACGATAGCCGAGTGGTTAGGTGGTCGGAGTTTCGAGTCGAGAGACCCGAGATCAATCCCAGGCTCGTACCAATGGGTTTTTCGAAAACTGATGTACGAATTATATTGTTGGCTTGGACATAAGACGGCGACGGGTTTACCACCTGTCGTTGTCCCGAATATATCTTCGGTGGAAGGTGAGTCGAAGGGACTTAATTGTCTATTCCCGTATTTGGAATTGCGAGAAAATATATTTATTTTATTTATTTATTTCTTTAATACTTATAATAATGTTTTTATTGTTCAACGTCATTATGAAATAATGAAGTTCACTTGTATATTCTGCCTTGTGGCATGCAAAACTAACATGATATAAAGTCGGAAAGCACAAACTTCTAAGATTACGTTAGATTTACAATAATAAAAGTCTACATGTTCAGGAAATAGTTAAGGGTCTCGTAACTCGTCGGTGACCGCCTTCTACTGCCTCTCGCTGCTGGGCCTTGCCGAGCTGGCTGGCTGATTAGGTGACTCGAAGGGATATAATCCTGTCTTTCCGAACAGAATTGTCCATAGGTCACTGGCACAGAATTTTCGTGTATTGTTTAGCACTCGTTGTAAAATAAAAGGGACACACCCATTAATTTTTCATGACGTTTCGGCTTACGGCGCACATGTGATCTAGCCGTTCGGCTAATCAGACGCAAGTGCGGCTTCTATTATAAAAAAGATTGTTCCCAGACCAAGAATTCAATAAATCCGTATTAATTTAGTAATTGTTGGCACTCGAAATTTCGAATTTTTACGAAAATATAGAGAATATAGTTTAATATAATAAAATTTCAGAGAAAAATTTAATGAATATCAATGAAGATAATCACAAATATCTTCACGCAATTCCTAATACAGCGGTAGACAGAGGTCTAGTCTAGACAAATTAAGTCCCTTCGACCCACGTTCCACCGAAGATATTTTCGGGACAACGTGATAGGTGGTGAATCCGTCACCGTGTTTATGTCCAAGCCAAAGACTTAATTTGTATAAAGTTATTAAAAAAAAACCCATTGGTATGAGCATGCCATCTAGGGATCTAACCCGGGTCTCTTGACTCGAAATCCTAACCACCCAACCACTTGGCTGTCGTGACTCAAGTTTGTTCTGTGTGTTCCGTTCAAGTGATGATCAAGTTTCCAAGTTCTCCTTTATTTGTGTCCTGATTATACATCGTAGAAATGTTCAAGTTACAATGTACTTTATTAAAATTTACAGACACGTGACAGCTTGATCTGCTTTTATTTGATATTACATAATATAAGATTAAAAGCAAGATTAAATGAAATATCTTCACACAATTCGCGATACTATGATAGATAGAGATAGGTGCAGGCAATTAAGTCCTTTCGTCCCACTTTTCACCGAATACATTTTTGGGACAACGTGACAGGTAATGAGCCTGACGTCATCTTTATGTCTAAACCAACAAAATAAACTGTAACTAATATCGTAATAAATCCTAATTAATTAAAAAAAAACTCATTGTTATGATTCTAACACCTGGGGATCGAACTTGGGTCTCTTGACTCGAAATCCTAACCACCCAACCACTTGGCTGTCGTGACTCAAGTTTCCGTTCTGTGTGTTCCGTTCAAGTGATGATCAAGTTTCCAAGTTCTCCTTTATTTGTGTCCTGATTATACATCGTAGAAATGTTCAAGTTACAATGTACTTTATTAAAATTTACAGACACGTGCAGCTTGATCTGCTTTTATTTGATATTACATAATATAAGATTAAAGGCAAGATTAAATGAAATATCTTCACACAATTCGCGATACTATGATAGATAGAGATAGGTGCAGGCAATTAAGTCCTTTCGTCCCACTTTTCACCGAATACATTTTTGGGACAACGTGACAGGTAATGAGCCTGACGTCATCTTTATGTCTAAACCAACAAAATAAACTGTAATTAATATCGTAATAAATCCTAATTAATTAAAAAAAAACTCATTGTTATGATTCTAACACCTGGGGATCGAACTTGGGTCTCTTGACTTGATTTCAGATCACCCAACCACTCTATCTATAGTGTCTTCTAAAAGCATATATTCATTTCTAATTTTGAAATATATTTTTCTTTTCAGAAAATGATAAGTTTAAATGAGAAAAGTAAATGAATAATAATAGTAGTTGTAATATAGAAACTAGTTTCACAAAAAATCTGTCTTACACTGGAATTATATCTTTGTACCTTACTGAGCAACTAATGATACTTTGTACCTTTCTGATCAACTAATCTACTAAGTTAACTTAATTAATTGTAATAACAAACTGTAAAATATGTATTTTAGAATTTTTTATTCGGTTTGTCATTTAGCTCAATAAGTAATTACCTGATTAAACAGTATGAAATCGATTAGATAGTAAAAGTTGATTTTTCTTATTGGTATCTGCCTAAGATTATGTATGCTCTCTCGTCCTCAAGACGACACAAAATTGGTGCCATGTTTATGAAATAAAAATGCTTTCTTCATTTATTTATTAAATAAAAATTTGTGTCATGTTGTCCCGAAAATAACTTCGGTGGAAGGTGGGTCAAAGGGACTTAATTATCTAGACTTAACCTCTGTCTACCCCTGTATTGGGAATTGCGTGAAGATATTTATTTTATTTATTTAATTCCCTGATGATGCCATAAGGCTAAACCGGTCGGTAAATAATTAAATAAAGTGAATTGTGTACAAGTGTTCAACAATGAATTTTATTGCAATGCAATTTCACCAAGTGACAACATCGCAAGTATAAATTATATAATTTACAAAGTTTGTTGTATTCCCACAAATCAATAAATCGTTCTTTATAATTTTTTAATTAAGTTTCTATAAGAGGTTATTAAAGTGTATGTAAAAATATGTTTATGAGTTTGTTGCTTCATGTCTGTTATTTGTTTAAATATGCACGTTATTCTTTCTAGACTCAGCCTTTTTTAACATTCCGGTAATTGTGCTGGTACATTGCTACTGAATAAAATTATGTTATAGCTGTTGTATTATTTAATCAAGTGTTTGCGACTTTATGTATAGACTTTATATATATATATATATATATATATATATATATATATATATATATATATATATATATATATATATATATATATATATATATATATATATATATATATATATATATATATATATATATATATATATATATATATATATATATATATATATATATATATATATATATATATATATATATATATATATATATATATATATATATACAAGTGGTTGGATGGTAGAAATTAGTCAAGACACCTGAGTTCGATGTTCTCGTACCAATGGGTTTTTCAAAAACATATGTACGAATTATAACGGGCTCACCACCTGTCACGTTGTTTCGAAAATATCTTCGGTTACACCGAAGTGGGTAGAAGGTACTTAATTGTCTAGACTAGACCTCTGTATACCCTGTATTGGGAATTGCGTGTAGATATTTAATTATTTATCTAATATTCTTTTTGTTTACTGATGAGGGAGTCAAACAAGCATTTGGTTTATCTTAGTATCTCAGTGATAACAGACCCCTAAAATATCCGCAACACCCGAGGAGATAAAGATGCGTTGTCTGCCTTTAAGAAGAGAATAAGCTTTCTTTTCGAAGACTTTTAAGTCCTAATTAAATCGCTGGCTACAGCTGATTTTACAAGGTACAAAAAATTAAAGTTTATAAAAAGGTTATAGTTTGCTCTGCATAGCAATAAAACTGAAGGAATTTTGGATGTACGGTATGAAATTTGATTTAATTTCTCCACTTTTCATTTCTTAATTTATTTAAACAAAGAAATAAATCAATAGATTAAAAATAATATACAAACATTTGGTAGACCATTCAAAAAACAAAAAGCATGTTTATGCCTTACGATAACCAAAAGGAAGACTAAAAGAGCAACAAAAAAGAGAAAGTTCGTTTGCTATCTCTCACTATCCTACAAACTTTCTGTAGTTTGCAGCTTAATTTTAAATTTCAATGGCAAAGTAGGTGGACAGAATCGTTAAACTTTTTCTGCAGGCGAGTAAGCTCGAAGGCAATACAATAGACCTACACTATATATACATACGTATATAGGCAACAAAAGACACAGACTGAATTTTGACTGCAATAATTCAGTCGTTACCTTCGTTCTAACTTCTATATTTCTATATCTATCAATAAGAATGTATGACGATATAAAATATAATAGAAATATAAAATCAACCTCCAAAGTAATATATTAGAAAATTTCGACGACTCCTAATAATAAACTATGCCATCGATGTCAGCAAACATATGGGTAAAGTAAAAGCCTAGGTGTGCCATGTATTACTAGCAAAATAGTAATAGCTATGGGTATGTTATCTTCTCATTGTTCACATTGAAAACTTTAGGGAACATTGAGCAAGTGTTCACCGATATCTACATTACATTCAAATTATACTAGTAATGACATAGTTCCTGTTAAAACAGAAAATTCATGCTCACTGTATCAGACACTTTATTAAATGTGATAGTTCACATTGTTTAAAATAAGTTAGAAAACGAGGTTTTCCTTAGGTCTCCTTTTATACATCTTACACAACTACGAGTTATCAGTGATACCTATTGAATCTATTTATATTGCACGTATCTTTAATTTAATCAAAAGAAATAATTCATCAAAATAGAAGACCCGGGTTCGATCCCCAAGTGGCAGGCTCGTACCAATGGGTTTTTCAAACACTTATGTATGAATTACATCATTAGCTTGGATATAAAGATAAGCTCACCACCAGTCACGTTGTCCCGAAAATATCTTCGGTGGAAGGAGGATCCAAGGTATTTGAATGTCTAGACTAAACCTCTGTCTACCCATGTATTGGGACTTGCGTTAATATTTTTATTTTTCATGAAATAACATTATAGAAAGAAAGCATGTGTTTTATATGAAGCTTTATCTATTATACGAGGTATTGTTGGGTACAAAAATAACTGTCTTGTGGTTTCAACTAGGTGTATTGTTTACTTCAGTGGTTACCGCTAATATAACATTCACAGACAGTCGTAAAATACAAACTGTCTTAGTAGAAACATAATACTTTATAATATCATTTATTCAGATAATCAATGCTGTACTATATGTGTCTAGACACAGAGTCGAGACAAACGTTTTTAAAATTTAACATTTTCTGACTAATTATATTTCCCTTGCTAAGCTAGTTAACAAAATTCAACCATTTGTCTTTTAAATTGGCAAATATAATTTTATCGAAATGGTTTTTATTGCTATGAGATACCAAAGTCATAATCACACACTGAAAACTAGTGTAGTTAATTTAATATATAGGTTATATATTACATTGTAAATTTATATTTTAATTAGATTAATTTTACTGCGCTTTTAAATTATTTTCTTAAATTTTACATTAATTTTCTTGTGTCCTCGAGCAAAACATTTTTTAAAGTAATAATATCCGCGACTGGTCTTTCATGCGCTGGTCATAAAAAAAGATGGTTTCTTTCTTGTTCGAATGTTATGTTTTCATTCTGCGTTCTTAGTATCATTCCACAAAGGCTATTCAATAATTCTAATTTTTAGGTTCCAAGTACTATTAGCATTAACATAATTTTGTTTTTGTGAATAACATGAATTTGAAATAAATAATAGTTTAAAACAACAACTTTTTTCTTTGTCTCCTGTTTTCGAACCTAACTCGAACGTAACCCTTGCCATTAATATAGCCATGAGTAAAAGTTTTTAATACCTAATAAAAAAGTTTTTGTATTAAGATAGTTGGTGATGATCTTTTCTATCTGATTACATCCGAAGATATTTTATGCATTTTTAACAATACACAATAAACATGCACTTAGTATGAATTGTTCGGTTACACTGCCGCAGATCGCATTGTAATAATACTTAGCAACGGTAGTTGCAAATTAATTAAAGCATAGTTCTTAAAGCAGTCTTATATTTAAATAATATAAATAATAATCAAAATCATAATCATGGTATTACTGATTTTTCTTCATCTAAAAAATATATTACGCAAAGATTATCAATAAATGTTTAGTTTTTCACTTGGGGTTTTAAGAATATAACTTCTCTTTTCGTACCTTTTATCATGCACGTGCTTTAGAAGTTGAAGAAGTTAAAATTTTCCTATATTTGAACTGCATACTTTGTACGCGAGTTAGAAAACGTGCATAGAATTGTTATTCTGAAGATAAATTTTAGGAATAAGTTTCATAGTTTCATTGCAATATTTTTGACAGGATCAGAAAATTTTGTTATCGTATGAAGTATCAAGTATTAACTAAGTAAGGAGGACTAAGAGGAGTAAAATGCCGTGGTAGCCAATAAAAGTCGTAGTACTTTATTAGACCAGTGGCCCAATTTCGGTTCAGGCCAGGCCGTCACCACTAAGATTTGTAACATATTGAAATACTGAATTTATCACGAGCTCGTGATAGTGACGTGAGTAGTTAAAGCACTTGTGTTATAGAAACGAAAACAATGAATGTACCACAAAAACCCAAATCCGAGATAGTGGTTTTCTTTATTTCCATACACGTCCCGGAGGTTATCGAATGAGGAACTTCATAGCTGACGACACTATGAAATTTGCTCCGTACGCTACTCATCACCAGTGGTCGTCAGTATAAAAAATCTATTCTATTGTATTATAAAAATATATCCAAATGATAATACATATTAACTCTCTCTCTCTCTAATATATATAGTCACGATAGCCGAGTGGTTGGGTGGTCGGAATTTCGAGTCAATAGACCCGAGTTCGATCCCCAGTTGGTAGGCTCGTACCAATGAGTTTTTCAAAAACTTATGTACGAATATCGTTGGCTTGGACATAAAGGCGGCGATGGGCTCACCACCTGTCACGTTGTCCCGAAAATATCTTCGGTGAAAGGTGGGTCGAAGGGACTTAATTGTCTAGACTCGACCTCTGTCTACCCCTGTATTGGGAATTGCGTGAAGATATTTATATTTATTTATTTTTATTTATTCTCTCTAATATCTCAAAGAATATTTAAGAGTAAGGCTTTGTATAGCAATAGGCTACTAGCAAGAGAGCTATTTTTTATATTCTGTAATAAATGACAGAGAGGTAAACGTAGGCATTTAATTAGATTGATACCAACCTATTAAGTATTATGACAAAAGCACTCAGTCATTACCTAAAGCCAATAGCCAGGAAATTCACTGGGACAGGGAGGAAGCAGTGTCACTGCTGATTAGAATGCACGATAGAACAAACAGATTGATGAGGTAGATTAATGAGTAATGCTCAGAATTAAGCGTACTAATATTTTGACACAAGTTTAATTGATTGCTAGTTATTTTTAACTACTCAGTTGAATACGTGCTAAAATTTAACTTCGAACCTCCATGGACGATAACACACCTGTTTTTGTGGTGTTGCCAACTCTGTGGGTTTGATTCCCGGATGGGCTAACGGAGAAAAACCAATTTTTAGTAATTTTCTCGGGTTCAATTATATGTGGTACCTTTGTTATTTTCGAATCCATAACAAGAACTTTAGCTGCTATGGAATCAAAGAAGTATATGTGATGTTGTCCCTATCTATGTATATATTTATTTATTTAAAAATATTCAATGTAAATAAATATATGCAATGGATAAAGAGACAGAAAATAATATAAATATTCCAAGAATATTCTTTTACATAGGCATGTATTTTACTTTAATATTGTTTTTTTATATTATTTATGGATCATGACATACTGTCTTCGAAGATATATTAATCATTATAATAAAACTTTCAACCAGAACTTACCATTCAGTTTAAATTTGGTAGTTCTACAGTCTTTTCAGTTGCGTCAAATAGACTCCCGGTATATCAAAGTGTGGAGATGTGATGAGGCTATGATGTGCATCTGAACCAGAGTATGAATATCCAGACATACATAGGTTTAGAAAAAACCCATTACGTGCCTGCCACCTGGGGATCGAACTTGGATATGTGACATAATTATAGTCACGATTATAATCTCTTGGTGGAATCTATAAAATGGTTTTGTTGTCCAAATAAATTTTCTACTTTGCATTATGTATTACGTAGATTTGGATATCTCCTGTGTATGTAATGTGTCATTACTATTAACTACAGCCTAAAGGAGGAGCGCATATATAATAAGTTGCATTTGTATAACGTATAATGACTAAGATTTCATTACTAAAATTATGTACTTTGATGTCTGTTCTCTACTTATGGCTTTGACGCTCTATACAGACTAAGTTATTACGTACGTTAATAATTAAACTATCGTGTATTCTACGATCATAGATTTGTGCAAATATTTTAGATAAAATATTTAATGTAAATTAGGAATGTCTAGGGGGTCATTGTAGAAGCGTGCTCGTCGCGACCCCTGCCAGCCCTTTCAGGGCTGCAATTCTACACAGCTGCGCACCCATGCCAACGAGGGTTAGGGCGTCCCCCAAGGCGTCGCACACCAGTTCGTCCCCGTTGGTGTGAAATGCAGCGCGCAAAGCGGCGATGGGGACCGCCACCTGTCACGCACAGCCCGACACGGCGGAAGGTGGAGGACGGAGTGCAGAGTTGGCACGTGGAATGTTAGAGGAGGCATGAGAGATAAGACGAATGAGTTGACTGAAATAATGAAAGAAAGAGAATTAGATATCGTGTGTTTGTCGGAGACCAAGCGGAAGGGCAGCGGCACTGAAGAGCTCCCTGGCGGGGCGTTAGCTCTAAGGTCCGGAGTCCCGGAGAGCGAAAGCGCCTGCCAGGGAGTGGGGGTGCTGCTGTCGTCTCGGTTGGTCGATGTTATGACTGAATATAAGGTAGTGAACTCGAGACTTCTCTGGGTTCATTTTAAATTGGGACTGACGAAGTTATTCCTTTTGGCTGTTTATGCGCCGGTAGCTTCGTCGTCCAGAGCTGAGCTGGAGGAGTTTTGGGAGAATGTAAGAGAAGTTCTAGACTTGGTTAGAGGAAACGAAAGAATTGTTGTATGTGGTGATTTGAATGGATGGGTTGGTACCGCTCGGCCAGGGTACGAGTCGGTGCTTGGAATGTTTGGCGATAAAAGGGTTAACGATGCTGGCAAGCTTATACTGGCTGTATGCAAGGAAAAGGGTCTTCTTGTGACAAACACTATGTTTAGTCACATGAAAATCCATATGTATACTAGAACAAGAGAGAATGAGAGAAGTATGATCGATTTATTCCTGGTGGATGACCGACTGCGAAAACAGGTGATGGATACGCGAGTGTTCCGAGCTGATCTGGGAACGGATCACTATCTAGTGATTACTAGATTTAGGGGTCTGTTCGCGGGTTGGCGCCACCGGACGGCGATACCAGAACTACAGTCGGTCGGTAGCATCCGAAGTTGGAAGCTTCAGGAAGCGGACACTAGGGATAAATATCAAGCAAGGGTAGCCGAAAAGCTGGACAGCATTGATGTCAGGAAAGAATGTGTGGAAGAAATATGGCAGAGCCTTAGAGATGGAATGGTTAGTGCAGCGGAAGACGTGTGTGGAACTGTGAAAAGAGGTAGTAGTAAAAAGGGTGATGCATGGTGGAATGACGAAGTGAAAGAAGCTGAAAATAAGAAGAAGAAAGCATGGTTAGACTACTTGGCCTCTAGTAATGATAAGGATATGAGAGAGAAGAGGAAAGAAAGATATAAGCTCCAGAAAGTTCACACGAAAGCATTGATTGAGGAAGTGCGTGAAAGGAGTAGAATGGAAGCGGACGTAAGGTTGTCGCACAACTTCAAGAAGAACTCCAAACTCTTCTGGAAAGAGGTTGGAAGGACCCGGAGTGGTGCGACAGCCTTAAGAATGAATATAGTGCTTTCGGGAACCAACGACGTCCTCTCAGAAAAATCGGACGTCATTCAGCGATGGAGCGAATTTTATAGAGAGATGAATGCGTGTGATGGTCTCAGTGAGGGATCCGGGGATGACGCCGCGACTGGTACGCCAGACTCGGACCTCGAAGACACTGAGGTCATCAGTATGAAAGAGATTGAATGTGCGATTAGAAGTTTGAAATGTAGTAAGGCTGCGGGACTAGACAGAGTTACTGCTGAAATGGTCAAGTATGGTGGGCCACGCGTCTGGGACAGCTTTTATCTGCTGTGCAATTTGTGCTGGCGAACGGGGGCTGTTCCGGATGGTTGGCGATCCGCGCGCATTGTGCCTTTATATAAAGGTAAAGGTTCACATTATGACTGCGGGTGCTATCGGGCGATCAGCTTGACCAGTTTAGCAAGTAAAGTTTACTCGAAGGTTTTGACAAGTAGGATGCAAGATAAATCGGAAATATTTCTATGGGAGGCACAATGCGGATTTAGACCTGGAAGAGGACGCACGGATCAAATGTTTTCTCTCCGCATGATCACGGAGAAGCTTCTGGCTGCTAACCAGAAGATTTCCTGTGCTTTTGTGGATCTTGAGAAAGCATTTGATAAGGTTGTAAGGAGAAAATGTGGGAACTGTTGCCGGGGTATGATGTGGATGGTCGACTGCTAAGGGCTGTGCAGTCACTTTACTGTGTCTGTAAAGCTTGTGTGCGGGTAGGGCATGACCTGTCACCCATGTTTAGCGTCCAAACGGGCGTAAAACAGGGTTGTGTCATGTCTTCCTGGCTGTTCATACTGTATCTCGACAGCTGTTTACAGAAGCTGAAAGATAGCTGTTTGAGTGTGAAATTGGGTGACATAAAAGTAAATTGTCTGCTTTATGCTGATGATGCAGTGCTTATTGCATCATCAGAGGCAGAACTGCAGGCATTAGTCACGTGTATGAAAGAAGAATGTGAAATTAATGGTCTCTGTTTGAATGCTAATAAAACTAAGTTTCTGGTATTTGAAAGGGACGAAGAGAGAACGAAGTGCGAAATTTGGGTAAATCAGGAATATCTAGAACAGGTGAATGAAATTGTATACTTGGGGAGTGCGTTTAGCCGGGATGGAAGATGTGATTTAGATGTGGACAGGCGTGTCGCTGCCGGGAACAAAGTCAATGGTGCCCTGACTGCGTTAATCAAAAGGCAAGGCGTTGTGAAAAGTGCACGCCTTGCAATACATAACGCAGTGTTGGTACCGACTTTGTTATATGGCAGCGAAACCTGGGTATGCCAGAAGAAGCATAAAAGCAAGTTGAATGCAGCGGAGATGTGATCTCTTCGTAAAATCTGCGGCCTTACCATGGCCGACCGAAAGCGAAACGAAGAGATTCGCAATATGGCAGGTTTGAAAGATGACCTTGTCTCAAAAATGGATAAGGGCGTGCTTCAATGGTTTAGGCACGTTGAGCGAATGAGTGAAGGCCGAATGGTGAAGAAAATATGTAGCGCGAAAGTTAATATTAAAAGGTGTAGAGGTAGACCGAGACTAACTTTCGAAGACCACGTGAGCAAATTGCTCGAAGAGGGGAGGGTCAAGAGTACTCGGATACCTAGACGTGCATGTATGAAGAAGATGATGAATCTGAAAGAAGCGAAAGAAGTATGTAGGGATCGTGACACTTGTTGATCTGTTCTCTCTGGCTACCCCGTCAGGGATTGTGCGTGAAGATAAATAATAAAAAATAATAAATAATAATAGGAATGTCTAGAACAGGTGAATGAAATTGTATACTAGGGGGGTGTGTAAAGCCGGGATGGAATATGTGATTTAGTTGTGGACAGGCGTGTCGCTACCGGGAACTAAGTCAATGGTGCCCTGACTGCGTTAGTCAAAAGGCAAGGCGTAGTGAAAAGTTCACGCTTTGCAATACATAACGTAGTATTGGTACCGACTTTGTTTTATGGCAGCGAAACCTGGCTATCCTGTCAGGGATTGTGCGTGAAGATAAGTAAGTTAGTAAGCATTTTAGATAAAACGATTATACCCGCGAGATTATCAATGGAATAATACGAAAATTTGCAAAGCTCTTGATCGAGAAGGGCAAATATATTAAAATCAAAACTGTCCTACTGATAATAACTGTATGAATTATGAACTGCATGAAATAACTAAACGTCCTCTGGAATGTCCACAATATGTAATACTTACAATACGCAATGGGGTATGTAGTCCCGAAAATATCATCGGTGGTAGGTGGGACGAAGAGACTTAATTGTCTACACTAGACCTCTGTCTACCCCTGTATTGGGAATTGCGTGAAGATATTTACTTATTTATTATTATAAGCCTATTTGGGACAACATGACAGCCTGACATAACATTCGTCCGTATGGTATCAGTATATCTAAGATTGTTAAAGGAGACTACGGGTGGATGGTGGGATAATAATCTCAAAAAATACCAGACCAAAAATTAGCAGACCGCTGACTGGTAGCTTTTGAGAGGTTAGGTTGTGTGCGCTGCGATTGCCAATTTGCTGTCAAGCGTTGAGATTATGACAAACTCTTCCATACTTGAGATGCCTATGACTTACAGTGAATAGTTATATGCCATTATGATGGTGATGATGAAAGTTAGATCCGACGGATACATACCGACCATAAGATTCGAAAAATTCATTAGCCTTTCTCCTGGGTATCGAACTTAGGTCCTTATTCGGCTTCCGATTACACAACCACTCAGGCGCCGTGGTTCAGTTACATTTTGGGAACTCCTTTTATTATCTTTTATTAGAGCGCCAATCGATCTTGATTCTTACGATGTTCAAAAGTCTTTGTCATTCTTTGTGAATATGTCAGAATCGTATAAATAATTTGTGAGATTCGTAGGAACAAAGTATAACAATAACAAATTATATCAAGAGTATTCCAAAAGCATAAATTATTTCTTAGAGATTGCAATAACGTAGTGTTGATGATAGTATATATTTTGTTTTGGAGTGTAGTGGATTTTTCAGAATTAATAAATAACATCCATAAGCTTTACTCTGGTGGCTCCAAGAAGCTGTAGTCACAGCGGCCACACTCCGGTAAACCAAGCCAGTGGGCTAAACCTAGAGAAGGGGGCTACTTTCATGAACAACTTTGAATTAGCTATCGGTTGATCCCCGTCTGGACCAAACGTTGATGTGATACTGTACATTTAAGACCATCGATGTGACTAGGTATTGTGAAAAACCTAAAAGGTGTCTGACAGGGTCCATTTAGTGTCTTACGGTCTTTCGCTGCATCCCAACATTTGCCAGTTGTACCGGGCTTCCGGTCCATTGGATTACAGATAGAGAGACGAGGGAGTGGAATTGCAGTAGCGCAGCCGCTGGTTCACTATAAATAAGATCACGCGCAGATGACCCTAGATTACGGATTTTGAACAACAAAGACCTGCGGCAATAGAATGTTTAGCGATAAAGTAATGGGTAACGATTTGCCAATGCTATAGATAGCATTCAGCACGTAGGCGGCCAGGAGAGAGTGGTCGTTCCCTGAATTGATTGAAACGGGATTTGGGGTTCGGCAGCACAAATGGTTACAAAGCAGCCCTTTTTAGGATTGCTCTGCTTTTCTCTGCACAGGGGAGGGGCCTAGAAAAGGTGGCTTAAAAATAGTCCGTTTCATCAATCATCCAAGTGCCTGGCCGCAGGCGCCTAGACATCGTTTAAAGTGGCCAAAAAATACAAAGAAAGAAAATAATTACCTCAAAACCAAAACGATTTTACATTGCAACGTGGAATGTCGTCGCCGTCGTCGAGATCGAGGAGGAGAACAATATATTTTGTTTTAGTATGCAAATATTTTCATGCTTTACGCAATTTGCGTCAATTTTCAAAATGAAACTTTAATGTCATATTTTAACAATAATATTATTATAATAATAAAAAAATATCTTCATGCCATTCCATATACGGGGGTAGACAGTGGTCTTGTCAACAGGGATCTTTCGACCCACCTACCACTCAAAACATGTTTTAGGATAACGTGATAGTTTGTGAGCCTGTCGTCATATTTATATCCAAGCCAACGATATAAATTGTACGTTTTGCAAAAACCCCTGGTACCAGCCCGCCGTCCGGGGCTTGGGGATAAAATTCCAATCACTCAACCACTCGGCTATCGTCACTTATAATAATAGTTTAATAACAAACAATTGTGTGTATTATTACAGGAAGCGTTTAGTAATTAACTTTGGTAGAATTCAAAGTATAATTATTCAAGAAATCAAAGTGTATATAGGTCACAGAAATCGCAATATTTAGACAGAGGTTTAGTCTAGACATTTAAGTCCCTTCGACCTTCCTTCCACCGAAGATATTTTCGGGACAACGTGACCGGTGGTGAGCCCGTCGCTGTCTTTATGTCCAAGCCAATGATGTAATTTGTACACGGGTTTTTAGAAAAACCCATTGGTACGGCCACTTGAGGATCGAACTCGGGTCTCTTGACTGGAAATTCCGACGACCCAACCACTCGGCTATCGTGATTTATGTACAAAAAAATATATAAATTTTGTCTTTTAATCTGGTTTTGTTTAAGAACATCTTAATATTCTATCATATGTATACAGCTTATTGCATTTTTTCGAGAAGAAAGGGAGGGACGGAGGTAAATTTTGTTAACATGGACAGGATTTAAACGAACTTGATATAAAGCAAGCTTAAGCTATTTGAAACGGTTTTATAATTAGCAACCCCTTTTTGTGTCTGATGTGGGTCAAATGTAGTAATTGAAACTTTACGCCTTGCTGTTGATCGATAGATTTGAAACTGCACACAGTTTTGTTTCCGATGTCAGTCCAAAATTATGTTTATTATACTTACGCTAACATTGTGCTATATATATATATATATATATATATATATATATATATATATATATATATATATATATATATATATATATATATATATATATATATATATATATATATATATATATATATATATATATATATATATATATATATATATATATATATATATATATATATATATATATATATATATATATATATATATATATATATATATATATAAATATATATATATATATATATATATATGTATAATAACGTTTCAAGGCAATTGACATAAAACCTGGTTTAAACACTTTTGACTGCTACAAAACACTGGAAATAGATAGTAATATTTCATTATAGTTAGCCTTATCTACGTTAGCCTTTGAGATCGTGAAGAAACAAATTTTATTGTAGTATCATAGGAAAGAGCAAAGGAACAGAGTGTTATAGACTATCATTACATTAAAACTGTCATGTTAGTTTTATGTAAGCTTAATTTTGAGATTAACTTTCACTCAATTTCCAATACAGGGGTAGAGGTCTAGTCTAGACAATTAAGTCTCTTCGACCCACCTACCACCGAAGATATTTTCGGAACAAAGTGACAGGTGGTAAACCCGTCGCCATCTTTATGTCCAAGCCAACGATATAATTCGTAAGTAAGTTTTTTGAAAAACCCATATATAGTACAAGTCTGCCACCTGGCAATCGAACTCGGGTCTCTTGACTCGTAATTCCGACCACCCACCCTCTCGGCTATCGTGACTATTAATTGTATAATTGAGATTACCTATCGATTGTATAATTTGTTAACTAGTTTTCTGTTTGTTTCTTTTCGTGGGTATCGTAAGAGGCGACTAAGCCTTGAAAAGTTGGGATAATCATCTCGATAAACACCAGACTAAAATTCAGCAGACTAATGACGGGCAGCAGTATCTAAGATGCGTGATGTCTAGTACTGCGATCGCCAAACCGCTAGCCAAGCATTGCAATTATTCTTCCCTTATGCAAAAGGCCTCAATCTTGAAGTAACATTAATTTATCTTGAAACTAAATAGTGTTACGTTATAACACATGATACACAAACGTATCTGAAAGAAACTAAAAAACTGTCATTTGGAATATTTTCTATAAAGAAGTAAGTAAAAATAAATTCCATTCAGCAGTTTATGCCTTTGCTTGGCTTTTTTCATTATTTCCTCATCCATATCACCTGTTTAGTTAAGAGGGTGGCTCTTAATTAATTGGTAGCTCTCATAGGGGTATTAACTAAAACGCCAACCGTGCTTCATAAATCACACAGTATTAGGCAGCGAAGGGAAGTAAATGGGGATATATGTTAATGTAATCACTTTGGAAGCTAATTGATAATGAATCAAAAATAATTTAACTAATAATTAATGAAAATTACAATTAAAATTAGAAGTTCGTGTTTCAGGAAACAAGATGCGTTTGTTGAAAACTTTTGCTGATGTTGGTTTAGTTGTTTTATCATACAATAATTTTCACGTATCCGTGTTCTGGGTGTATTATGGCTACTGTAGCTCAATGGCAAACAATTTGGAACTCAAACAACTTTGAATGGATGAATAAGGTGATTAACCTCTTTTTTCTACGTGGGGAAACACGTGTCGCATACCTTACATCGTGAGGTAGAATAGTGGTGTCGGGCTCGCATCAATTAAATCTCCAAAACGTTTCGCCATCGTCGCATGATGCTAGTCATGGGAAAGATTTCTCAGATAGTCGCGACCACACCAGCATTGGCTGTCCTAGGCAGCTTCTGCATTGGATAGAAAGCCACTGATCGGACTGTAATATTCCTGACATGCCTTTACATTCGGACGAGAATGCTGTCTTTAAACTGTTCTTGGCCTAGAGATCTTCATAGGCTCAAAAGGAAATCTACGTCAAACTTGCTTTAAAAGTTAATGTATTATTTTACTCTGCTTTCTTTTCAAGACGACAACAACTAGCCTGTGAGTGCTGAGGATTTAATGTGAATAAAAATTATTTCGTAGTTGTACATTGTCACTTACTTGTCATATGTGTATATAGATATGATGTGTGTATGTAATGTAACATATATGACGATGTATTTACGAGTATATCTCTTGAAATTTTGCTCCCATGTCATTTATACGAGTACATTGTATTACCATTTATCGAATTATTTGCGTTGTAATAACAATGTGTGTGTTATGGGAGGTGATTAAGGGTTAAACTTTTCGATGGCAATAACTACCGGCCGATGATGGGTTATCCATTTTTAGAAATATATTTTCCGTTTCCGTGAGAATTATGGGATAAAAAGTAAGTATTTATAACAACTCTTGGTGAAAATTCAAGGATATGTTGGTGAACTCTTGGTGAAAATTAGAAGTCAATCCACGGACTACTTTAGAGTTTTTACACGAAAGTACGGATGCTTTATTTTTACAATAATGATTTATCAGTAATAAGTATGTCACGATATATAATGATGGTTACGATAGCTCAGTGGCTGGGAGTTCGAAATTCGGAGTCATAAGATCCGAGTTCGATCCTCAGGTGGCAGGCTCGTACTAATGGGTTTTTTCTTACTGTCTAAAAACTTAAGTACGACCACTACCTGGCACGTTGTCCCAAAAAATGTCTTCCGTGGAAGGTCGAAAGGACTCAATTATCTAGACCTCTGTTTACCCCAGTATTGGGAATGGCGTGAAAATTTATTTATTATTAATAAAAATGTATGAAAATACACGCTTGACGGCCCAGCTTAATTACGGCCATGCACCTTCTATAAAATTCGATATCACAACCGCATCAATTGGGCAGAAATTTGCGAGCTTAACCAATTATAAAGGCCACCCTAAATTCTATTGTTAAAATATTCTAATTGTTCGGTCCGACAATGTTTCTAATCCACCATTATTTGTCTTCGGGTTTTGAATCCTTAATAAATATTGATGTTTCGTTATTACGGCTTCATATTTCAGCGAAATGATATCATATAATTGGTTATTGATAGAATTGCCATAATCGTCAGGCTAGGCAAGGGATTGGCGATCGTTATATCAGATATTGTATCATAGATGCTGCTGCCTGTCTCCGGAGCCGGTCTCCTGATTTCGGTCTGGTATTTTACTACATGCTAATTTCATCATCTATCAGTAGCCAATGACATATTAAAGGGGGCATGTGGTATGCAATTCTGTTTTAGCTCATACAAGAATTTGGGGTCTGCTGACAAGGAAAAATAAATACAAAAAAATTTCTTTTATTCGCTTTGATTATTATTAATATAATTAATTAGTATATTCAATGAGTAACAAATATATAAAAATAAATATATTCAATGATTTCTTGTATTTACGCGAACATTCCTCATTTAAAATAAAACGATTTTCACATTCTTCTTCTTCTGTACAGTTGGACTTACCTAGTTTGACAATTTGTCCCAGATATACGTATTCGTCAACAACTTCGAGCGTAGTGTTCCCAACAATAACCGGCATTGGTCTGACATGGACGTTAAACATGACCTTAGTCTTGTCCATGTTTATCTTAAGACGAACCCTTTGAGAAACACTATTGAGGTCATTGAGCATAGTGCTAAGCTCCTCAAGCGACCCTGTTATCATCAGAACTATGTCATCGGCAAACCATATATCGGCTATTTCATAGTCCACATACGCTAGACATAGTGGTAGATTGTACTCTTCTGTCTTCTGTACAATCAGGCGAAGAGTATATATGAGGTCTATGGTACTGAAGCCTTTTCGGAACCCGGCTTGTTCGGGAGGCTGGAAGTTGTCAAGTCTGCTTGCCAGACGATTCATAATGACTCTCGAAAACAGTACGTAGACGCGGCTTAGTAGTGCTATTGGTCTATAGTTCAATCCCCTTTCTTTTCCCTTTCTAATTTAGAACGCAGTAAATTACGTTGATCGTTTAATTTTAAATAATAAATATGAATAAATATCTTCACGCAATTCCCAAAACAGGGGTAGACAGAGGTCTTGTCTAGACGATTAAGTCTCTTCGACCTACCTTCCACCGAAGATATTTTCGGGACAACGTAACAGTTGTATTTTAGATTAAATATATATGTTACTAATGAAAAAAATATGCCGGCGGTTGGCTTAAGATTACGACAGTAGATTCAGGATTTCTATTTTGCAAAATTTTCCATTTTATCTTCAAAAAATTTTTTTGTAGGATATAATTTTCTATGCATACAATTGACAAATTAGTTAGTTGCTCTTATAGCAAAGAAGTTCGAAATTCATGTTAGCAGCTTTGAAAGTTAGCGCTCTCTACTACAATTGGTAACCACTAAGCATAGGAGATAAGTCACGATAACCGAGTGGTTAGGTGGTCGGAATTTCGAGTCAAGAGACCCGAGTTTATCCCCATTTGGCAGGCTCGTACCAATGGGTTTTTGAAAAACTTATTTACGATTAAATTGTTGGCTTGGTCATACAGACGGCGACGGGCTCACCACCTGTCACATTATCTCGAAAATATTTTCGGTAGGTGAGTCAAAGAGATTAATTGTATAGACTAGGCTTCCTCTGTCTACCCTTATATAGGGAATTGCGTGAATATATTTATTTATTTTATTTTTAAGCTTAGGAACATTCTTGTAGCAACTTCAACAATAGGAAAAGTTTGAAAAGAATGTGTACTGTAAGCGAATACTGCCTTCCGGGGCTCCGTAGGGGCCCTGAGCACCCCTTGTGCTCTTATGGTAAAGTCGGTATTGGTTGTCATCTCGTGATAAATTTGTAATGGTAAATATTGACTCACGTAGTTAACTTGTGTGAAGGGTTGATACGAAATACTGCGAGACAGGGTGAAAATGTCAAATCCGCTGGTCGTTCTGATCGTGCGACGACACGAGTTGATTGATGAGGCAGATTAGTGAATAATGTCCAAAGCAGCACGCAATAAATTTTCGACCCCTTTTTCTGCAAGCATATGACCTATCGTGTATTTTATTGCGGGTAATAAAACGGTATAATATATAGTTTTGGCGCTTATATAAAATAAACATATTTATTAATTTGAACGATGTCAGTCTTAGGTAAATAGATTAAAAAGCAAAAAAAAAAAAAACAAAACGATTAAACTGAGTACGTAAACTGCTACAGAGTAATCAATGTATCGGTTTGATTGAATTTATCCAGACTATGTTTATTTGCACTCCAGTTTGGATTATAGGTTGACGAAATAAAACGAAACTTTTTATTTTGTACGTTTTGAGATACAGTGAGATTTTTTACTACTATGATTTTCATTTAAAGCGGGCTCAGATTATTATTTTATTCCAGTAGTCGTGATGTTATGGAGCACAGTAACCACTTGTCGTATGTCGTAAATATCATACACTTACGTATACTATCACTAATTAAAATTAAAATAAATAAATATCTATATATAATAAATAAATATCTAATAAATAAAAATATAATTGCTAATTAAAATAAATAAATATCTTCACGCAATTCCCAATACAGGCGTAGACAGAGGTCTAGTCTAGACTATTAAGTCGCTTTGACCCACCTTCCACCGAAGATACTTTCGGGACAACGTGACAGGTGGTGATCCCCTCGCCGACTTTATGTCCATGCCAACGATGTAATTCGTACATAAATTTTTTGAAAAACTCTTTGGTACTGCTACCTGGATCTCAGGTCTCTTGACTCAAAATTCCGACCACCCAACCACTCGGCTATCGTGACTATTTTTTAATATCGTGACTGCTAATTCAATAAATAATTTATAAAAAAAATTACATTTTAATAGGTAAGAAAGTTTTATGTAAGAGGTTTAAAAGTTCTGCGTGAATAATAATAAATAAAAGACATAAAACTTAAGTTTATTCAAATACTTCGGACCGTAAAGGAAAAGGGTCGGTAAGAAAATCTGCATTATCTTTATAAGTACCTAATCGAGTTTTATGAAATAACGACAAAGTTAAATAGTATTTTAATATGTTTCAATTAAATAAAAGAAAATTGTGTGTGACTTTTTAGACTATAAATACGTATGACAGAACAAAAAAACGAGTGCGCCTTAGACCACACGACTGAAGCATCAGTTCTTTAGCTCCATCTAAATGTACGTATATGAAGTGACTACTTGCAGAATCTTGCGGGATGTCGATGGATGCAAGTGGCTGGATATCGTTCTTTGTGGAAAGCTTTAGAGGAGGCCTTTGTTCAGTAACTCTTCAGTTAACTCTCAGAACTCTTGATAGGCTGTAAAGAAGATGAAGTTTGATTGACGGCAGATTCCGCTGACGTACAAGTTGGGGCAGTTCTTCCCATGCATGCTCAATGTAATTTAATTTGGGGTTCGTGCCGGCTGTGTGTGTATGTGAGTCATAACATGTTAGAGTATGCCACTCGTCTACGTCTGTCAACAGAATATTTAAACTCGTCTGATAATATAACACTTGACCAGTCATTAAGAGTCCAATTCTCGTGTTCTCTACCATAACTCAACCTTAAATATCTTTGTCTTTGTAGTTTTGTGCCTAGTTTTTTAAATAAAAAGGTTTTATATATTTGACGACCACCGTGGACGATTGGCGAAACCTCTTTTCTACATTTTCTTTGGTCTGGGTGTTTGTGATGCCTTCGTTGTTTCCGATTCCCATACTAAAAGGCTTTGGCGTCTTACATTGGGATCGGAGCAATTTATATGATGTTGTCCCAATCTATATAGTCATAAACATTCCTTAACTTAGTATTTATTTCATAAAGCTAGGTAAGGTATTGAAAATTATCTAACCAACGCATTTTCTCTATGGTCTTTATGGATGATATGCAGTAGTATCTTTACTTTTCTTTGGTATGGCAAAAGTGAAATTAAATCAGGCGAAAGTACTTTATAATAAGATAAACATCTTACAATACATCACGTAAAACCTACAAATAAATAAATAATTTTATGGTTCATCTCGGCCCACCTCGAGTCTATCATACGATTTCGCGCTATATATATTTTTCAGCGTTCGTTATTTATTCATTCGTGACATTTTTTATAATACATTGGTTAATACCTGGAGAACACAGCGCTATGAATATATTTACACAAAATACAAGTTTTACTATACACATATAAACCAACAAAGCGAAGTTGCCGGGCACCGGGCTTTATAGCAGATGCGTCACTCATTAATATACGTTCAGAGTTTGGCAGTAACTGACCGGCAAAATCCGTATGTGTAGACTGACAGATAAGCTTAACGAAAACAGTTGAGGTTTTCTATTAAAATGGGTTTTGTAGGGATATGTTATCTCTATGATATTTTAAACTCATTATTTAGATTTCTTTAACAGTCGTATACCGCGGATCTTAGATGCCAGATGTCTAGCACGTCTTTGTGTCTTCTACGAATGTCGATCAATTTGTCGATAGTCAAGATTATTGCAATCTCTTATTACATAAACGTTCTCTGCATAGTGTCATAGAACGTCATACATCATAAATGATGTATTTAATGATGGTATTTACATATTATATTAGATATGTAAACATACATACACCTCGACATACATGACGACCTGGAAGAGTGGCGTAAACACCGATTTTCAAGGTGTCGCCATCTCGAGGTCCCAGGTTCGATTCCCGGATGGGTCAATGTAGAAGAAACACTTTTTGAACATTTTGTCGGGTCTGGGTGTTTGTGGTGCCTTCGTTGTTTCCTATTACCATACCTCAAGTGCTTTAGCTTCTTACACTGGGATCGGAACAATGTATGAGATGTAGCCCCTTTGCTCTAGCAAGTAGAATTACTACCAACTCGGTCGGGTCTAAAATTCAATTGTGTGTCATATTGTATGTATCATTGAGGATTTATTACACTAATAATATAACACTGAAAGTAACTCTGTATTTCTGTCTATCACAACAGGCGATGGTTTTTCTCCCAAGAAAATGAATTTTGCCCAATGAAGAATTTCTACACGGACAATTCTGAGGACCGAATTTAGAATGTAATAGTTAAGAATTTGTAGGTAGCTTCGCTATTCAAAAACGTACAAATATAAAGTTACCGAAGAGGTTTTGAAGTTCAAATAATCTTGAAGTACCGATACCCTCGAGTAAGGCTTATATTATTCTTCAACGATATAATGCATAATACACGGCATATCCGTTGAAGAACACTTGTATTCTTGTTACGTAGTAACTTTATTTAAGTTTTAATAGAACATCGATTTGGCTTGAACTTTATTGTTTTCCTGTGTATTAGGAAAACAATAAAATTCAAGCCAAATCTATTTTGGTTTTATTTAAAAAGAAAAAAGTGAAGAAGTAATTGATTTTTCTAAAAATTTACATAGGTTGCAAATCAATTATCATTCATTATTATTAAAGTATTTATATTAGTGTAAGATTTAGATTAAAAAAGATATTATTTTATTTTTGTTTTTCAGTTCTCTCTTTCGATTATTTCAATTTAATTAAAAAAACTTATTTACAATTTAAGTAATGTTTTCGCATTAACCGATCTTTCACACAATTAAGTATACAGCCATATATACAGTTTCATAAACAATTACTGTGCGCTCAAATTTTACTACTGCTTTTACTACAGAGCGTATAAATGGAGTTTACGATTGTATTTAAACTATTTGATGTATTTTAAAACTGCACTAAATACGGTGCAACACCTTGAAATTTATTGTACATAAATTTAAAATCGTAAAATACGGAACTGGGAACCAATGAGGATTGCTATGATTCATGAAATCAAAACAAGAATAATTCTAACAGTTTATTTTTGAAGAATAGAATACTATTTATACTATTCTTCAAAAATAAAATAAAGCTATTTGTTTAGTTACCTTCACGTACTTGAGCCAAACGGTGAGGTAGGACTTGTTTTTGCGTTTTATTCCTAATTAATTGTTAATGCTAAAAATTTTGCTAAATTCGTAACTTTTATTGTCTAAGTTCATTCTATAATTAACTTAGAGAAAACTTATCTGTATTTAAAAAAAAACCACCGAATTTCTCGAAGTCCGTCTATTAAAAGGTTTGGTTGGACGTGCTTATTAATAAAATGGCTGCGAAATTAAATTCCACAATTTTTCTTTATAAAAAGATCAGACATTACTAATAAATAAACGCATCTCACAGGTATATTTTTATACCTCATACTGCTAATATCATGCCAATAATGTTTATTTATTATGAGAGAATAAATTATTTATTATTTATTATTATGGGGTATTTGTTACATTTTCTCGTCTGGTTGGGTTTTTATATACATAAAAATAAAAATACATAAAATTAAATAAATAAAGTACTATAAAATATATACGTTATAAACCCATAAAATACATAAAAATAACAAATAAATATTAAGACCCAACCAGACGGAAGCCCTCGACAGGGGAGACCAGACGGCCGAGGGTTAGGGCGACAGGGAGAGAAACCGGCGAACGATGCGGGCTGTATCGAGGAGCACCGCCTTCTGCATTTGAGCTCGGAGCGCTCCGTCACGGAGTCCCAGTCGCCTCAGATGTTCAGCGAGGCTGACTGGGATTAACCCATTCGCAGAAAAACCTATAGGAATAATTTCAGCGGGCACCCCACCCCACATGTCGGTCACCTCGTGAGCCAGGTCCAGATATTTCGTCTTTTTGTCTGTTTCGGCTTTCAAGAGGTTCTCGTCATATGGGATGATAATGTCCACCAAAAATATCCGTGACTGTGCCCGGTCCATCAATACGATATCAGGCTTATTTGCCAGAATCGTCCTGTCCGTGATGATGGGCCGGTCCCAATAGAGCCTGGCGCGGTCATTTTCGAGCAAGGCCTTCGGAGAGTACTTATAGTAAGGCAGTTTCCGTCCGACGAGACCGTATTTAAGTATTTATTTATTATTATTATTATTTACAAAACCGATCGATTCGGACCATTTACAACATGAACCTTTAGATAGAGTCACTCGTACGTATATAGTGTTCCGACATTTACGTCTACGCCTAATCTCATTTACGACTGTTTACTTTTAAAAACAAAACTTGATTATCTAAGGTAGAATGCATTGTATGAGAGATTATTAAATTTAAACTGTAATTTTAAGCCACTGCTTATAGCAACAATTTATAAAAGCTAAGCAAAAATGTATAGATAAATGTGTGAAGGTTTATTAATAATGAAACAAAGAGATACAATACTTTAAAAACTTTGTCCTTGTCATTAAATTAAAGAGAAAAAAGTTAAAATTTCAACTGACACGGGCGGGATTCGAATCCGCGACCTTTACTGATCCGTTACGATTCGCCGATTAATTTAATAAGTTATTAAGTATTTCAGCATAAATATGGTTTAAAAATCAATAAAATTGCAAAATAAAAAAAAAACTTTGTCCTTATTAAAAAATACGGTCTTAAACAGAATTAGTACTGTGTATATCTAACGTAGTTGATAAAAGTGATTTGGAATCACGCCAACACGGGCGGTAACATACAAGCTCCTTTAAGCTTAACCGACAAGATGTTTCCGTTTGTTAATCATGAAAACGGAAACAACTTAGACAGAGCACTCTTATAGACGAAAAGATAAATCACAGCGGTTGCCAATATTTTCCCTACCTTTAAAATATTTATATATTTCAAGGATGCTAGTTTTATTAGTCATGGTTTTATTTATATATATATATATATATATATATATATATATATATATATATATATATATATATATATATATATATATATATATATATATATATATATATATATATATATATATATACATATATATATATATATATATATATATATATATATATATATATATATACATATATATATATATGTATATATATATATATATATACATATATATATATATATATATATATATATATATACATATATATATATATATATATAAAAAATAATAATTTAATTTTGGTTTTCAGTCAATTACTTCACAAATGACTAATTCAAATTCACTGTTTAACGACTTTAAAAAAAGGATTTCTCTTTAAAAAAAAAAGCGTTGTCAATTCAGAGGTAGGTTTTATTTTTTAAATTTAACTCATAACTCGATCATGAATATATAAACTGATTTTGAAAATTTTATCCACTTCTTACCGAAGACGAAGGTAACTCGTATAATAAAAATGGACTGCTACACTATTTACATAGTCATTAGTCATCGTAAATAAAAAGCTCACATAATTTTACAAACAAAAATTGTCTATAGTATACATGTGGAAATGAAGCTTAAGCCATCAATAGTAATTGAATGACCACAAGCGTCCGAAGCCATATTGTCGTGAGTAAAGTGTACATTAATTCTTATTGTTTTATTTCAAAATTATCTACCGAAATAAAACATCTACTCTCCCACACTGAAATTTGGTTAATTTTCGAACTGGCAATTGTCATAAAACAACTCGATATATACATAGTACTTGAGTTTATTCCGGTCGAAACTATACAATTTCGTTCTACGACTTATCCAACAGTCTACAAAGTCTACAAAAGCTAAGAACGACTATAATTGAATAGGTATTTTACGCTAGTATTCAATTAGAGAGAAGTCCATACTCGTCAATCCTTACATATTTACTTATTAACTATTCCAGTAAGTATAGGATCATTACATCAAATAAAAGGATTATCCCAATTAGAATATTCTATATCCTATGTCTGTTCAATGTTATATAACATATATTATTTATGTTTTCACGCATTCTCATCACTTCGGTAGTTAGAGGTCAAAACAATTTAGAGATTTTATCCCTCATTACAGGGTTTATATAGGACAACTTGAGAGGCGGTGAGCCTATCGCCATCTTAGGGTCTAAGCCTACAATCTTATGATCCGTCTTTGGATCAAATTTGACTGTCCTAATACAAAAATCCCATCACCAATTAAAAATAGAGATTATATATATGTTATTTAATACTAATGAATAAACATAAAATCAAATAATCCAATTTTTTTTAAATAATCCACATATATGTAAGCTCTTAAACATGTTTTATTTTAATTACATTACAAGAAGTCACGATAGCCGAGTGGTTGGATGGACGGAATTTCGAGTCAAGAGACCAGAGTTCGTTCCCCAAGTGGCTGGCTCGTACCAATGGGTTTTTCAAAAACTTATGTACGAATATCGTTGGCTTGGACATAAAGGCGGCGACGGGCTCACCACCTGTCACGTCGTCCCGAAAATATCTTCGGTGGAAGGTAGGTCGAAGGGACATAATTGTCTAAACTAGACCTCTGTCTACCCCTGTATTGGGAATTGCGTGAATTTTTAATTACAAAATCCTAAGCTTCACTTTTCAAAAGCTTTAAAATAATAATTTGTTCACATATAATTATAGTTAGTATATAGTTATTAATAGTTAGTCCGATTCTTAGTTGATTTCCTGTTTTTATCGATTAGATAAAATTGCCGGCATTCATTGAAATTGTAAGGTTTTAATCTGGCTACATTATAAATCCAAATCTGAAAATGTTTCTAATATTTATACCTACACGAAAATGAGTAACGTTTAGTTTTTAAGGTAAAAGGTTAAGCAAAAGTAACCAGTCACGTTTTAATATGATTTCGGCAACAGGCCACGAGTTTTCGTGCTCTATTTTCCCTCGCTTATTTTGCATGCGTCGCTACACGCAATCCTCAATAACAGGCTTTCATGATTATCCTAAATTCTGACTTGCACACAATTGAGCATATTTCAACTAAATAGCCTACGGAGTGTAGATAGAAACATAATATTACGCTATTAACAACATAATCACACACAACAACTCACACACACACAATGGTCACAGGTCACAAATGATACTTGTGCAAATAGATGTAAACTAACAATACTAACATAGTTTTAATTGAAATTGTTACTAACCGGATTACTAACCATTCCATATGGATTACTTTTTTGCCCGATTCAAATAAATTACTATTATTATTTATGGGGTATTTGTTATATTTTCTCGTCTGGTTGGGTTTTTATATACATAAAAATAAAAATACATAAAATTAAATAAATAAAGTACTATAAAATATATACGTTATAAACCCATAAAATACATAAAAATAATAAATAAATATTAAGACCCAACCAGACGGAAGCCCTCGACAGGGGAGACCAGACGGCCGAGGGTTAAGGCGACAGGGAGAGAAACCGGCGGACGATGCGGGCTGTATCGAGGAGCACCGCCTTCTGCATTTGAGCTCGGAGCGGTCCGTCACGGAGTCCCAGTCGCCTCAGATGTTCAGCGAGGCTGACTGGGATTAACCCATTCGCAGAAACAACTATAGAAATAATTTCAGCGGGCACCCCACCCCGCATGTCGGTCACCTCGTGAGCCAGGTCCAGATATTTCGTCTTTTTGTGTGTTTTGGCTTTCACGAGGTTCTCGTCATACGAGATGGTAATGTCCACCAAAATATCCTTGACTGTGCTCAGTCCATCAACACGATATCAGGCTTATTTGCCAGAATCGTCCTGTCCGTGATGATGGGCCGGTCCCAATAGAGCCTGGCGCGGTCATTTTCGAGCACGGCCTCCGGAGAGTACTTATAGTAAGGCAGTTTCCGTCCGACAAGACCGTATTTAAGGGCGAGCTCCTGATGTAAAATCCTGGCTGCTAAATTGTGTCTATGCAGATACTCAGAGTTAGAAAGCATGGAACAACCGGAGATGACATGCCGAAGCGACTCCCCAGGATGGCGACATGCTCGACAGATGTCGACGGTGCCATCCCTTAGAATGTGTCTCCGATAGTTGTTCGTCTTAATAACCTGATCCCGTATCGCACAGACAAAACCCTCGGTTTCCCCAAAGAGGTCACCGAAACGTAACCAGTTAAGGGAGGCGACAGTATCTACGAACGGCTCATGTAGAGCCTTGTAGAACCTCCCATGGAGCTCTTTTTCCTTCCACACGATCTCCCGGTCGGAAACGCTCTATGCTCCCGGGCCCTGCCATTGCTCGTCGGCCAAGGATAGAGGGGTAAGTCCTTTATCACTCATAATGACATCTGCGTAGAACGAATCATCCGATTTCGCTAGGAAATAGTTACGGAGGCTGTACACCTCGCGATTATGCATAGTGAGGGCGCTTAAAAAGCCCCGTCCGTCATGCTTCCGCGGTAAGTACAGCCTCATCACTGACGACCTCGGTTGATGCATCCTGTGAGACGTCGTAGTGGTGCGGACTTTTCGATCCAGGGCGTTAAGGTCGGTTTGAGTCCACCTGAGTATACCGAAGGTATAAATCAGGACTGGCATGACCCAGCCGTTGAAGGCGCGTGCCTTGTTCACGCCTGACAAATAGCTATTAAGCACTTTTGCCAGGCGCGCAAAAAACACACCGCAAACCGAATGCTTCACGCCACCCTCATCGACACCCAAGTTTTGTGTGTGAGAGAAAGAAGAGCCGAGTGGTTGGGTGATCGGAATTTTGGAGTTCGATCCTCAGGTGGTAGACTCGGACCAATGGGTTTTTTCAAAAAATTATGTAAGATTTATATGGTTAGCTTGGACATAAAAATGGCGTCGGGCTCACTACCTGTCACTATGTCACAAATATCACCTGTCACTATATCAATGTCTTCGGTGAAATGTGGGACGAACGGACTTAATTGCTTGGACCTCTGTCTACCATATCATCGGGATGAGTATGAGGATTGTTCTTTTAATCTTGCTTATCTTCTTATATTATTTAATATGAAATATAATCAGATCAAAACTGTTACGTGTCTGTAAATTTTAATAAAGCACATTGTAACTTGAACATTTTTACGTTGTAAAATCTGGGCACAAATAAAGGAGAACTTGGAAACTGTGTTTCGCAAATAAATCAATTCAAGCAACTACGTAACATCTCTTTATAATGAACTGAGAATTTGCAAATATTATGCTTAAATTATTGCTATATTTTTTTAACAAAAACTTTTGAGCAAGAAATGAACTTCATTACTATTTCAACATAATTTTATTACCTATTAATAATAATAATAATTATTATTTTTGGACCAACACAATCTGTGAATTCTTTAAAAACTAGTTTTTCATAAGTGTACGATTTATATCGTTGCTTTAGACATAAAGACGGCGACAGGCTCACCACCTGTCACGTTGTCCCAAAAATGTCCTCGGTGGAAGGTGGGACTATAGGACTTAAGTGTCTCTATCTACCTCTGTATTTGGAACAGCGTGAAGATATTTATTTATTTACATTTAGTTTTGGATTAAATATGTGTCTTCGTTAAAATTTTGTTAAATTATGGTGATATTATGGCGTCCCAAACGGATTCCCGCCTTGTCGTGGCGGAAGGGGAAGTAACCGTGGCTTGGTCACCCACGGTGAAACTAGAGATATCAAGAGAACTGACTGCGGAGAATGACAGGCCCGAGGTATCCGCTCCAAGAGGCCTTGCTCAGCCCACTTCGGATGCGTGTTGCTGGGCTGCGGAGGGAATGTTTGCTTTGTTGCCTTTGTTGGAGCCAAAGTACAGATACGTCGCGGGGACAATGCTACAAGAGAGATAGTTAATCTTCTTCGTATTTGTAAAATTTACTGGCTATTATGGTAATTAAGGAACAAAAATAATATCATGATATGGCAAGAAAAATACAAGAAGCAAATTATGAAGAAAAAATGTACCGCTATTTATATTAACACTTCAGAGAATTCAAATTACGTCCGCTCATAACGGAACGTATTAACTGACAAACACCCAAATAATAAGAGACACTTTAAAATGAATACGTCTTCTCCAAAATTCATTAGGAAAAGATTATCTTATAAAATGTCTTAAAACAATCCCTGGAAAATAGTGAGGCTTTATTTCACCACTACCGATATGCATAAAGTATTTTTAAGTTAACCGATCTAGTTTTTATCTCATTCAAAATTTATAATAATAATTCTAGGAAAATACTAAATACTAAATAATAAACGGTTATGTTTTTAAAATACTATAATCGAACTTTTAATACCCACTGCCTCCTTTTTATATCCAGCCTCTGTGATTTACTGGAAATGTGACACAAACTTTTACTAATTTTTGATTATTTTTCTAACGAAAAAACATTAATTAAGTTCATAATAACTACACTGCGATAAAAATCAGTTACCATAATACTTGTATAAATTAGTATTGATCTATGCAACATCATTATCTGTGGTTTGGGCGTCATTGTATATCCCACGAACGGATATCAAGCTCCGACGAGAGAAATTTGAAATTGACACTCGTCAAATATTTCATCCTGTTCCGTAGTCAGTGGTTGTACGTATAACGAATAAACGTTGCGTATCGGTCGAAAATGACTGAGTTATACTTTATAGTTATACGTTATACGAAACACATAAGTATAACTTATTACTAATTACGCAAGTCGGTGAATTTTACCGTATAAGCAACAAGTTTTACTAGACTAAATTTAGTCGGCCCCAGTCCGAGATCTCACCAAACCGAGGTCTAACCAAATCTCGACATCAGGCACAAGTTTGTACCGGTACTCGTTGACGCGTTCCCGCGAAATATTGACACGGCCGGTGTATAGAGCATCACCAGTGCTGTCGTCTGCATAGCAATGAATGTTACTAATTTGAAACAAATCATTGATATGCAGAAGAAATAGGGTTGGCGATAGCACTCAGCCTTGTAGGACACCACAGAGTGACAGATACTGGCGGCAGAGTTATGCTTCTTCTTGAAAATGCTAGGTTTTAAATCCCGAGAGGTCTATGCATTAATCCAGGCCCGGTAGCACTGCTGCTTTTGACGAGATGCCATTCTGCAGGTGCAGACTGGCACCGATGGGCACCACAGCGGAAGGAACGAAAAGTTCCATTCCTTGTAGCACCGCATCAGCGACGCAATTTGCAACGGCGTCGGGACTATCCAGCGATAAGCAAACCTGCCCCCATGGGTAGGATGCAAAGAAAGACCGCATACTTTTCCAATCCGCCGACCTGCAGTGCCACGGCGGAGGCCTTTAGATCGCGACCGCAATGGGCACATGATAGGCACTTCACTCCGAATCAGGCAGTGGTCCGATAAACGCAATGGGGCATTGATAGAGACCACATAGCCGTCCGGATGAGAGCAGGGAAGGTGTATGATCTTCGAGATCGTAGCCATTTGGCGTGGTGGGCGTTGAAGTCGCCGAGTACCATGATCTCTGCGGATGGGATCTGCTGTAGCCCGGAATCTGCAGCTATTTTGATGTGGTCGATGAGAAAATATATCCTCTGTGACGTATATACAAACCCCGGGTTGTGACATAAAAGAATGTTCCAGCTTGTACCCCGGGTAGGAAAGATAAGAGGTATCGGCCGGAGAGGATATCTGCGTCTCGGTAAGAAAAAGCAAGGCCGGCTTTGCCGTCTCTAGATGGTAGTGGACGATATCTAGATTGGAGTCCCCTGATATTGCAGAGATCAGACAGTGTGGAAACAAAGGGAAAATTTGCCCCCCCTCTGCAAAAATAGCATATAAGCAGGAGTTTGTTAAACTTCTACTTCACGCCGATATTCTGTGAGTTCATGGTACTTCCCCGATCGAGCCGGCCCATTCACGCAACAACAAAAAGTGATGCGTGGCTGAAACCACTGTTATGAAAAAACCCATGATTATAAGTTAAATAAGCAATAAAAGTTACGACCCGATATCCGAGTTGGAAGTAGCCTTCTAAATTAAGGGTTGTATCTCGCAAGATAAATATTTAACGATGTAAATATATATTACGTATATATTCACATAGATATTATAAATATTACGTATATTGTAGCGATAGGTTAGACGTTAAGAAGGCTGAAGGCTCAATACCTCGATGCATTGTTCCAAAATAAGATTTTTACCTTGAATTTTGTACTACTACTACACTAACCCAGTACGGGTAAATGCGTGAAAATATAAAAAAAAAGATATGGAACATATTTTTTTATGAAATGAATTACTTTTCTTATGTTTCTTTTAGAAATAGTTATACATTTACTAAGTTTTAATTGTATTTTCGATACGATACGAAATATATTTGCACCACTCAAAAATTAAAAAAAAAAAAAACAACAAATTACTGCTATGCGAATTTATGATGTTGAAAGTTGATAGTAAAAAAACGATTAAGAGAATAGTCTTGTAATTTGCAATGGCTTATAATAGAATGTGAAACTATAAGGGTTACAACAAAAATACCTAGCCAAAACTGTGAATACAGATGATAGAGCTAAACGTTTGATTCGCGAACTGTCTGGTCCTACGGTAGCCAATACACATACTAGGCGTGAAGGGACGGCAAACCCACCATCCAGGCAAGGTCTATTTCTTGCAGCCAAATTTTGAAGACCTAAAAAGTTTTTAAACCAGTAACTAAGTTGTAACAAACAGTGACTTTTAAACTTTGTAATTGTAAGGGTGATAAATTCCAAAGTAAATAAATAGTAAGTAAATTGTAAGTAAAAGAAGAAGTACAAGCGTAGAATATATTTGAAATACCGTCACGTAACTTTAAAAGGTTTATGGCATCTTTTATTAGAATAGCTCCTAAAATATTTGCATGAACATATTAAAAGAATTTTCCAATATGTAATATTTGACATAAATGCATAAGAAGAAAAATATTTTCGAAGAATGTTGTACTAACTATATGAACATATTTTCACGCATTGTTACTGACACTGACAATATTATGCATAGTCAGTCTGGGTTTCCGGCACCATTCCCCTTCTTAATTTATTCAAAGTCAAAGTCAAAGTTTTTAATGCATTCACTTGTAAGCATAAGATAGTCTAAGAGTGTTTAATACAATATAATGTACCAATTTGGTCTTAGTAATATACTTAAGTGAAATTATTATAAATTTAAATGAAATTTAAAAACAAATTGAATAATTTTTTTTTAAATAAGCGCGGTACAGGTATTATGGTAGTTTCATATTTTTATATTATTCTTATTTTTCATATTTATATATTCCTTCTTAAATATTTTTATTTTTACAGGGATTTTCATAGGTCTAAACAGTTAAGCACTGTCGACCCATCTAATTCAACTAGTTTGATACCACAAGATAGGTGTTAAGCCTATAGATATCTTTGAGTCCGAGCCAACGGTACATGATACTCACTTTCAACAGTGGTAGAGCCACGCATCAGGTTTTGTTGTTGCATGAATAGGCCGGCTCGACCGGGGAAGTACCATGACCTCACAGAATACCGGCATGAAGTAGAAGTCTAACAAATTTCTGCGTTTCGTCTGGTGAGTGCAGGTAAAACACCCCCCCCCCCCAGCCCCAATTCTGGGTGGGGGGCACACTAAGGCCGGCAACGCATCTGCTATGTCTCTGGTATTGCGGGTGTTCATGGGCGGCGGTAATCACTTACGTGAGCCACCAGCTCGTTTGCCTCCCTATTCTATGAAAAAAAAAAAATGTGAGCCGTTATGGGACGCCTGGCAGATGTGAAACATCGTGTGTGTACAAGTAATATGCATAAAAGATAATATTATTACAGGAATGAAAAAATGAAGTACTAAGAAAATACTAATGAAAAAATTAAGTATTACGAATTTCTTACAGAAAATGGTAACTTTATTTAATAAGCATTTATTTACATTTGATATAAAAATTCGATATTAATATCAAGTGGCCACAATTTAAATATTTTCTCTCTCTCTCTCTGTGACTTCAGTTATAGTTATATTCGATGTTTCCTCTGCCGGTATTACTGTGACGTTTGGTCGATGATAACTAAACTAGCTTACAAAAGTCCCGTAGTAGTAAAGTCCCGTTGTCCCGAAAATATCTTCGGTGGAAGGTGGGTCATAGGGGCTTAATTGTCTAGACTTGACCTCTGTCTATCCCTGTATTGGGAATTGCGTGAAGATATTTATATATTTATTTATTCCGTTACAAAAGTATTGGATGAAACATTATCAAGATAACTCACAATTACAGCATCTATAGTTGTTCCATATTTGGTAGTAGATTCTTTTGGATTGTTGTTGATTTGCAATTGAAATTCTTTTTTGAAGAAATGTCATTAATGGCATTGATTCAGCTCTTGCAAATTTTACATTAAAATCTCCAGCTAATTTTAATGGTAGTTTATATTTACTCGTTTTAAAAATTATTGAACATTTTTGACTATAAGGAAATGAAATTTCATGTAAAAATGAAATCTTAATATAATTTACATAGTCACTAATATGAATAATTTGAATATAATTAATTAAATATAAAAAAAGGGATTTCCGTGTTTAATTATAAACCTTAACTCTCAGGTAATAGGGTGTAAATTAGTATACCTTTGTATAGCGTGGCGACCCGTCGCCACGGCATGCGTCGCCACGCCAGAAATCGGTTTTACGTGCGGCTATAGATGTTTCACATCAAAAAAACATAGATCCATATTATATTCATAGTATACCTATATCTCTATAAACTGTCATGACTCCAATACAATGATTCATGTTCTTAATTCCTTTCTTAAAGGGTGTATTTTAATTGTTGCTCTTTTGGAGCACTCAAGTAATACAAAGTAGTTAGCTAGGGTAGTTTGGTCATTTTGCAGCCTTTCTAAGCGACTTCAAAAAAGAAGGATGTTCTTAATCAAGTTGTACGATATTTTTTATGTTTGTTACCTTATAAATAATTCATATGTAAACCGATTTAAAAAAATCGTTTTGTTTTTTACAATTTGGTTCCATTGTCACCACGTCAGAATCAGATGATGCAATTTCAAGAAATTCAAAAGATATATGATATTTTATAAACATTTGGAGTATTTGACCTCTTTTACGATTATAAGAATTTTTTGTGTCTATGATTCATAATATATAAGGATGTTGAGCTGATGATAAAGGCCTGTACTGCATTGGCAACTGTACTCCTTTACGGATAGAATAGAGGTTATGTATATGTACTTTATATATGTATTATTATGGCATATACTTTATATCTGTGTAAAAATCACATCAATTTTTAGACAGACACCGCCATTTAAATTAATAACTAACAAGTTAAAAGAGTTAGTCATGGCGTTTCATTTCATTTAAACATAAAAAATTAAATATTTTTCTATAAAATGTGTTGTTTGCTGCCAAATTTTTTCATAAGACATCTCTTAACTCTCTGGTATCTAGAAATATTTGACTAAAATTCTGTCTAGTCTACTTAGCTCTTCACAATTTTGGATAAAAGGACGCGCTGAAACGGTGAGCCTCAATAGCCGCTCTAATGAAAATTTAAATTACCTTATTATGTATGTAGGTCATAAAGACTTGTCTGCATAAATAATCGATTCCAATTGAGTGAAAGATGCTTCAGCTACGATAAAAATATTTCTTTCAGATTTTTCGTTACATCAAGTTTAGCTAAATTAAACTCAGCAATCGGTGATACTATATTCATAATAGTTATTTGTCTTTAATTATAATTTTCCCAAATATTAAATTGGATCCTGAGATTTTAAAGAGCCATTATTCCCACGCAAATCTATGCACAGCAGCGCACACAATAGCTTCATTATATTCTGACAACTTGTTCTTGCTCCTTGTCGGTAAATGGAATAGAGCATCAAAGCCGTAAGTCAGAACAAGCATTTTTGTACTTAAGTTTATAAAGGCAGCAATTTTCGTAATGGAATCTTTTGATGAAAGCGGAGTCCTACAGCAAGTGCCCAGAAGCGTGATTTATTGTATTTTATAATCCGTGATGTACAAATATAAAAATATTTAATTATAGGAGTCTAGTCTCCTCTTAGTCGATAGTCAGGTGGTTGGGAGAACGGAATTCGAGTCAAGTGACGAGAGTTCGATCCCCTGGATAAAGGCTCGTACCAATGACTTTTTTCCAGAACTTGTGTACGGTTTATGTTGTTGACTTAGATAAAAAAAAGCAACAGACTCAACACTTGTCATTATCTTTAAAATAAGCTCCGGTAAAATAATCGAAAAACTTAATTGTCTAGACCTCCGGCTGCCCTGTATATGGAAATACATGAAGATATATGAAAGAAACTAAAATGCATTTAAAATAATTCAATAACAATACGTACACATTTTGCACAAGCTCGAATATGAACAGGTTCTACAAACTCTTAATATGTGAAATTGAGAGGTAAGTAAACGAATTAAAATGAATAAGATTATATATCTGTAAATGTGTTGTCACTCCCAAACACTATGTAATTCTATTCTCTCTCTAAAAACTTGCTCGGAAAATCTATTTGACTTACTAATTATTATCAACCTACTTATTTCATTCACGAAAGCATAGCTACATATATATATATATATGTATATATATATATATATATATATATATATATATATATATATATATATATATATATATATATATATATATATATATATATATATATATATATATATATATATATATATATATATATATATATATATATATATATATATATATATATATATATATATATATATATATATATATATCTATATATATATATATATATACTGATCTCCTATATTTTAGGGAGCATCAATTTGTCAACCACATCGATGTCCTTGTGGCAGCGAAGTCCACGGACTTTCTTGCCAAAAAACTTCCGGCTGCAGTCTGCCGGAAGTTTGATTGTTGTTTGATGATTTCATTCAAGGACGACGTCGTGACGAGACAGTGCTCGCCACGGCTCCTTGAATGAAATCATCCAAAAGGCTCTTGTTTCCATAAATATTCCCTCGGATTTACAGCCTTGTGGAATACTTAGGGAGGATGGTACGAGACCCGACGGCTTGACTTTAGTCCCTTGGGCGAGAAGCAAAGCTCTTGTGTGGGACGCCACTTGTGTCGATACATTAGCGGCCTCTCTCATCAAGGGTACCTCGATAAGGGCCGGCATCAGAGGCACCTGAATCAGATAAATGGCGTAAATATGAATCCTTGAAAGGGAATTATATATTTGTTCCGTTTGCCGTAAAGACCTAGGTCCCTGGGTTCCCCGCGCGATACAGTTTCTAAAGGAATTGTTTCCGCGACTGGTCATAGCCCCTGGTGACAAGAGGGCTGGTTGTTTTCACGCTCAACGGTTAAGTCTAGGCATTCAACGTGGAAATGCAGCCTGCGTTCTTGGTACCATGCCACGAGGAGTTCTACGAGGGGCTCTACGATTATAGTAGTTTTTAGTTAATAGGTAAAGTAAAAATAAACATAATTTTGTTTCTGTAAATAAAATATTTGAAAATTTTATGAGATTGATATCCCACATTTACACATTTTCATTTTCATTTTCAAAGCCTATAGTTTTTTTTATATAGAAAAGGCCGGCAAACGACGGGGTAGCCAGAGAGAACAGATCGCCAAGTGTCATCTTCTTCATACATGCACGTCTAGGTATCCGAGTACTCTTGACTTGAGTGAATCTTGAGTTTTCGGTATTTTTAATAAGGGCATGAGATGAACGGAGTGCGTTCTCCATAGGCTGAGACCGCACGAGCTAAATGTCGATGTTCAGTGTGCCTCTAAGACAGCAAAAGGTTCACATGTCACATTTTTCCAGAAAAAAATTAGTAGAAACATAGGCTGAAAACAAATGAATGCAGATCTGCCCTGATATGGCAAAAGGCGGCTACATGTGGAAAGACGGGAAACAAAAAAAGGGGAAAACACAAAAAGGTAGCAAATGGGATTTTGTGACCTGTGTGACTGATAGCGCGAATCCGTCATTTGAGTTTAGTAACTAGAGGTCAAAATCTAGTATTTATTTTGATTAGCTTACATTAAACAACATGTTTCATGACAGTTTAAAACTTAACTTAAAATTAGCCTTTACCTACTTTTCTGCTTATTGTCACCCTAGAAACTGTGCTTTTAACTGCTAAATAGCTTACAATATCATGGGCACTAATAAACCTAGAAATATAATTCCAAGATGGGTAGATGCGCAATCGTTTACTTAGTATGCTGGTGTTATTAACTCATTTTCGTAAAAATGTTATATAGCCACCTTCTTCCATATCACAGTAGAGATATATCCATTCATTCATCCATCAAAAAATCAAATTGTGATAGGGAGCAGAATAACTAGTGACATTATATATTCATTGTGCATTTCAATCTGCTAAAGTATTATTTTATCTGCTAAGACATTAACTATCATGTCTAAAAATATTTTCTTCTAATCTATTCTGATGAAACCTATGGTCACAGTAAAGTAAAAAAATCTTAATGCAGTCTTTTATATCCTCAAGCTATTTCTCATACTGTGGTAGGCAGAGGTAGAGACAATGAAGTTCTTTTGAACTATTGCCCATAAAACCTTAATTTGGGATAATGTGACAGGTGGTGAGTGTATCCCTGTCTTAAGGTACAATGCACTTACATATATATTAACATAAATAAATATTCCAATATACATATAAATATCCGTGACTTTAGGACAAACATATTAATCACATAAATATTTGCCCCTAGTGGGGTTTGAACCGGCAATCTTTAGCTTCAAAGGCATGGTCACTACCCACTATGCAATCACGTTGTCAATGTAGTTGATGCAGTGCTCTTGATTTTCTTATACATATGACCAACAGTGCTTCTGTTTTTATATTATTTTGGTGATAAAAAACCTTGAAGTATCACCAAGTATGGGATATTCTTTAAAATGGCAATGAGTACACATGGCAGAATAACCATCTTGAAAAATACCAGCCTAAAATTAATGAAACTGTTCCCAGGCCGCTGCTTCCATATTACAAGGTTCCTAGAACTGCAATTGCCAAATTGCTAGCCAAGTGTGGCAATTATGTCAAATTCTCCTAAATGGAGAAAACACCTTAATATGAATATTCTATGCAACAAAAAGTTTTGTGATAAGTTGTTGTGCCCAAAGATTAGGCTTCATACCATGAAAAAACTATTCTTACCTTTCCTTCATGATGAATTTTTACATCTTCAACAGAACCTGAAGATTAAACAAGTATTTCTAAATAAAATATATCTTATGATATGAAAAGATTTACCCCTGAAGTGCCAACCACAAATTTTAATCTGAAATATTGTAAATTTCATTAGTATCAAAATATGTAAACAAAATTTTGTATTTAATTTTAAAATAAAAGAACAAACCCAAGTTGTCTGGAAAGACATTCAAGTCTTTCTATGAGAGTTTGCAGTGAGCTGACTTTAATGCAGTGTTGTAAGCTATCCAGACACTTTTGTAGAATCTGTCTATCAGCACTGTCTACTGCCCTTCGCTTCTCCTATAAAAAATATGACATAATGCAGATATAAGTAGTTAGGCTGCAAACTATCTCTTCCACTTAAATATGAAAATATAGGTCTTTGTTGTTTAAGAGTAATTTTTAAGAATTACTTACCAGCATAGCCATACGAACAGCTTTAGAAGTTTCACTTAAATTTTTAAACTGTGACGTTTTGGATCTCAATTCGGTGATCACTACCGGTTTTCACCTTAGTCATGACAGAGACATCACTGAAAAGCTGTTGCTTGGTCATTATGATAAAGTAGATCTCATTTTTGATGGAACCAGATGGTCTCATCCAGGTCCACTTTCTGTGGGGCCTCTTTTGGAAACAGGAGTTCATCATAAAGTGTCTCTCCTTTTCGGCCAACTGTTGTACCCTTGGGTTCCGGTACCCTATTCCAAAATTGCCCACTATCAGCTCATCGCCTTTTTCATGCCTAGTTTCGCATTAAAATCCACAATCAACACCGTGTTAGGTTTTAGAGCAATACATGACTCGTGTAATATTCTCATACATTGCTTCCACTTCATCCTCGGGGTGAGCCGAGGTTGGTGCGTATACCTGTATGACCTTCAGCGAATACCGTTTGGTTATTCTGAGTATAAGGCATGAAACTCTACTCGACACGAATATGACTCTCGATGTTGACAATGTTATTGATGAAAGACTTGTTGATGATAAACCCAACACCATCTTGGGACAGACGGTGGTTAAATAGGTTACGGTCCTCGGACTTCCGACAGTCTTCTCAACACCATGATCTTCTCGTCAGTCCTCAAAGTGCGTGCGTTATGTGTTTCGAGGTCCAGTCGTCGGGGTTGACAGCGCAATCTCATCTGGAGATTCATCGCACCCACTGCCCCGCCGTTACCATGGCTGCGGTCAGGACTAGCGGGGCTGTCGGGTACTGAGAGCCAATTCTGTGTTCCTACCATTGGAGGGTTTTGCCATAATTGTCACGCTTAGAAAGCGTGTTGGCAACGCCAGTTTTTTTGTTCTTGAAGTTGTTATGCAGGAAGATACAGCTGCCCATCTCCTGATACATATAAATCCCTCTGTCGACTTTTACGACACCCACGGGATGAGATGGCATGGCAGATTCTCTTACGCCGCTGCCATACGGCACATATAAAGGAATAAATTATTCAATTATATATTATAAGTATTATATGGAAATTGCAAAATATGATGACGTAGAGATAATATAATATTTAAAATGGTATAAATTTGTATATTGTTATTTACATATTGTGGAAATGGTATCTTCTCATTAAAACTGAACTGGCAGTATATTAACTATTTATCGACCATAAATAAAATTAAAAAAACTAAGTTTAATGATATTGCTTACATAAGAAGTAAGTATTGTTTGAGGAAATTTCGTGGTTAATGAGGCTTAAAAATTTCTTAAAAATCTTTATTTTAAACCTATTGAAATATAACTAAGTGAAAAATGACATAAAATAAACAGAAATTTTTAATCTACCTCTGTGAGTAACAAATCTGAACGGCTATAGATAATTATCAAAGTTTAGCGGTGTGAGCAATATTCTAATATCTTTAATATTATAAATTTCATACAAGACTGAACCTTAAAAGCAAAGTCAAGAATTTACATCTCCAAGTTAATCTTTAAGAAATGAATTTTCTAGGAGCTATAAAAAGGAAAAACCAATGGTGCATAAACTGCGGAAAATTTATTTTATACGCTGCAAAGCATAAGTCACTAATCGGTATCATCAATCAGGTCATGCCGGTCGACGCGATAGCTTGTCAACCATCGAATGCGCTCGGTTTCTCCCTTTTTTTTCTAACCCTTATATTTTTTCAGTTTGAAGATTTAGCATATAGATCAATAGCTAAAAATAAGCAACTTTTTTTTGTTTAGAAATTTACGCACGTTTTATGAAACATCTACATTTCTATACGTTATTAAAACGTATAAGTAGAGCTGCATTTATTTATTTTATCTTTTTATTTTATATTCTTTTCTCTCTTCAATTGTTTTTTTTATTGTAATTTTCATTATAATAGAAAATGTAGTAGTCACGATAGCCGAGTGGTTGGGAGGTCGGAATGTTGAGTCGAGAGACCCGAGTTCGATCCCCAGGTGGCAGGCTCGTACCAATGGGTTTTTTAAAAACTTATGTAAGAATTATATCGTTGGCTTGGACATAAAGACGGCGATGGTCTCACCACCAGTCACGTTGTCCCGAAAATATCTTCGGTGGAAGGTGGGTCGAAGGGACTTAATTGTCTGGACTAGACCTCTATCTACCCCTGTATAGGGGATTGCGTGAAGATATTTTTGATTTTGAATAGAAAATGTGAATTGAATAGAATGTTTCATTTTATTCTGAAGACTACTGAATGTTTCGTGTTTTACATAAACTAAATAGGAAATTTAAGCAAAATAAGAGCTTTATACCAAAAACACATAAATATACCATTGCTCTGAAAAACAGTAAGTCCTTAATATTAATCTGTACTTGTTGTAGATACGGATTCAATAAAATCCAGTCAGAATTTGTGTATCTTATTCCACCAAGATTTATTATACACTCGGCGATTTATTGAATACATCTGACGTAAATTATCTTTGATTAATAGACTTGTTGTTGGGTTTTCGGTTAGTTACTACTACAGCGATGTTTGCCAAATATCTCGTTTATTAAGTGTTAAATGAAGTAGTTATGTATATATATATATATATATATATATATATATATATATATATATATATATGTATATATATATATATATATATATATATATATATATATATATATATATATATATATATATATATATATATATATATATATATATATATATATATATATATATATATATATATATATATATATATATATATATATATATATATATATATATATATATATATATATCGAAAATATCTTCGGTGGAAGGTGGGTCGAAGGGACTTAATTGTCTGGACTAGACCTCTATCTACCCCTGTATAGGGATTGCGTGAAGATATTTTTGATTTTGAATAGAAAATGTAGTAGTCACGATAGCCGAGTGGTTGGGAGGTCGGAATGTTGAGTCGAGAGACCTGAGTTCGATCCCAGGTGGCAGGCTCGTACCAATGGGTTTTTAAAAACTTATGTAAGAATTATATCGTTGGCTTGGACATAAAGACGGCGATGGTATCATCAATCAGGTCATGCCGGTCGACGCGATAGCTTGTCAACCATCGAATGCGCTCGGTTTCTCCCTTTTTTCTAACCCTTATATTTTTTCAGTTTGAAGATTTAGCATATAGATCAATAGCTAAAAATAACCAACTTTTTTTGTTTAGAAATTTACGCACGTTTTATGAAACATCTACATTTCTATACGTTATTAAAACGTATAAGTAGAGCTGCATTTATTTATTTTATCTTTTATTTTAAACCTATTGAAATATAACTAAGTGAAAATGACATAAAATAAACAGAAATTTTAATCTACCTCTGTGAGTAACAAATCTGAACGGCTATAGATAATTATCAAAGTTTAGCGGTGTGAGCAATATTCTAATATCTTTAATATTATAAATTTCATACAAGACTGAACCTTAAAAGCAAAGTCAAGAATTTACATCTCCAAGTTAATCTTTAAGAAATGAATTTTCTAGGAGCTATAAAAAGGAAAAACCAATGGTGCATAAACTGCGGAAAATTTATTTTATACGCTGCAAAGCATAAGTCACTAATCGGTATCATCAATCAGGTCATGCCGGTCGACGCGATAGCTTGTCAACCATCGAATGCGCTCGGTTTCTCCCTTTTTTTTCTAACCCTTATATTTTTTCAGTTTGAAGATTTAGCATATAGATCAATAGCTAAAAATAACCAACTTTTTTTTTGTTTAGAAATTTACGCACGTTTTATGAAACATCTACATTTCTATACGTTATTAAAACGTATAAGTAGAGCTGCATTTATTTATTTTATCTTTTATTTTAAACCTATTGAAATATAACTAAGTGAAAATGACATAAAATAAACAGAAATTTTAATCTACCTCTGTGAGTAACAAATCTGAACGGCTATAGATAATTATCAAAGTTTAGCGGTGTGAGCAATATTCTAATATCTTTAATATTATAAATTTCATACAAGACTGAACCTTAAAAGTAAAGTCAAGAATTTACATCTCCAAGTTAATCTTTAAGAAATGAATTTTCTAGGAGCTATAAAAAGGAAAAACCAATGGTGCATAAACTGCGGAAAATTTATTTTATACGCTGCAAAGCATAAGTCACTAATCGGTATCATCAATCAGGTCATGCCGGTCGACGCGATAGCTTGTCAACCATCGAATGCGCTCGGTTTCTCCCTTTTTTTTCTAACCCTTATATTTTTTCAGTTTGAAGATTTAGCATATAGATCAATAGCTAAAAATAACCAACTTTTTTTTTGTTTAGAAATTTACGCACGTTTTATGAAACATCTACATTTCTATACGTTATTAAAACGTATAAGTAGAGCTGCATTTATTTATTTTATCTTTTATTTTAAACCTATTGAAATATAACTAAGTGAAAATGACATAAAATAAACAGAAATTTTAATCTACCTCTGTGAGTAACAAATCTGAACGGCTATAGATAATTATCAAAGTTTAGCGGTGTGAGCAATATTCTAATATCTTTAATATTATAAATTTCATACAAGACTGAACCTTAAAAGCAAAGTCAAGAATTTACATCTCCAAGTTAATCTTTAAGAAATGAATTTTCTAGGAGCTATAAAAAGGAAAAACCAATGGTGCAAAAACTGCGGAAAATTTATTTTATACGCTGCAAAGCATAAGTCACTAATCGGTATCATCAATCAGGTCATGCCGGTCGACGCGATAGCTTGTCAACCATCGAATGCGCTCGGTTTCTCCCTTTTTTTTCTAACCCTTATATTTTTTCAGTTTGAAGATTTAGCATATAGATCAATAGCTAAAAATAACCAACTTTTTTTTTGTTTAGAAATTTACGCACGTTTTTGAAACATCTACATTTCTATACGTTATTAAAACGTATAAGTAGAGCTGCATTTATTTATTTTATCTTTTTATTTTATATTCTTTTCTCTCTTCAATTGTTTTTTATTGTAATTTTCATTATAATAGAAAATGTAGTAGTCACGATAGCCGAGTGGTTGGGAGGTCGGAAGGTTGAGTCGAGAGACCTGAGTTCGATCCATAGGTGGCAGTACCAATGAGTTTTTAAAAACTTATGTAAGAATTATATCGTTGGCTTGGACATAAAGACGGCGATGGTCTCACCACCAGTCACGTTGTCCCAAAAATGTCCTCGGTGGAAGGTGGGTCGAAGGGACTTAATTGTCTGGACTACCCCTGTATAGGGATTGCGTGAAGATATTTTTGATTTTGAATAGAAAATGTGAATTGAATAGAATGTTTCATTTTATTCTGAAGACTACTGAATGTTTCGTGTTTTACATAAACTAAATAGGAAATTTAAGCAAAATAAGAGCTTTATACCAAAACACATAAATATACCATTGCTCTGAAAACAGTAAGTCCTTAATATTAATCTGTACTTGTTGTAGATACGATTCAATAAAATCCAGTCAGAATTTGTGTATCTTATTCCACCAAGATTTATTATACACTCGGCGATTTATTGAATACATCTGACGTAAATTATCTTTGATTAATAGACTTGTTGTTGGGTTTTCGGTTAGTTACTACTACAGCGATGTTTGCCAAATATCTCGTTTATTAAGTGTTAAATGAAGTAGTTATGTATATATATATATACATATATATATATATATATATGTATATATATATATATATGTATATATATATATGTATATATATATATGTATATATATATATATGTATATATATATATATATATATATATGTATATATATATATATATATATATATATATATATATATATATATATATATATATATATATATATATATATATATATCTATATATATATATATATATATATATATATATATATATATATATATATATATATATATATATATATATATATATATATATATATATATATATATATATATATATATATATATATATATATATATATATATATATATATATATATATATATATATATATATATATATATATATATATATATATATATATATATATATATATATATATATATATATATATATATATATATATATATATATATATATATATATATATATATATATATATATATATATATATTTCATTCTTATACTTTACTTTATTTTCTACACAAAAAAAGATAAATAATAAGTAAATAAAATAATACGGAATCGCCACGCCAGAAATCGGTTTTACGTGTGGTTACAGAATAATAAAGAACTATTTATATCAATAAATAGTTCTTTATTATTTTGTAATTAAGTTCCCATAAGAGGTTATTAAAGTGTATGTAAAATTATATATATATATATATATATATATATATATATATATATATATATATATATATATATATATATATATATATATATATATATATATATATATATATATATATATGTATATATATATATATATATATATGTATATATATATATATGTATATATATATATATATATGTATATATATATATATATATATATATATATGTATATATATATATATATATATATATATGTATATATATATATATATATATATATATATATATATATATATATATATATATATATATATATATATATATATATATATATATATATATATATATATATATATATATATATATATATATATATATATATATATATATATATATATATATATATATATATATATATATATATATATATATATATATATATATATATATATATATATATATATATATATATATATATATATATATATATATATATATATATATATTCATATATATATATTTCATTCTTATACTTTACTTTATTTTCTACACAAAAGATAAATAATAAGTAAATAAAATAATACGGAATCGCCACGCCAGAAATCGGTTTTACGTGTGGTTACAGAATAATAAAGAACTATTTATATCAATAAATAGTTCTTTATTATTTTGTAATTAAGTTCTATAAGAGGTTATTAAAGTGTATGTAAAATTATATATATATATATATATATATATATATATATATATATATATATATATATATATATATATATATATATATATATATATATATATATATATATATATATATGTATATATATATATATATATATATATATATATATATATATATATATATATATATATATATATATATATATATATATATATATATATATATATATATATATATATATATATATATATATATATATATATATATATATATATATATATATATATATATATATATATATATATATATATATATATATATATATATATATATATATATATATATATATATATATATATATATATATATATATATATATATACATATATATATATATATATATATATATATATTTCATTCTTATACTTTACTTTATTTTCTACACAAAAGATAAATAATAAGTAAATAAAATAATACGGAATCGCCACGCCAGAAATCGGTTTTACGTGCGGCTACAGAATAATAAAGAACTATTTATATCAATAAATAGTTCTTTATTATTTTGTAATTAAGTTCCCATAAGAGGTTATTAAAGGTATGTAAAATTATATATATATATGTATATATATATATATATATATATATATATATATATATATATATATATATATATATATATATATATATATATATATATATATATATATATATATATATATATATATATATATGTATATATATATATATATATATATATATATATATATATATATATATATATATATATATATATATATGTATATATATATATATATATATATATATATATATATATATATATATATGTATATATATATATATATATATATATATATATATATATATATATATATATATATATATATATATATATATATATATATATATATATATATATATATATATATATATATATATATATATATATATATATATATATATATATATATGTATATATATATATATATATATATATATATATATATATATATATATATATATATATATATATATATATATATATATATATATATATATATATATATATTTCATTCTTATACTTTACTTTATTTTCTACACAAAAAAGATAAATAATAAGTAAATAAAATAATACGGAATTATAGCAATAATTCCAAAAGTAGTTGTTTGTTGTAATCGAAATAGTAATGCTTTTAGACGACTCTTTAGTTTTTGTGGGTTTTTCATACAGCAGTACAATGTCATCACAATCACCACCATCCAGGCCACCAAATCCAATTTATGTTAGGTGTACCTTCATTAATTTATATAAGTTAATTTATGTAATAAAACTCATAATCCAAGATATATTTTGAAGATACGCTAAAAAATGTAGCAGTTTTTGTAGACAAAAAACTCAGACATATCAACTCTATCGACAATCATATCAGGTTTCATGGCTAAATGTAGATAAGGCTTAAATGAATTCCTAAACCTAAAACAAAACAAACCAAATGTAAATTTTAAGGGGTATGTTTATTCGAAGTGAACGCAAGCGTTGTCAAAAGTTTAATAACATTGTGCACGCCGGACACATTAGTATATGACTCCGAAAACATTGCGAATAATCCGCCGCTCTGAAAAACCATCAAAGTAATTTACATTTGAAAATGTGTTACAGTTGATCGCTTTTTCCGTTTTACAACTTGGTATATTCCATGCTTGACCAAAGTCTGCTCGCAAATTTTTCCAAAAGCTTAAAAGCCTAAGCCAACTTCGCATGTTCTTGTTTTTTTAATATTCACCATGACGCTTAATAATTTCAGTATTTAAAATTGCTGTTAACAATTTTCGGGTTTTCTGTCTTTTTATTATTATATTCACCCTCAGTCCCTAGCGCTAGAGAGAGAAGATCGCTAAGTATCACGATCATAGCAAACCTCTTTCGCTTCTTTCAAATTCATTATTTTCTTCATACATGCATCAGTGTTCTCTTGGAAATAACATTCATGTGACTGAACTGAAGATTTAGACAGAAATAATTTAAATTGTTTTATAGAACCGAGTGATAGCCGCAAAAAATATGCCCGTGTGGCGATCAATAGAAATTCTAGAAAGGCGAGTGCTTGACCGAGCTCCGGCTCAACCATCACCCCGTGGCGGATCTGGCTTCACCGCAAACCACATTTCAGCTGGAATGGTAGAGAGAGCGGAGCTAAGCATAATCGACCACCTCTCCGCGGTCCCAATTAGCGATATTAGCGGTGTGAGCCTTGAGACCAACTGCATCCACTGAAACGTCAAAGATCTGCGCTGCCTGTTCATATAATTGCAAAGATCTGGGTCAGCCCCGACAGTCTTTCTACGACACTTTGGGTAGGCTAGTTGCTCCTTCCACCTATCGACAATTGAATGTTTACTAGAGGCTGCAACAGTGTGCCAATTTGCGATCAAACCCGCCAAATCATTAAAATTAAGTTCACTCGGTAGCGCTTTGTGCGACGAGGGTTGACACGACATTGTAACCATTCAGACGTTTGTTTTACATTTTAAATTCAGTATTTAAATTTGTTTCACGACTTATTATTTATTTAACCCACAAACGTGCAGTAATAAATAATCTTTACGGCTGCTAGCTGCAATAAGTATCATGTAATTAATTCAACAATATTGAAAAAATTAAACCAAGTATTTGTAAGATTACTTAATGTAAGTGGTTTTTTAGGTTTGTATCATTTCGTTTTGGTACAGACGTTCCATTTCTTTTCAGTTACTAGACAATAACGTCGGGGAGCAGTCAAAGCATTGTATTATATCATCTCTTTGTCACAATGCTTCTCATAAAATATAACGTGTACTAAGACTACTCTAAAAATATACCAAAACCGCTGAAAAATCTACAACTTAATTCACAATTCATGCCATTCAGAAAGTTAATACTAGTTTTTCAGATTGAAAGTTGATAACGATACTATATTTTATGATAAGGTTTATAACTACTAACTAGCGTTTTTTTCTACCCTCTAGTTTTGATACAGGTTACTTTCTGTTTAATTTTAAAGAGGCGTTAAAATTAGTAACAAATGTTAAATATAAATTTTCTCTAGCACAATAATGTGATGTTTGGATTGGTAAATTCAGTTGTAATAATTGTAAGCATCTGTGATTATATTTGAAAAGAACTGCTGCTTTTATAATTATATAAAAGTTTTAGAACTTCAAAAATAATTTTTATAACCTAAACACAATAAGCCGAACAAATACAGGCTTATACTTTCCATTAGAACCACAGTTTTAAATACTGTTTAGCGACTATTTTATACACTCATCTTTATAGAGCCTAGATATAGGGATCGAAGCCATTCTAGTTCCCATTATTATTCCATCCCAAAATCACACCAATTTTCCGCCTTGCCCAATAATTCTAGTAGCAGTTCTTTGTGTTTCACAATCTCCAGATTGATTGAGACAGGCACATGAATAGATCTGCCTGTCTGACACTAGACTGCCAATCTCCTTCAGACAGGAACACATTGGTAAACCGGATGTGACCTTAGTTTTGATTAAAAACTGTTTTTTTCTGTTTATAAAATGCTTCAACTTACACCATTCAATAATCAGCACTATGCCAATACGAGTTTGTCCAGTGTTCTTAGTAAGACTTCTCATTACAAAATGTATATATATATATATATATATATATATATATATATATATATATATATATATATATATATATATATATATATATATATATATATATATATATATATATATATATATATATATATATATATATATATATATATATATATATATATATATATATATATATATATATATATATATATAAACTTTGATAATATTTTTTTTATTTCACGTATTTCCCAGTACAGGGGTAGACACAGAGATCTAGACCAACAAAGAAACCCACATTTCACTGGAGCTTATTTTTAGACAACCTGACATGTAATGTGCCTGTTACCGTCTTAATGTCCAAGACAACGATATAAATCGTAGATAAATAAAAAAAAAATAAGTATCTTCACGCAAATTCCCAATAGAGGGGTAGACAGAGGTCTAGTCTAGACAATTAAGTCCCTTAGACCCACCTTCCACCGAAGAAATTTTCGGGGACAACGTGACAGGAGGTAAGCCCTTCGCCCTCGTTATAAACAAGCCGACGATATACTTCGTTCATAAGTTTTTGAAAAACCCATAGGTACGTGCTTGCCACCTGGGGATCGAACTCGGATTTCTTGAATCGATTTTCCGACTACCCAACCAACTTTTTTTAAACAATGAAACCAAATGAACCAAATAAATAAATTTAAATCGTACATAAATTCTGAAAAACCACCCAATCACTATTTCCCATTTCCAAAAAATTTGTTACTGTAAATAATCTCTTTAAAATTTTATTTTATGATTATCTAACACTAACTAAAACATTTTATCAAGTTCTTGTACATGCGAAAATAAGCGAATAAAATTCGAAGAAATGCTAAATGTACGACCAATTAATCTTGCTCTAAAAATCTGGCTTAGTAATGAGAGGGATCATTGACCTAGCAAGTCATGTTGAAATTATCCTGATGAGCTCGTTAGTCGCAATCTCCGGATGGAGCCTAGTAATTTACAATATATATATATATATATATATATATATATATATATATATATATGTATATATATATATATATATATATATATATATATATATATATATATATATATATATATATATATATATACATATATATATATATGTATATATATATATATATATATATATATATATATATACATATATATATATATATATATATATATATATATATATATATATATATATATATATAATATGAAAATTAGCTAACTATTCGTTATGACACCTACAGTTTGGCTAATCAAAATAATATTGACAAACATGGAAATGCATATTTATATATGCTATTGATATATATATTGATCAATAGCATATTTTATATATGCTATTGATCGTATGGCACTCACTTCACAGATATGATGCTACATATATATTCTATTGCTTCGATTATATTTTATATTTTTTTATTCTCACACAATTTCTTATACTGTGGTAGACAGGTAAGGTAAAAAGACTTCATTGAAGTAATTTTTATACACTTTTTACCGAATCCTATCTGGGACTACGTAACAACTGGTCAGTCTATCGCCATCTTATTGTCCAAGCTATTTTATATAAATAGCTTGGACAATAAGATGACAAGACAATAAACATCCATAACTCGAGTACAAACATTATATTCTCACACAAATGTTTGCGCCCAGCGGGATTCGAATGCGGAACCCGAGTCACCAGATTACAGGTCCGATGAAGTTAAATATTGTAAAAATAAACACAAAATTTTATTTATATTTCATTTCGTTAATGATTAATTAAAAGTCGCGATAGCCGAGTGGTTAGGTGATCGGAATTCGAGTCAAGAGAACTGAGCTCGATCCCCAGGTGGCAGGCTTGTATCAATGGTTTTTTTTTTAAAACCTATGTACAATTCAAGTCGTTGGCTTGGACATAAAGACGGCGACGGGCTCACCACCTGTCACGTTGTCCCAAAAATATGTTCGGTGTAAGGTAGGTCGAAGGGACTTAATTGTCTAGACTAGACCTCTGTCTATCCCTGTATTGGGAATGACGTGAAGATATTTTTTTAATGATTAATGTACGTTAGTGCAATAATGGATTGGGATAAAAACAAATTAAAGCTGACACAAAAGATCTGAAACAAAAAGAGATATCAGCGTGCAAGTTTTCATGCTCCGCCTAACTACAACTACCTAACTGTAGTTAGTGGCTGGTGATGTCATATAAGAACAACCAAAATTAGAAAAGTAAGTAGTTGAATTGTCAATAATCTCTTGTACAACTTTTAGAATAGAATAACGATGAAATAGCTACATCGAATATGTTCGTCGATGATAATAAAAGTTCCAAAACTTTCATAAGTATTACTTATGTCTAAAATCGAAAAACGTTTTCAGTTTTTAGACTTGTATATGTATATGAACTTTTTAAAAAAAATTGGAATATAAATCATATTCCAATTTTTTTCCGCGCATTTTTTCTTACTGATATAGGCAGTGGTCTAGACAATGTCCCTTCGACTCACTTTTCACTGAAGCTTATTTTAGACAAAGTGACAGGTAAGCCATCGCCATCGACAACGGCGCTAACGGTACAATATATTTATATATACACCTATATTTTTACATAAATATTCGTATTCGAAGATTTTTTTTTATCACAAAAATTGCCCTTGGCGGGATACGAACCCGCATCTCGTAGCTTGAAGCAGCACTACCAACTCGGGTATCGGGTTGACAGAAGACGTTATTAATTCGATTTCTAGTTGATATTTGTGTAAAGTGGTGTTTAATTTACACCTTTCAATTTTTAGTTAAATTTTTTGTTACTTCCACTCGTATATTAAAAACATCCCATAATATATTCTACCTGGGTCTGAGATTTATTCAGTAATCTACGTCATCAATCGGCTCGCCTTGTCTGGCAATCAGATTAACGAAGGGGTCCACTTCTGCCTCCCTATCTCTCGACAAACTTGTAAAAAAGCTATTGGAAAAACCGAGATAGGAACTAGAAAGAGTTATAAGTTACATATAAAAGATATATAAATTGCTAACATATATTATTTATTAAGTATAATGATTAATCGCAGTCAGTACTTATCCGTTACAAATGAATTTGTAAGTAAACTTCTGACATAAAAGAATTATTTTCACTATTATCAAATACCTATAGAATATATAATTGCAGTTTATTCTGAATGTTATGATTACTCTGCCATCTGTCGGTAGTCAATTTTATTTTCAAAGCTTCCGACTTATTCGCCTCTTTCCGCACTAAAGAGAAAAATGAGGGTGGTAGATTCTAACGACGATTTCATTTTACTACACAGCAATTTAATACTTAAGTAATATATATCTAGTAAATGTGTAATTTTTTTATACGTCGAAGTTTTTTATTTGAAAGTATTGTAAGCTCTTTTCAACAAATCATACATAATATTGCTTTTTATTACCCTCCTAAAAAGGAGGACAAGTTGTATTTTTAATGTTTTTACCACAAACTCCGTTATGAATGAAATGATTTTCTTCATAGCAATTCTGCAAAGCTAAGGACAAGTTTCTCAATGTTAAGGAATTAGGTAATAACATCGACTTTTGTATCGGATGATTAACTAGGTTATAAAGATGTTCGGTCTGTTTCCGATACTTGTGTGGATAAATACAAAGGAATACGATCCACTCGATTTTTTTAGGATCGGATCTAAAATTCGGATCCATTAGTATTAAAATCTAAGAAATATAAACAAACTTTACCATAATATTTATTCGCTACATTCATACCGCGATCTACAAGGTATGGTCTACTATGGACAGGTTCATATTACACTGATCTGAATATTTCTGTGGCGGTACATTTTATTAAATCAGTTCATACTATCTTATATTTCAGTATATTATTAATTTCAGTATGATGACTAGTGACGATAGATCAATTAATTTTTGTGTATTACATTTTGTATTCTTGTTCTCTTGAACCGCCAACAACTTATATTGATTGTGACGTCTATAGCTCCAACAAAGAAAACAATTGTTTGGTTTTCACAAAAAACCAAACAATTGTAATAATAATATATATATATATATATATATATATACATATATATATATATATATATATATATATATAAATATATATATATATATATATATATATACATATATATATATATATATACATATATATATATATATATATACATATATATATATATATATATATACATATATATATATATATATATATATATATATATATATATATATATATATATATATATATATATATTAACTAGGTTATAAAGATGTTCGGTCTGTTTCCGATACTTGTGTGGATAAATACAAAGGAATACGATCCACTCGATTTTTTTAGGATCGGATCTAAAATTCGGATCCATTAGTATTAAAATCTAAGAAATATAAACAAACTTTACCATAATATTTATTCGCTACATTCATACCGCGATCTACAAGGTATGGTCTACTATGGACAGGTTCATATTACACTGATCTGAATATTTCTGTGGCGGTACATTTTATTAAATCAGTTCATACTATCTTATATTTCAGTATATTATTAATTTCTGTATGATGACTAGTGACGATAGATCAATTAATTTTTGTGTATTACATTTTGTATTCTTGTTCTCTTGAACCGCCAACAAGTTATATTGATTGTGACGTCTATAGTCTAACAAATAATTGTTTGGTTTTCACAAAACCAAACAATTGTAATAATAATATATATATATATATATATATATATATATATATATATATATATATATATATATATATATATATATATATATATATATATATATATATATATATATATATATATATATATATATATATATATATATATATATATATATATATATATATATATATATATATATATATATATATATATATATATATATATATATATATATATATATATTAACTAGGTTATAAAGATGTTCGGTCTGTTTCCGATACTTGTGTGGATAAATACAAAGGAATACGATCCACTCGATTTTTTTAGGATCGGATCTAAAATTCGGATCCATTAGTATTAAAATCTAAGAAATATAAACAAACTTTACCATAATATTTATTCGCTACATTCATACCGCGATCTACAAGGTATGGTCTACTATGGACAGGTTCATATTACACTGATCTGAATATTTCTGTGGCGGTACATTTTATTAAATCAGTTCATACTATCTTATATTTCAGTATATTATTAATTTCAGTATGATGACTAGTGACGATAGATCAATTAATTTTTGTGTATTACATTTTGTATTCTTGTTCTCTTAAACCGCCAACAACTTATATTGATTGTGACGTCTATAGCTCCAACAAAAAAAAACAGTTGTTTGGTTTTCACAAAAAACCAAACAATTGTAATAATAATATATATATATATATATATATATATATATATATATATATATATATATATATATATATATATATATATATATATATATATATATATATATATATATATATATATATATATATATATATATATATATATATATATATATATATATATATATATATATATATATATATATATATATATATATATATATATATATATATATATATATATATATATATATATATATATATATATATATATATATATATATATATATATATATATATATATATATATATATATATATATATATTTATAATACGGGGTAGCCAGAGAGAACTGATCGCCAAGGGTCACGACGTTTCTTTCAGATTCATCATCTTCTTCATACATGCACGTCTAGGTATCCGAGTACTCTTGACCCTCCCCTCTTCGAGCAATTTCCTCACATGGTCTTCGAAAATTAATATGATATTAACTTTCGCGCGATATATTTTCTTCACCATTCTGTCTTCACTCAATCGCTCAACGTGCCCAAACCATCGAAGCACGCCCTTATCCATTTTTGTATCAAGGTCATCTTTCAAACCTGCCATATTGCGAATCTCATTCAGACATTCCAGATTTACCCAAATTTCGCACTTCGTTCTTTCTTCGTCCCTTTCAAATACCAGAACCTTAGGTTTATTAGCATTCAAACACTAGCATTTCAGTAGTAACTCTGTCTAGTCCCGCAGCCTTACCACATTTCAAACTTCTAATCGCACATTCAATCTCTTTCATAATGACGACCTCAGTGTCATCGAGGTCCGAGTCTGGCGTACCAGTCACGGCGTCACCCCCGGATCCCTCTCTAAGATCATCACTCTCTATAAAATTCGTTCCATCGCTGCATGACGTCCGATTTTTCTGAGAGGACGGCACCTCAGCACCTCTGAACACTCGCGTATCCATCACCTGTTTTCGCAATCGGTCATCCACCAGGAATAAATCGATCATACTTCTCTCCGTCTCTCTTGTTATAGTATACATATGGATTTTCCTGTGACTAAACATAGTGTTTGTCACAAGAAGACCCTTTTCCTTGCATACAGCCAGTATAAGCCACCGCCAAGCACCGACTCGTACCCTGGCCGAGCGGTACCAACCCATCCATTCAAATCACCACATACAACAATTCTTTCGTTTCCTTTAACCAAATCTAGAACTTTTCTTACATTCTCCCAAAACTCCTCCAGCTCAGCTCTGGACGACGAAGCTACCGGCGTATAAACAGCCAAAAGGAATAACTTCGTCAGTCCCAATGTAAAGCGAACCCAGAGAAGTCTCGAGTTCACAACCTTATATTCAATCATAACATCGACCAACCGCGACGACAGCACCGCCCGCACTCCCTGGCAGGCGCTCTAGCTCTCCGGGCCATACGTGTCTCCGACATACACACGACATCTAATTCTCTTTCTTTCATTATTTCAATCATCTCATTGTCTTATCTCTCATGCGTCCTCGAACATTCCACGTGCCAACTCTGCACTCTGTCCTCCACATTCCCATATATATATATATATATATATATATATATATATATATATATATATATATATATATATATATATATATATATATATATATATATATATATTATATATATATATATATATATATATATATATATATATATATATATATATATATATATATATATATATATATATATATATATATATATATATATATATATATATATATATATATATATATATATATATATATATATATATATATATATATATATATATATATATATACATATATATATATATATATATATATATATATATATATATATATATATATATATATATATATATATATATATATATATATATATATATATATATATATATATATATATATATATATATATATATATATATATATATATATATATATATATATATATATATATATATATATATATATATATATATATATATATATATATATATATATATATATATATATATATATATATATATATATATATATATATATATATATATATATATATATATAAATCCATAGTAATCAAACAACCAGGTATTATAACCCAAACTTACCACACTTTTCGTCTCGCGGATGTCATGCAGATAATAATAATAAAATAATAACAATATATCTTCACGCCATTCCCAATACAGGAGCAGCCAGAGGTCTACACAATTAGGTCTTTTCGAAGTTTTCGAAACAAAACTCATTGGTACGAGTCTTGGGGATCGAAATCGGGTCTCTTGACTCGAATACCGATCACCGAACCACTCGTTTATCGCCCTACCGACAGAGAATAATATCTTTAAAACAATACTAGGTTACTACTACAGATTTTACAAAAAACCAGCAGACCGATGCCGGGCAACATGATAAACGTGTGTCTTACATGCACAAGGTACAGATGTACACTTTTAAATTTTTAATAACATAACAATAATAAATTTATGTTTTCTATCACGCGCGTTTATAGACATAGGAGTAAGATGAAAGTTATATGTGTATAAAACAAAGTGTTATATGTGGAAGTTTAAATGTTTGTAATTATTACAGCTGTCCACAATCGCATCAGCCCCAATGTCCTAATCCCACCTCCACTTAGTATTACTTTAAAAAAATGTACAGACCATTAGTTTTTGCGAAAAACGTTCCTACATTTTATTTCAGCCAAATCCGATGTTGCTTCTTACATCTATGTAACGAGCTCACCACCTGTCACGTTGTCCCAAAAATACCTTCGGTAGAAGATGGGACTTCATTGTCTAGATTAGACTTCTCTCTACCCTTATATTGGGAATTGCGTGAAGATATTGATTTATTTATTCAGTACAAGTGTTGTCATTAACATTTTAAGACTACCACATGATATACAATAAAATGCAACCAAAGATCAAGTAGCTTTCCAACGGGTGCACAGTTCTAGTTAAGCCAGTCCCTGCACGCGAACCTTAAAGGATGTTACAAAATTTACCCTGGATTGCCCTGATGTTACAAAAAGCGACTGTAGATCTCTATATAATAAGTTTAGATATCGTGTTACCCGTCATTGACAAGTAAGGTGGCAAATGAGTTATATTAAAAAAAACTAAACCTTAGAACTAAGCTTTTGGAAGAACCATTTGTTTTCCCGTTAAAACTCCATTCCGCTTACCAAGTGTGGCAATAATACCAAACTCTCCCTTACGAGAGAGGCGTATGTCATATAGTACAAATTTACTGGGCGTTATGTATGTATGTTTCTGTTAACTAACACGTAACTAATAAGGGGTGCAACCAATTTTCTTAATAGCTCGGAAGTATTAGACATTTATCCATTTATAAAATCAATATATTTATTTTTCCATTTCATTTAGATTATTGTCGTACACACAAAAATTAATAAATAAAATTTGACGGTAGACGAATTAACTGTGTCAACAGGGCGTTGACAACCTCAATCCGACTTGACTACGAGTGCTATAAAGTACTCGAAACTTTGGAAGCTCAACTAAACAAAACGCAATAAAATTCGTTAATTTCTTCTGTTATTATATCTAAACGCAATTTCCTATAATGGGGTAGGCACGAGCAACAACTTGATAGGTGTTGAGCCTATCGCGGTAAGATTGGTTTATTTACATCTGTATTTGCTTAAATGCAAGACATCAGTTATTAATTTTTATTTAAAACCTAAAGTTTGTTTTGTCTATCAGCTATGTACGCATCGCACAATTACTTGGCAATAGCGACTTCAATCCAATTAAATTAATTAAAATAATTGCTTCAACGTCATCGAAATTACTATACAATTAGGCGTTGAATTCTGCTAATTCGACATGTGTTGTAATTTTGGAAATAGGTTTCGATGAAATTATTCTTTGTTAAAATTCAAAACTTAATTATACACATGTAAACATCTTTAGATAAAGTTCATAATGAATAGGGTACTTTGAAAATTATTTCAGTTTTACGAAATATCTAAATATTATAAATATGAGATAATTAATGAAGTTTAAATACTTGCTTTAAATTTTCTTTGACTTTTATTACCCATCGTTAATAATTTTAGTAACAATAACCTTTAATTTTTTTTTGTAAAAAAATTTAATTTTCTAACAATTGCTACTAAAGATATGAGGTATAAAATTTATATCTTGAGGCCATGGTTGAGTTAGCTACAAATGTGATAGTCTATGACATTTAAGCATGTAGAAGAAAACGTCCAACCTAAGAATAAGAGCAGTTTCTATATGATTAAAACGAAACCCTTTTACATCATTAATAATTTAAATTTAATAATTTAATAATTTTTGAACTATTTTATAGTTCAAAAATTATTGTCGCACTCTAGTAAACTGTATTATTAGTACCCATATTAAGAAAAGGTGAATTTTGAGTACTTAATTGTTATTAATTAATTATAAACATGTCAATCTCATTTATGTCATTCAGTTTTGTGGCTTTAGGTTTGAATCTTAAACTAATTAATTATATGGTTTATTCGAATGACATTTAAAAGGATTTTGCGGAACGGATCAAAACTCCAATTGAGCCGCATTGGTAATATTATGCTAGGGTTTTCTGTAAGCGATGTAAAAAATAATACCTAATAAAATTCGTAGAGTTAGAGTCATTTCAACGCCAAGCACTCGCGTATGTTGAAGAAATATATATTTTTTACTTTCTTAACCGAAAAACATTTTGCTCATTTTTGCGCACAAGTTTTCAAGAATTTTTTTTGTTTCTGGTAAAATGTAAAAGTTTAAATGTACTTTGGTAAAAAAAAAACAAACATTTTTCCGAATTACTTTAAGCTTAATGGTTATTCATTGTATAAATGAATCTTATGGAACATTTAGAGACAATAAACTACTTTTTAGGTAATATTTACACATAGTAATTCATATCCGTAATCTAAGACTATTGCATGTCGTAGTTAGGTAGCTGGCCTGACAATACGGCCCTGCCTAGTTTGGTATCTATGGACTGTAGCAGATGAATTAGTAAATAGCCTTTCTGTATTCATATATAATACATATGCCTACACTTAGTTATTTTGAACATTTTTTCCAGTAGTCGCCTCTTCTAAGGCGGAAAGAAACGCGATTGTAAATTATTACATCATTTTACACGGCGGACACGCGAGTTATTATACATCTATGGAGTACATCTATATGTCCATGGATATACATCTATGGAAGTTTCCTATAAAAGTTAATAGAAGAAGTTGATTGAAGTTGATGCTTGATATAAAGTGAACGTAATATCAAGTATAAATTAATGTATATTAAATTCAAGGTAGCAATTATGAATATTTGGCGGAACTAATTGATATTGAGCACTTAGAATATAAACTCTGTATTATCTATGGCATTTAATCGGTAACCTCTTCTAAATTGCTACTAACCTAATGAAACTCGACAGATTATTGTGGTAATTCGAAATTCGGTAAATTCGATTGCATAAGCAATCAATATAAGTTAATATTTAATTAATTAGTAGTGCTGAATAATGTTTGTTTTTTGAAAGTAAATTTTTAGCTACACTTTCGTATAAAACATAGCTGTTTCCAGTGTCTGCGCGGAATCAGAGATAGATTTAGAGTTATATCACACTTCATTTTTCATTAAAAATAATGTAATCTGTATGTTACGATTGAGTCACTTATAGTAAGTAGTATTTAAACATTTGCTTTGTCAATTTAAAAGTAATAATTTTTTTTAACATATTACATTTTTCGCAAGATACGATTATTATGAATAAATTTCTACCCTAATAGTGAACGCTGTATATTAATATAATACAACAAAATTATTAAATAGGACATAACCCATTAAATATACTTTTACAGAGAATTCAAATGATGCTTTTCGACGCGACGTCGGGTGATACGCATCAGTGAACTAGCAATTGCAAGAGCGTATCAAATAATTCAAAGGACTAATTAATTTTATGTAGTTTCAGAAATTACTAATATATAGGAAATAAAAAGAAATCTGTAACAATCCTCTACATTTCTATAACATTAATTTGTACTATCCAATTGTGTTAGAAAGGTTACGGACAATATCAGTTATAACTGAATGCGGGTATACGAGTAACCTCTACAGGTTTATACGAGTATATACTTTGGTAAGTAAGTCAGTTATAACGACCTGTCAAATACAATATACATATACGAGACGCAAGACTGCACAAGGTGTGAAACGTATTGTTTTGGTTTGACTGGGAGGCATTAACAATAAGATGAATTCAATAAAATTTAAATAAATATTTAAATAAATAAATGTTGTTTTTCAACTTATAAGTATACTTTGTATACTAAGCGTCCAATTTTATACAAGGACTGCTGCGTTGCTTTCTGTATTTTTTAATATTATAGATAACAGGAAAGTTGTGTGCTTAGTGCAGATATTATAGGTCTTAAAGTAATGATAACATAAGATATATTTTTGGCGATTAATCAAACCTTCACACAGTAAGCATTAATTACTGCAAGTGATATTAAGTAACGATAGACAAGTGGATAGGTGATCAGAATTTCGAGTCGATCAGACTCGGGTCTCCTGAGACCCGAGTCTGATCCAGGACGTGTAATACAGGTGGCGGCTCGTACCAATGGATTTTTTCAAAAACTTATGTACGATTATATCGTTGTCTTGGACATAGAGGCATGGCATGGCAAGGGGCTTGTAGACTAGACCTCTGTCTCTCTCTGTGTTATGAATGGCGTTAAGATCTTCTTGGTTTTGAATTTAAAAAAGCTGTGGCAGGCGTCGATAACCACTTACCGATAAGTGTACAAATTGCCCATTTTCTATCATCTCCCATAAAGAAATTTACAACATATAAAGGATTTGCGATATGATTATTAAATACGGCATATTTTGAAAATAATAAGACATTCATGAGATAAGAAACATGTGAGTCGCTATCATTCTATTATTTATAGGTAAACTTGTATATTACCCGAAAATATCTTCGGTGGAAGGTGGGTCGAAGGGACTTAATTGTCTAGACTAGACCTCTGTCTACCCCTGTATTGGGAATTGCGTGAAGATATTTTCATTTTCTTTTCTTACATATTACTGTAATAAGCTAAATGAAGATTGATAAATGACAGTTCCTTGCTATAAACTTAGGTGTCCTATAATATAGGACGATTAAAGTTATGCCTAAAAGTAGTAACTTTTAGTCTAAAATTTAGGAAAAAAATTATGATTTACGAAACTTTTTCTATACGAAACTTTTTTCTACTTTCTCGCTTTTAATATTTTTTTAATGATCAAGAAAAAAATCTCGTCATTCAAACACCACGTACTCGGTTACAAAGCCAGGTTTGTTCAAAATAGTCCAACACAAATATTGGATAGGTTTCTCAAAGCTATTATGTTATGTTTCACAAAAAAACAATCGAAGCATAAAAGTATAGAGTAGCAAGAATAGACTACAAAATGTCATTAAAATTGGATTTATAATATAAACAAACTGAAACTAGTCATATGTCAGTACCGTTATTAACCATTTATGAGTATACCATGAATATCTTCACGCCATTTCCAATACAGGGGTAGACAGAGGTCTAGACAATTTAGTCGTTTCGACCAACCTTCCACCGAAGATATTTTTGAGACAACGTGACAGGTGGTGAGCCCGTCACCGTCCTGCCAATGTCCAAATGAATGTCCAAGCCAACAATATAATTCGTACATGTGTTTTTGAAAAAAAAAAATAACCCACTGTTACGAGCCTGACACTTGGGGATCGAACTCGGGTCCCTCAATTCGAAATTCCGACCATCTTACCTACCTAAACATTGTGCATTATAATTTTAATCTAAGTAAAATTGCCAAAGTATGTGCATGGATATACGAAAAGAATTTTCCAATAACTTTTATTTTCCAGTATGAGGTAAATGTATTTTGAATTGAATTCCTTTAAGATATTATAAGAACAATAAGATTTAAACGTTACCTTTGTTGCTGTCGGATGCCTGTGTCTTCACCAGTTTACTGTTATCTTTTGATAGGAATCTACGTTTTATATGCCATTCTCTATTTTATTTCACATAGTACATATCATAAAGTATTCAAGTATACTATTAAAATTGAGCAATTTTATTAAAAGTAAAATATTTATTAAAGGTATTTTCTTTAGACGAGGTAATTTTTTTTTAATTTTTAGTAATTTCCCAATACTGTGGCCTCATTTCACCGGAGCTTATGTGCCACAACGCGGTGGTGATTCGTTGCTATTTTAGCGTCCAAGCTAATAAAAGAATAATCCAACATAGAAAAATAATTACATAACAATCCATGTCTCGAGAATAAACATCAAGGAAATATTGCCCATAGCAGGCAAATTTCAAATTCGGGTCAAAATCAAGTTGGCTATGGGGTCGTTAATATAAGCTAAAATATGATACTCATGGATTATGCCACTGATTGGATCAATAATTAGTATTGCACTCCAAGTTTATTTAGATACGTGTCTTATCTAAGAAAATTCATTAAAGCTCGAAAAAAATAATTTTAACCCTTGGTTTTAGTTAAAAATTATTAAAGTTAAAATGCATTGCAAAATGAATTGCATGGGAGTAATTTTTATTAATAAAGTAATCCCAATTAAAATAATACATTAATCAAATTAAAGTTACGCATTAGTTACAAGTTATAAATGAAATAACTTTATAAAAAATATTATTGTAAATAAATATAAAAATAGCCGAGTGGTTGGGTGGTCGGAATTTCGTGTTAAGAGACCCGAGTTTGCATTTCCAGGTGGAAGGCTCGTACCAATGGATTTTTAAAAAACTTATGTACGAATTATATCGTTGGCTTGGACATAAAGACGGCGGCGGGCTCACTACACGTTGTCCCGAAAATATCTTCGGTGGAAGGTGGGTCAAAGGGACTTAATGGTCTAGACTAAACCTCTGTCTATCCCTGTATTAGGAATTGCATGAATATATTTATTTATTTAAAAAATATTATATTTGTCGTGTGGTACCGGCACGGGGTTATGTAAAAATCGGGAGGCCCGTCACGGGCAGCAGCGTATATCTTGCGAGGTGCCTATTAGTCGACCGCCAATATGCATGCCAAGAATGGTTTTTATGGCAAACTTCACTTACAGGACAGGCCTATGTCCTGCAAGCCTATGTCTTACAAAGCCGCTATTTACGTTATGAATGATAAGTTATCAACAAATTAAAAGTAAATTAGTAATAGTAATAATAATTCATTTCTCTATCGCCTAGAAGTGCATGTTCTTGTTTATGTAGTGATGTTAAGTAATCAATATGATGTATACAAAATAGATATAAAAATAAATAACTTTAATTACTTTGTTAAACAAAAGAGAACATAAAGTCACTTCAAAATAAAGAAAACCTGACCCGCATAATGGGAAAAGGCGACACAAAAGAAGAGACCAGTTGGTAATTGGTGCAGAATAAATCCATTCTCATACGTCTATATCGTCGAAGCAAAGCTTATATTTATAACAAACCTTTTCTCTAAGAGGTTTCTCTTACATTGTGTATTACAATTTTATGACGCAATTGTACCATTGCATTACATTGTACTGTAAAATCGTATGAAATATGTCTAAAATATTAATTACATATATAAAAAAGCATCAATATTGCCATATTTATATGAAGCAATTAATATAAAGTTAGGATCTTTTGATATTAAATTAATAAAAAATTTAAAAAGCATCTGATCGTTATAAACCTCACCTATTGATGTTTTAAATTATCATTAAAAATAAAAACAAAAATTTTTTTTTATCATTAACTTATGTTTAATTAGAAACAAATAGATGTTAAATAACTTTAACATATATGTTATTGCATAAATATGTATTTATTTGTTAAAAGTCAAAGTCATAGCCGAGTGTTTGGGTGATCGGAATTCAAATTAAGAAACGGGAGTTCCATTCTTCGGGAGGTAAGCCCGTACTAATGAGTTTTTTTTTAAACTTATACACTATTTATACTCTGCTGTTACCTCTGTGTTGGTAAACGCGGTTATAGAACAATGAGATAACTAAGTTAGTAGTAAGTATGGGACTTATAAATATATATAGACCTTCAAAAGGAAACACCCTATTAAGCATTGGCACTTTAATAAACTAAGTCGCATAATAAGAAAAGATTTAAAAATGTTCTAAAAAAATGGTTAATTGATAAGATGTTTTACTCAATAAAAGAATTATTTGATGAACGTTAACATTAAGACTACTATTTGACAATTACTGAATACTAAAATTACTAAAAGTCTTCTTTAAATTTGTATAATGGATTAATTCAGTCTAAATTCAGAACATAACAAATTTCTTAATATGATTATTGTACAATGTTTATTTTAATTGTTTCACTTTTTTTTATTGTTTGCCTGAATCCAATAACAATTTCATTTTCGAATATATATCAATATTTAATTATAAAATTTTGTACGCCAGAAATGGTCAATGTGATGAGATCTTATGCAATGTTACTGTGTCAACCTGTATACCCACATTATACAAATAAACAAATAAACAAATAATATGTTTAAGAGATGATGGACATATGGTATTGTTGTAAGAGTAATACTACACTCTCGGAAATACCAGATCAAAATTAAACATATCGGTAACGGGCAGCAGCATCTAATACTGCTTGTATATTTTGTACTGCGATCGTCAAACGGCTTGTCAAGCATGGCGAGATTGTTAAATGAGACGCAAATTTTAATACATAAATTAAAGCAAAATAAATTACAAAAATACTATAAATAGGTAAATTTAATAAGTGGTGAACTCGATTTCTGTCTATGTGACGCCTGAGTCATTAATATACTAATTTAATTTTTATTATCTAACTATTAGTTTTGCTGAATATATTTCATTGAGAAAATGATAACAATAAATTGGAAACAAAAAACAAATTCAATAAAACTGAGCAATTTTTTTTCATTAATGTTATGTACACTTAATGTACTTGATATAACAAAATTCTATAATTAATAATTACAAATTATTTATAAATTACATATTTATATTATATATATTTATAAACAATATTTACAATCCAGAATGTGTTGGTGGAGTTAACGTGTCCTCAAAAAATGTCCTCGAAATAATATATATTTCTTTTATTATTATTTCTCATATGGGCATACTTTCTCACGATGTTTTCCCTTACCGGCGAGTTCGTGGTAAATTCAGCACATAGCTTTAAACAATTTAATTATGCCGGCGCGAGAATCAAACCAGAGTCACGCGCCTCTAAAACAAGTCAAATATATTTGTTTACTAGATATCCACTATCGGATTTTTACGCGTTATCATAAGTATTCAGGGGATTAGTTACCAGTTCTCACATGGACATCCTTGAAATAAGAACCGAATTGTCTGTGGTATCGATTCCTTTTCAACAAAATCTTACTTATATTTGACATACCTGATTAAAGCTATGATACAATACGCGATTGCTATTCAAGAAAAGCATAAATTTACCATTTTGCATTTTTAATTCAATAAGTTGTGAAAAATTAAAACCATAAATCCAGTACAAATACACGCTAAATTCGGAAGACTTAAATTCAAGCCCAGTAACTATATAACATAGTCTACGTTAGGTTTTCTAGTCACGTACATTACGTCGTCGTCGTGAACACGTTCGGCAAGCGTAATAAAAACTTTTGTAAAATAAAGTATTTTAGATTACGGCGATTCCCTTTGTTTAAAATTTTAATATCAGTGAAGTACAGCTTTGAAATTTATTATAAATGTTCTATTTGTTTTTCTTAATTTTGACTTAGCAAAACATTACATACGGGTAAATTCAAACAAAACTAAATATTGACAATACTTTTAATGATTTAAAAACAAAGAACACAACTGGTCTGCAAAAACACAAATTCACTATATAATTTTTTTCTCATTTGACAAATTTTTGGCAATAGTTTAATTAAAAAAAAAAATATTGCTAATAAAACTCCGATTGATTTAAGCGTTCTAACGATAACCAAAAAAATAATAAATCTATTTAGGTACTTATGCTATTGTAGCGAAAGCCTCACGACTTGTCACGTTGTCTCAAATAGGCTTCGGTGAAAGGTGTACAAAGCATTAGTTCTGTCTACCCCAGTATTGGAAAAATACGCGAAGATATAAATAATAAAAAAGTTATTGCGGATAAATAACTCACATACACTCTCAAACGGAAAGGAGTCGCGATTAAATAATATACTACTAAGTCACTATAGACGAGTGGTTGGGTGGTCGGAATTTCGAGTCCAGAGACCCGAGTTCGATCCCCAGGTGGTAGGCTTCGTACCAATGGGTTTTTCAAAAACTTATGTAGGAATTATATCGTTGGCTTGGACATAAAGATGGCGAGGGGCTCACCACCTGTCATGTTGTTCTAAAAATATCTTCTGTGGAAAGTGGCTTGTAAAGACTATATTGTCTAGACTTACCCTAGAATTGGGAAAGGCGTGAAGGTATTTATTTATTTATTTCTAATTTGTAACAAGTACATGGTGTACTTTAAATGTTCGTATAAGTCGTGTCGTGGCGGTGGGCTTAACCTATAATTGAAACTCAAATTATCGTGTGTCTGTAAAGCTGGTCTGAGATAGCCGCTCTAAATGGGGTTAGAGGATGCTTATTGGTGAACTGAGGAATGGATTGTAAAAATATCTTATTAAAAAAAACACCTGTTAAATTGTTTATAATTGCGATTGTTGTCGGTTGGAAGTCACGACAGCCGAGTGGTTGGGTTTTACATATCAATATTAGAGAGAGTATGTAAAGATTAATATCATAAATAATTTGAGTTAATTTTATCTATTACATAGGTTAAAATAGTTACTTATTAGTTATAAATTAGTCACGGTAGCCGAGTGGTTGGGTGGTCGGAATTTCGAGTCAAGAGACCCGAGTTCGATCCCCAGGTGGCAGTACCAATGAGTTTTTCAAAAACTTATGTACAAATTCCATCGGTGGAAGGTGGGTCAAAGGGACTTAATTTTATTGGAAATTGCGTGAAGATATTATTTTATTTATTTTATTATGTTGTCGCTTGGTGAAACTGTATGACATTACAATTAATTTTTGTACATTTGCGCACACTTTTTTAATTTGTATTATGAGAACCGAACAATTTCGCCTTTTGGATTCTTCATTTTATTAAAACTCGTATATCGTTTTTAACAATATAATGTCGTATCAATAACGTCTAACAGAGTATTAAGAAACGAATTCAAGGAATTAAGTAGAGAAATCGCGTCTTTGAGTGGCTCGTCCCTTTTAACAAATCGGATTAAAGGAGGTATAATCCTCCGTCGTTTTTCGTTTGTGCACACTTAAAAATGCCCATAGATAAATATAAACTGCCGAGGTATTAAAGGTATATCAAATGTCAGACAGGCATATTTATGTACAGAAATATTCATTTGTTTTTGTATTTCCCAATACATTTAAAAATTAGTATTTCAGATGATAAGGTATTTTCAAAGAAATCTAAAACAGTGTAAGAAGTTATTACAATCTTTGATTAGTGATTTATCATTTTTAATGTTAGCACCAAATGCGTACAAAACAATAGTGGTTATGGTGTTACAAATTCTTACAACTGTAAACTCATAACTCGCATATTATATCGATTTGAAAGGCGGAAATTGAACACATATAAACTTTTATCGTGATATATTTGCAATAATTATGTTAAAACAGTTAAATGCTAATTCACCAAAAACGTGGTACCCAACTTAATTTTTTTGACATAACTATCCGGAAATGATGTACCCGGCCCTTGGCCCAAGGCCTAAAAACATTTCAGACCAAAATTTTTCGATCAAGTTGGTCCCGAGAGCTGAAAAAAAAGTAATGAATAAATACGTAAATAAATATCTTCACGCAATTCTCAATACACCCCTGTATAGACAGAGGTCTAGTCTAGACAATTAAGTCGCTTCGACCCACCTTTAACCGAAGATATTTTTGGGACAACGTGATAGGTGGTGAGCCCGTCGCCGTCTTTATGTCCAAGCCAACGATATAATTCCTACATAAGTTTTTGAAAAACCCATTAGTACGTGCCTGCCACCTGGGGATCGAACTCGGGTTTCGTGACTTGAAATTCCGACCACACAACCACTCGAATATCTTCACTTGAAAAAAAAGTATATTTTATATTGTGAAAATATTAATTGCCAGCAAAAAGTTAAGTCAACATTCTAAATTAGGCCACTTTCGTTGGTCCTCTTAACAGATCGGTATAAATTAAATTGCAGTTCAGTATTCATTTGATCACCCGTCGACCTAGTTATAACTACTCGAGAGAGTCTTGAGAGGTCACCAGTCCAGTGGTATTCTATTGATTGATTTGGGATCTAATAAAGCGGCAGTAAAATCAGATTTTCCAGCTCCTATTAATGGAGACAAAATGAGCGATATCGCAATTAAGAATTGTGACTGTCTAGACAACGAGCTATTTAAGACATCGATCGAAAATAGATTCTTATTCTAGTTATCTCTTTTTAATAATATCTCTTTTTAATAATATTTCAATGATGTCTTTGTCTTTTGTAGGATAGTATGTCTTCTGTAAGGCTAGAACTATTTTGCATATTAGTTTTTTTTTTAAATTAGTATAAATGTTAATAAGAGTTATAATAGCTCATTGATGAAGGTATCTCAATAAGGAGATTCGAATTGCGATGCGATTTCGATTACGAAAAGAAATATTTTTAATTCGAATATGTAAAGAAGTTGTACTACTCGACAACGAAGATTTAAGAGTATATTTAACTTCATTATTTTTTCCAATATGCAATATTTCATAACACATTCCTCAAATATGTAAATAATAGCTATGGGTATAAGCCGTCTCTAACACGGAATCAACTCCAAAGATAACAATAACTGTTTCGCTCACTATCGTAATACTTAGGGGGACACTTTCTTCGCTTCGAGGAAATTGAGCCAATAGTGATAACGGAATAATACGGCTGAATCTACATAGGTAGATTTTTGAAAAGTTATTTCGAAGATAATTCGAAATTCACCCTGTTTTTTTGAGATTATTTTAATTTTGAGAAAGATAAAAAGGTATTTCCTAAAATATGCCACAGAAAAAAAATTATTAAGTTAAATTAATACATTAGAAGCTTTTCTGGATTTTAAGAATAAGACTCGAGCCCTGGTCTGAACGGGGTATGGATGTAAAATTGTATGACGTGGAAGTAAATGTGATGCTGTACTTATTGCGCATTCAGAGGCAGAATTCAAGTTCAAAATTTTATTTTTATGAAAGAGCGATATTAAAATTAAGGTCTGAAACCGTAATCGTTTTGTATATTAAGAAAAAGATTTTGGTTCTTAAAATAATGAAGAAAGATTGTTGTACGAAACCTTATGTTAGTATATAATATAACAACGTCAGTACTAGAAAACAGCACTAAATTACATATAGCCGCGATATGCCAAAAGAAGCACAAAAACAAATTAAATGCCGACCGAAAAATGCAGAGAGCCCCAATAAACAAAAGATGATCTTCTCACGAAAAATGGGTAAGGGCGCACCCTGATAGTTTGAACGGTGACAAGTTGAATTTATAAAGGAAGACCAAACGGTAAAGAAAATGTACAATGCAAAAGTAAATAATAAAAATAAATGGATATAAATTGTTAAAATTTTAATACTGTTTTATATGTCTTAATGAAACTAGTCATAATTATTTCGGCCCTATTGCAGGAATATGTAGGAATGTGTTATATATACATAATTTTGTTCAAACTAATACAACATCAAATATTGTATCAGGAATATTGTATTAGTCCTACACGCCGTATTGTTATACGTCGCTTAGTTCTAAATGTATTAAGTCGAATTTCCCTAGTTATTGGTAAGGGTAAGTATTGTAATAGAAAAGGAGTTTTGGTTTTAATTTATTTTGTTATTGTACCCTTCTTTACCTTTCATAATATAAATTTATTTAATTTTTTGTAAAATTATTTGCTTTTGTAACTAGAATTAGAAGAGAGTTAGCGTAAAATATGTATTATTAAGTCTAACTGGAAGTTTCTTCTCCGTTTTCCCTCCGATTACTTTTACGCTGCTTTTAATTTGTATATATCATTATATAAGTAAATATATATACTCACGCCATTCCCATAACATGGATAGACAGAGATCTAGACAATCAAGTCGTTTCAACCCACCTTCCATCGAAGATATTTTAGGCATAACGTGACAGATGGTGAGCCCGTCGCCGTCTCCATGTAAGACATTGACAATAGAGTCCTTTCGACCCACCTTTCACTCAAGACATTTTTAAGACCACGTGCTAGGTGGTGAGCCTGTCTCCGTATTTATGTCGAAGCCAAAGATATAGTCTGTACAAAAGTTTTTAAAGTTTTTTTGGTACGAGCCTGTCACTTAAATACGATTAAAAGACAAAAAGGAGTACAGGCTGACGAGACTACTTTCAAAGTTTGAGCACATTTATCGAATGGAAATTTAAAAATAACAAAAGGGAAAGAGAAAGGAGAATGACAGCAATTGATCTCTTTGTCGATGATACGTTTGGAAATTGTTTTATTTTAAATATTTTTTTTGTTTTATCTTCTTTTTAAATATGTTTTTAATTATGTAATTAATTATAATCTTTAATAATTAATTCTAAAATTTTAATTACTGATTTGAAATACATTATTTATGGAATCTGTACCGTAAGTATATGTTAATACAAAACCGAAAGCATATGATTCCAGCAACTCAAAGCGTCATGAATAGGCAAAATAGACAGATATGTGGTTTTATTTTACATTCATACTATTGCTTGCAGTGGAATAAAAAATGGTATCATCTTCAATAGAACCGCAAATCAGGAAAACGTTGCCACGCAAACTAATACCGAAAACAATACACCGTTGTGCCAAAATGTTGGTAACTGAGCTAAATTTATTAGCTAATAAATTAAATAAAGCCAGTGAAAGACGAAAAATATCTGTTTGGCTTCATTCCCATTTGTATTAAAGCTTTAAAATTTTAATATTGTTACGGTGTTTCTAAGACTAAGTGCATTAAAATTTGAAATATATTTGTAGTCAATAATTTATTTTATATTTATAATTCAAGCTTTTCTTTCCTCGTGTATATCTGTCTTCTTAAAATGCAACTTAAATGTATTTTCACAATAAGTGATTTACATTACATAATGTCAAAAATTACTGAATTCCGACTTCGCTTTTTAATTAGCTTCTTTTATTAAAAATAGTAACAATATGAAGATAGGACTTTTGTAGGACGTTGAAAGGATGTTTCCATTTACAGTCGATGTATTATTTTTATGAGCACTGGCGTAAGTGACTAACTAACCGATACTGCTAAATAAATACTTTACTAAGCTGCAAGTTGAATTAAATTTTGTTGAAACATAATATATGCTAAGTTTTTTGTGTCTGCTGGAATAAGGCCTATCAAATTAATAACATAAATTACAAATAAAACTTTATAATTACCAAGGGTATTTTTACTTAATTAAACATCCCTTAACAAAAAAATCAAACGGACAGGAAAAAGTCGTTCACGAGATATTTTAGAATATATTGTGGTTTAAATCTGTAGAAAAAAGGCTGAAATGTGTTCAGTATGCAACACAAAAATATAAACATTTGTAATTAAGAGGTATTGTGAATAGACTACAATGCAAAATATCGCAGTATAAATATAGACATACAAAATACAGCTTTCGTATGTCTGTTTGTAAAAAAGTTGTTAGTAGAACGATTACGCGAAAATTATCTAGTAGTGTGATCGCCAATTTGATAGTAAAAAAGTATTCGCATTATAGATACAAACACGAATGCTGAGTTACAACCCTACAATCCCATTGTGTTATCATTTAGTAGTTTTTTTAACTTTAGGTGTCATAGATATGAATTGTTATACTCGAGATATATATATATATATATATATATATATATATATATATATATATATATATATATATATATATATATATATATATATATATATATATATATATATATATATATATATATATATATATATATATATATATATATATATATATGTATATGATGTTAGCAGGGTCATGATAACCCATATACTTGAGTATATACTTCCTGTAATCACTCACACTGTTAACTTTTCACTTGATTCGGGTCATTATCCGTCTCAGTGGAAAATGGCTTTCGTGAGACCTCTTCCCAAAGTACGTAATCCTATTCTTCCTCAGAATTTCCGTCCTATATCAATTCTACCTTTTCTTTCTAAGTATTGGAAGCCTGTGTACATAAGCACATCATTGCGGGAAGTCGATGGATGCAGGTGGCTCGGGATCGTTCTCTATGGAAATCTTTGGGGGAGACCTATGTTCAGCAGTGTACTGTTGATAGGCTGTAAAGAAAAAAGAAGAAGAAGGTGATATGAAGATGTGATATTCTATGCTGCTCAGAAACAGTTTTTATTTATTAATACAAAATCAAAGATTAATACAAAAATCTAAATTCTCTTGATCTCCATGTCGTAGCCGAAAACAGTAGCATGTTCTTAGGAATCAGTGACGTAGATAACCTGTTCCTTTTCACCACCAATTCTTAGATATGTAGTGTTTAATTTGTCCTACAACTTAACTATTTTAAGTTTTATTACGTTAGCTAGAAAGGTATCTCTAATTCGTGGACTGCTAAACACAACCAGAATAGAGTTTGGCCAATCATTCCTAGAATTTTTCTTTGCAAATCTGGATTCGTAATAAATATCAGCATTGTTAATAGAATATATTTTATTGTTCCATGTTGTTTTAATGACTACAAAAATTTTTGTGCTTTTTCACAGATTTGAACTTTGTTTTTTCAGTTGATTTTTTTATAAATTTTTTTAAGCTAAGCTTTTTAAGCCATTTCGGGAGAGTTGATCCATATGACGGACCTGTGAATTTTGATCTCCATTAGCTTTGTAGAGTAGGGCTATTTATTTTTCTTACGTATTATTAACAGTTTTTTGAGATTCAATATCCTTATTTCAATGAATAAGGATTTGAAACCAAATTGGGTAAATAAAGAGATTCTTCATAAAAACGTTTGTTGGTTCTTTTCAAGTAATATAGCTGCTCGTTTAAACTTTTATGGACTTTTAGCTTAATTATTTTGTTTGTTCAAAAGAAGAGTCGTATTTTCTCTTAAGCTTGCATACAAATAATTTATCTAGTAAAATTTAAGAGATTTAACACAGGCATTTGTATAATGGTCTTTTTTGCTTCGACAGCAGAGCAGACCCAAGTTTCTTTAAAAGTTTTCTTATGTTTTAAAAACCTACTTTGTTGATATATACACATCGATAATGCTATTTGCTTTGGCATTTCTAGCATAAAGAACAATAAATAAATGTATACATATATAAAAATAACATTACATAAATGATCCCACAGTAAGTAGCTAAGGCACTTGTGTAGTAGAATCGAGAAAAAGGCAGGTAACACAGATATCCAGAACCGAAGAAATGTCGAAAAAGTGATTTCCTACGTTGATACCTCCGAGAATCGAAGCCGGGACCTCAGACTGGTGACACTATAAAAAATAGGGTGCCTGCCACTTGCCCGCTAAGGTCATCGAACAATTGCCATATGAATTGCTGTAATTAAAAATCATATAGAAATTGTGCGATGGGAATCCTTGCCTTAAATGTGGGAGATACAAACTCATCATTTGTACTTTGATGTAATATGTCATGTTCGTAGGTTGATACTCCACGGTCTGTCTCCACTTATATGTTAAAATTATAAATATGTAGTTTTCTCACGTCTTGTAATATACTTCATATAATGTAGGTAGATAATAAACGTTAATGCACTGCATCCATATAACAACAGCGTCGTTAAACGGAATTTTGAAAATATTATATTTGTAAATATTTATAAAACTAACTTGATTCATAGAAAGTGGATACACTACTGAAACCAAATATTTTATTTTAGTAAAGCGTTGAGCTTGGTTTATGACTTTAACGATTTTATCAGAGCGCGTGTGATTTTGCGAACGGATCTAAGCGTGTAAAGAAAATTAAATAAAGTATGTATAGGCATCTAACATATTTAAGTCACGTTAGTTGACCACCCGGTGGTTGGGTGGTCGGAACTCGTGGTCGTCGGATCGAGTCAGGAGATCCGAGCTCGATGCTCAAGTGGCAGGCTCGTACCAATTAGTTTTTTCAAAAAATTATGTACGAATTATATCGTTGGCTTGGACATTAATCGATGTCTTAGTTAATATATTAACTAAGACATCGATTAGCTCACTGTAATATCATGTGGTTCCGATGAAAATTGAGACGAGAAGACTGCGTTTCCTAGATTTCTGCCTGCCCCAGTATTAGGAAATAGTTAGAAGATAAAAATATTACTTGTACCGGCAACAGGTAGCTAAGTGGCGATAATAACACACTTTCCATACGAGAGCATCGATTCTAAGGAAAGAGCTACGATTCTTATAACAAATTTGTTATTACGAAAAATTTAAATGGTTGACCAATTTATCATAAATATTTAAACAAATAACGAATGTGACGTAAAATGGCCAGAGGAAGAGATAATAAACAAGATAAATAATATTAATGTAATTTATGCTTTGTAATTATTTTTGCGGTTGTAACATTGTTTTTTATTTCCAAGCAAAGGCAGCGTGAGGCTTAATTTTAGTGAAATATTACCCATTATATGTTTTCCTGGCTTCCTGACAGGACTACCTGAAATTGACCTAACTTAATTAAATACTTAAACGCGTTGAATAACTTTGAAATATGATACATTAGTAAGTGAAATTACATATAGCTTTCGTAATTGTTTTTTTATAATGTCTTTTGACAAAAACATAGCTAACATATAAATAATACACTTAAATAGATTTATATATGTATTGTATATATTATACACACTGGTTTTCTTGGCGTCGTCAGCTCCGTTGTTCAGTCAACATAGAAAATATTTTTTCCATGTTTTCTCGGGTCTGGGTGCTTGTGGTACCTTCATTGTTTCTGATACCATAACAAGTATTTAAGATATTTAATTTAGAGCAATATATGTGATATTTTCCAGTTTGTTTATGTACGATAAACGTTATGATAAACTCTATTCCTTAGTACCAGATAGATACGTCCGGCGTGTTCCAGCGCGTCTAACCAGGGGCAAGAGGCAGAAATATTTTCTTTCCCAAGAAGATGCTGCTTACCATCTCATATCAAATCATCCAGCGTGGTTGGTGTCGTAAATGTGTGCATTCCCATGGGCCTACCAACAGGCGATGACGGATTGCTAGAGCGCGTATGGGTAATACGTAGAAAAGATCGTCACACGATAACCGTAACAACAATTCAAGTTCATGTTTGACTGGATAACATTTGCCTTTGGGACAATTTTTATCTAAAAACTAAATAAAAATATCGGACCTATTGTTGAATTATACTTGGACATTATCAGTCGAATAGGGTAAGACGATAAAGTTCATGTCGCTTGCTTAAGTGTCACAGTGATTTATTGGCAATAAGAGAAAGAAAAATGTTTGGTTTGACCTGCTATTTAATCTGAAGCGATTTCGCTAAAGAAAAATTCTTATTTTATATCATGCACTTAAATAAATAAATATCTTCACGCAATTCCCAATACAGGGGTAGACAGAGGTCTAGTCTAGACAATTAAGTCCCTTCGACCCACCTTCCACCGAAGATATTTTTCGGGACAACGTGACAGGTGGTGAGCCCGTCGCCGCCTTTATGTCCAAGCCAACGATGAAATTCGTACATAAGTTTTTGAAAAACTCATTGGTACTGCTACCTGGGGATCGAACTTGGGTCTCTCGACTCGAAATTCCGACCACCCAACAACTCGGCTATCGTGACTTTCTTAGATTGCAAATCATATACATAAAATAAATAAATATCTTCACGCACGGTCCTTGATGGGGTAGATAGTGAAAACTGATCGCTCGCGATTACATACCTCTTTCACATCTTTCAAGCAGGTCAAGAGTACTCAGATACCTAATGTGAGTACTCTTGACCTTACCTGATATAATCCTATCACTTCACCATTCTTCGATTGCGTCACACGCAGTTCAGTCGAGGCACGTAACGCCTATTACTTCACCATTCTTCGATTGCATCACACGCAGTTCAGTCGAGGCACTCTTCTTTTTTTTTCAGTTAAAGGCGTTACTTTGTTTTATTGAGGTCACCTTATTAGAAGTGACTCTGCTGCTTGTCGTTATTAGTTTGCTATCTTATGTCTTATTTATTTTTTTATATATTATTAATTAAATTCTAGAGCAAATTAGTTTATAGCTCAGGCTTATTATTAGTTTTTATTGCGGAAACCTCCGCTTTCTGAAATTCGACTCTAATATGTAAGTATTATTAAAAAATTTACATCTCATACGAAAAATTATGAAACATTTTTCAATATCAAGTCGGAGTCGTAGTCGTTGACATTCCCATAGTCAAGTTAGTAGTGGCCCTGCCTTTGAAGATAAGGGTCGCGGGTTCGAATCCCGATATAAATTAAGAATTTATCTACCATGCTTCTGCCAACCTCTGTATTGGGAAATGCGTGAAATTAAAAATAGACCATTGACGCGTCGCAGTCTGATCGGCGACGATAACGGTAACGATAGTGGTAACTCCTACATATGGATGAAAATAAGTTTTACGAACATTCTACCTACTAGATAAGTATGACTTTGTATATTCAAAGAAAGTATAAAGTAAGTATGGACTTCCGAATAAGTAGCGTACACATATGGTGTCACCATCTCTGAGGTCCTGGGTCCGATTCCTGGTCGGGTCAATATAAAAAAAACACTTTTTCTCAATTTTTCATGTCTGTGTGTTTGTGATACCGTCGCCATTGTTCATTCTATAACACAAGAGCTTTAGCTACTTTCTTTGGGATCAGAGTAACGTGCGTCTTGTTATTCCTATCTATATATGTACCTATAAGGACGTGATAACTGACTAAAATAATAAATTTTATTGCTCTCAGAATTGGCTTGTCTCGAACTCTGTCTACCTCATTCCCCACTCTTTTGAGCAACCACTATTATTTTAAATTTTAGGTCTAAGAATTTAATTTCAATGTATATACATCAAATGTATATACATTAAATGATGTGTTTTGCCACACTATCCAGTGATAGATTATGCCTGGTGCCAGAAGTATATAATATGTTTCTGTCTGTATGTCTGTTACACTGTATTGGAAACAAAATTTGTTTCCTAAAATGGTGTTGAAAGGATTAAAATTCTAATTTCAACCCGTTGAGTTGAGTTTCCACAATATACATGTGCATAAAATTAAAGAATTTCCGAAAATAGCTTTAGTTACTGTATTTTATACGGACAACTAGCTGACCCCATAAACGTTTGTTTTGCCATATAAAAAAATAGGAGTAGATGGTAGAAGGTAAAATATTTAAGGTTGTATGTATTTTTGAATGCTGTATCATAAAAAAATAAAACCAAAAATATTGTCTAAAACATTAAAGTAACATTTAGGGGTGCAGGGTTAGTAACTCTTAACCGATTGCCCGATTCTCAGACCTACACGATATGACCACAAAATTTCATAAAAATCGTCGAGCTCACGACCAGACGATGGGATAGAGAGTCTGATTTTTACACAACCTGATACTATCTATACATATATAGATAATAATTAATACTTGCGATTGTTGTCACTTGGTGAAATTGCATTGCATTAAAATTCATTAGTTAACCAATAAATAATCGAAATAAAGTGAATTGTGTACAAGTGTTGAACAATGAATTTTAATATATAGATAAGAACAAAATCAACTACATTCCTCCGATCCCATAAGAAGCTAAAGCACTTGAGGTATGGGAATCGGAAACGATGGAGGCATCACAAACACCCGAGAAGATGTATGAAAAATGGTTTTACCACATTGTCCCGACCGGGAATCCAACTCGGGACCTCGAGATGGCGATACCTTGAAAATCGGTGTTTACGCCACTCGTTCACGTAGTTCGTCCTATAGCAGTAGATATCGGACAATAGACCTCTTTTGTATTGAAAAATATATGATTATTGCAAAACTGTAGATTTAGAAGTAAAAAAAATTAGTAGCATAAATATTTCAGTAGCAACTTTGATGTCGTAGAAAATACATTTTTAAACGCGATGAGAAATTTAAACAGAGCAAGCAGGTGTTAAGACATATTTGAAATGCTCATTATTCTAACAACTAAAACCTTTATAGTGCTAAAAGGTGCAAAGACACACACCTAACTAGAGATGTTTTGTTGGCTTCTTTTGATGCAAAAGCTTTTTGCTTGTCCAGAATTTGATGCCACCTTATAATGCGATGCTTGATGTGACAACGTGGAAAATATAAATACCTTCACGCATCCTTACTTATCTCTTTCGCTTATTTAAAATTCATCATTTTCTTCATAAACCTGTCTTAGTATCTGAGTTCTCTTGACCAATCCTTATCCGAGCAATCTGCGCACATTGCCTTCAAAAGTTAGGCTCGACGTACCTCGATCTATTTTTTTGTTAATTTTCTTCGCCATTTGGTCTAGATTCATACGCTCAACGTGGTCAAACCATCGAAGAATGGCTTTATCCTTTTTTTATTTTTATTTATTTGGTATTTTTATGCTACGTGCAGAGTCTTAACATAATAACAAACTTAAGGAGTGTGTATAATATACAAAACGCATTAGAAACGTGTTACAGTGTTTTTTTTTCTGTTATTACGAATATAATTTTCTTGTCAAATAATTTGTGTGACGGTGCGGAAATATTTACTGAGGCGGAATTTAAACGCAGATTTGTTGGGCTTAGTTTCATGCTCGAATGACTTCCGGATTACGGCGATCGCGAATAAACAGTACAAAGCAAATAATATCGAACCGATTTTTCATTTTCATCCCTTAACTGCGCTTCACAACTTTCCTTGCGAATTAATGGTTAAAGTGAAACACTTATTCTTTTTCAAAAGCATAAATGAATGTTTATAACATCAGCTATCTTCCAATAAAATTTCCGTCAAAGTCAACCCAGACGTTTTGGTGAATACTGGAAAGACATATAAAACTTGTATACACATTTTGTAACAAAAATTTTGTAAATTGCTTTTATATTAACATAACAAATAGTCACTTTATTTTTTTTACTAGAGGATCCGCGCTGCTCCGCATCATTGAAATGCATATTGAATCTTTGCACCTAGGTTATCTCCAGTTCAATCAGTTTAAGTGGGCAAAAGTTCAAATGAAATGGCCGCGATTATTTTTAGACCAAAATGACTGCGTACCATAATTAAAGTCGGAAATTATATTACAAATATTATTTTGTGGAAATTTTATTATAAATGTTATAGACATACCTGTCTATGCATGGGAAAAATTGTGTTTCAGTATAACCGGAGAAGGATGGAAGTTTTTTTTCAGCTTAGTTACAAATCAGTCTATCATCAGAGCCGTCTGCGTCACCGAACTGATGAATTTTGGTTTAATATTTTTTAAAGATATTTATTCCGCCATCATAGCCACGATAGCCAAGTGGTTGGGCGTTCGGAATTCGAATCAAGAGATCTTAAGGCTTGTACCAATAGGTTTATTCAAAAACTCATGTACGATTTACATCGTTGGCTTGGTCATTAAGACGGCGACGGGCTCACCACCAGGCACGTTGTCCCAAATATATCTTAGGTGAAAGGACTTAACTGTCTAGACGTCTGTCTATCCCTATATCGGGAAAGGCGTGAAGATATTTATATATTTATTCCATTTATTTATTCCGCCTTCTGTCGGTATGCGATTGAATTTTTAAGAATTTTCCTTTAGTCGCCTCTTACGACACCTGCAGGAAGAGAAGGGGTTTTACACACTAGCATACGGATGTAATAAGGAGATATCTTTTAAGGAATCAATCAATTCATTAGCTTAGTGATTTCAAGAAAACCATCCAAGAATAGTAAGTTCATACTGACTCGTAATAATAATTAAATACTTAAGAAATGTATAGGAAAATATTACGATTGCTTGTGAAGTGTGAAAATTATATCATATCCAATTCTAATTAACAAACTTTTTCCTCAAAATATTTAGCACACTTATTGGATAGAAAAGCTTGAAAGACTAGACTCATTTACACACACAGTTTATACATTGTGAATGATTTGTATTTGATCACATTAAACATTAAATAACTAGCGAGTTAATAATCCATTACTAGAGATTTTATTTTTTTTATTTATTTTATTTTGTTCAGATTAAATACGGCCTTAAGAGATAAAAATAGATCTTAATTTACAAATAAAATGTTTAATTTACCCATCAAATAGTGGTCCCCTTTAAGAGCTCTTCAGTTAATTGAAAGTGAGCGACGAAAGAGTGCTACGTGTCGAATGTGAGAACCAACTAAGATGATACCACTTGGCACGTTATACGAGAACGTTCGAATCACTTTGCACACACTTCACTCAGAAGAGTAGCATTAAATACTTAACATTTACTTAACTATAGAGAATTGTGTCTACACAAATCCATTTATTATGTATAATTCTCGCGTCACGTTGTTGCTCACGATGAACCGAAACTATCTAAACGAATTCCATGTTATTTTTAAATGTGTATTTTTATAAAGTAATTGCAAAATCAACAATTATTAAATAATAATAATAAATCGAACCCGGGTCTCTTGACTCGAAATTCCGACCACCCAACCATTCGGCTATCGTGTAAAGTCACGATAGCCGAGTGTTTGACAATTGTTATATTTAACAATTGTTATATTCCAAATTTTACAAACGTGTCGTGTAGTTATTTAAAGAATGCCATGGCAACCGTTGTCATACAAATAAATATTCTTTTCATTACTATCTTTAAAGATTAGCAATATTTTTAAAAATTTTATCAACAGGCGCTGCCACAGTAAAGCATACCCGGATTTAACAAATATATCTATGAGTGAAGAGAAAACTTTCAACATCATTTGAAGCATATTATGCGGACGATGTAGTTTAAGATTATAAGCATTCATACTGCAAATTATTAAAACATAAAACTCATTTGTCTGTTTTCCAAAAGAGGACTGGTTTCAGGTGTGAGTGTGGATAGCCCGATTGGATACGACTATAGAGAACGAATTGTCGCCAGTGCGAACATAGTTTTAAGTTAGTCGCTAAGAAAAAAATAAATAATTCAATGTTGAAAGTTGATAAGAGTTTTATTGATTTTCGATATACTCTCCGCTCCTATCTATACAGGTTCGCATTCGATGGACTCACTGAGAAAAACTGGTGCCTTGTATGGCATTTTACCGCACTTCATGCATTCTGTACTCAGAAAGCGAATATGTCCAATTTTACCATTGTTTCTTGGGAAAAAAAACTAAAGTAGCAGGCTGCTAGGATCGAAACTTTATGGCGGGTGACTCGGCTCCTGCCATAGTCAAATATTCAATTGTTAAAATACGTTTTCACTGGCAATATTGGCTCGTTCTAAATACTTTCAGTGTGACCCCATTATTTTTGAAATATATTCTTATTCCTAATGTTTACCAGAAGTGGACTTCTAGTGAACAATTCGTTGAATAAAATGTTATACAACGATCGTAAATCAAATATAAATATGTTATGTAATTAAAAATTAAAATAAAAGTTATTGGCCAGATTATTAATATGAATAAAAAATATATTAAATAAATATTACTATATACAAAATACGAATTCATAAATTTAAATTATCTAGAAGATGAGTACTTTTAATGTTATAAAGATACACTTTTTAAATAAAATTTTGCAATTAAAATTTTAACAGTCGTAGAGCCACGCATCAGCTTTTGTTGTTGCATAAATGGGCCGGCGCGATCGGGGAAGTACCACGACCTGACCTGACACAGAATACCGGCGTGAAGTAGAAGTCTAACAAACTTCTGCCTTTCATCTGGTGAGTGCAGGTAACCGGTGGACCGCACATCCCCCTCCCCCAATTATGGGGGGGAAGGCACTCTAAGGGAGGCAACGCATCTGCTAAGCCTCTGGTATTGCGTGTGTTCATGGGCGGCGGTAATCACTTACTATCACGTGAGCCACCTGCTCGTTTGCCTCCCATTCCTATAAAAAAAATACATATTTTTTCCATATGCTTCTAAGTATTATAAATTTAAAGAGTTTTGTTAGCATGACTACTTACTCGTTTATAAGGATTCAGTCTTGCACTACCAAGGTAAAAGTTATAATGCACTTTCAGTAAAAGTTTAAAGGATATGAAGCAGTTTACGCTAGCGGAGTACATTCTTTTAGTTTGAAGTTTTCCTTATGAATTTCCATTATAAATTTAGCATTAACAAACCGGGGCAAACATTTGACTGTTTAGTTATTTATTTAATATGACAAAAATTTTAATGATTTTTTAGTTTTTGCATTTACTCAGGTTTTTAACAATCCTTACATGTAGCATCTGAATATTTCTAATATTTTAAAGGTATCTTGTGAAAGCCTTGTGTTAATACTAGGTTATAGTTTTACCACATAATTACCTAATTATCGTGTTAAAGGAACATTTACTTTTTTTTCTTTATACAAATTTATCCTAAATTTTTTAAATGTAAAGTTTTTTCTTAAAATAATCTGATGGTGTTTTAATTCACCCACTTATTTAATTATGTATCAAGGAAAATTTACCGAATATTACACAAAATATTTTGAATTAAGATGTATAATAAATGACCTGCCGTCCCGTGGCTGCGTTTTAACACCTGACGCGGAACCTTAATTATTTTTTCTGAAAGAAAAGTAGTTCTCTCTCATATCCTTATAATTACTAGAGGCCAAGTAGTCTAACCATGCTTTCTTCTTCTTATTTACAGCTTCTTTCACTTCGTCATTCCACCATGCATCAACTTTTTTACTACTACCTCTTTTCACAGTTCCACACACGTCTTCTGCTGCACTAACCATTCCATCTCTAAGGCTCTGTCATATTTCTTCCACACATTCTTTCCTGACATCGATGATGTCCAGCTTTTGGCTACCTTTGCTTGATATTTATCCCTAGTGTCCGCTTCCTGAAGCTTCCAGCTTCGGATGCTACCGACCGACTGTGGTTCTGGTATCGCCGTCCGGTGGCGCCAACCCGCGAACAGACCCCTAAATCTAGTAATCACTAGATAGTGATCCGTTCCCGGGTCAGCACCCCGAAACACTCGCGTATCCATCACCTGTTTTCACAGTCGGTCATCCACCAGGAATAAATCGATCATATTTCTCTCATTCTCTCTTGTTCTAGTATACATATGGATTTTCTTCTGACTGAACATAGTGTTTGTCACAAGAAGACCCTTTTCCTTGCATACATCCAGTATAAGCTTGCCAGCATCGTTAACCCTTTTATCACCAAACATTCCAAGCACCGACTCGTATCCTGGCCGAGCGGTACCAACCCATCCATTCAAATCACCACATACAACAATTCTTTCGTTTCCTCTAACCAAGTCTAGAACTTCTCTTACATTCTCCCAAAACTCCTCCAGCTCAGCTCTGGACGACGAAGCTACCGGCGCATAAACAGCCAACTTCGTGTGTCCCAATTTAAAACGAACCCAGAGAGGTCTCGAGTTCACAACCTTATATTCAGTCATAACATCGACCGACCGAGATGACTGCAGCACCCCACTCACTGGCAGGCTCTCTCGCTCTCCGGGACTCCGGGTCATAGAGCTAACGCCACGCCAGGGAGCTCTTCAGTACCGCTGCCCTTCCGCTTGGTCTCCGACAAACACACGACATCTAATTCTCTTTCTTTCATTATTTCAATCAACTCATTCGTCTTATCTCTCATGCCTCCTCTAACATTCCACGTGCCAACTCTGCACTCCGTCCTCCACATCATCGGCAACAACATCGACTGGCATTTCAGAGATTAGGCGGAAAAATAGACAGACCGAAAAAAAATATAAATTGATTTTTTATGACAGTATCTTACATACTTTTCTATTTATTTAGCATACGCCTTAAATTTATTTAAAAATTTTGGGAAAACGTGACAGGTGGAGCCAACGATATAAATATCTTTATGTCCAAGCCTACGACATTAGGATTACTCATTTTGTTTGGACTCTTAACCATTATCTAACAATGACATTTATAGACATGGGTAAAACTAAAATAGTCTACGAACACTACCTTTGTCAACGTCAAACCAAAACGAGGCAATTGTGAACGTATTTAAAATAGTTTGTTGTAAACTTACCTCTATGGTTTTTATTAGATGGCTATATCAAAATTATAAAAAAGAAGGGAATGTGACCACAGGGAATTAATTTTCTAGTTTTTATTTACAAACACGGCGACGGGCTCATCACTTGTCATGTTGTCCCGAAAATATCTTCGGTGGAAGGTGGGTCGAAGTGACTTAATTTTCTAGACTAGACCTTTTTCTACCCCTGTATTTTGAATTGCGTGAAGATATTTTATTTTATTTATTTACAAACAGCTGCCTCCTCGGCTTATCTCGGAACTTTAGTTATTTTTTTAAATAAAAGTTGACTAAGTTACGCTTTATATCATCAGCTATAAAGTGAAAGTCTGTTTATCGGGCGAGATGTTTTAGAGATTAGTCGGAACACTGAAACTGATACTTTCATAAGTATTTATTAAAAAGCTGTTTATTTGAAATTGCAAACAGACAACTCAAATTTATTTATGTGTACAGATGGGTAAGGGCGGAATATGTCCTTCTTACGCAACCATTAAAATAACTACGATTTCTGCCATAACATAATGTTAAAAAAGCAAAAAAAAACATTACCGGGTCTCCGGGTTGTTATCAAAAATAAACAGACATATTTATTTTGGATCTGCTACTGCCTTTACCCTTATTTGAGTTTCACTAAGTTGTATTACTTTTTAGGTTGGATAGGGGAAACATTAGTCGTCGAAAGTCAGAGTCAGAGTCAAGTGAAAAGTTATTTGCGTAATTTCCCTGTGGTATAGGTGTAATAATACATAAAGCCATCCATTTTAAATATTATTATATCTTTACATATATTGCTACATCGTCTTGAAAGTAGAAAAAAATATACAATTTTATCTTTTAGCCTAGTTGGTAATGATCCTGCCTTTGAAGCTAAGGTTCAAATACTGCTAGGGGCAAACATTTGTGTGATGAATATGAATGTTTGTTCTAAAGGCATGGATTTTTAAACGTACATACGAATAGTATTTTGTACTCTTAACCTGTATGTAATGGCGATAAGCCTACCACCCACGTTATCCTAAAAGGGTTTGGTGGAAATTGGATCGAAAGAACTTCATTGTCTGGACCTCTGTCTACTCTGGTATGGAAATAGCGTGACGATAAAAAATATTAACTTAATATGTGGACCAACTAACCAGATCGGTGACGTGAAACAGGAGAAGAGCCTACGTCTGAAATGACTAGTTCACTGCAATCCTCAATCTAATTGCAAAGCGTGGAAAATACGGTGAATCGCCCGTACGAAAGTGCTTATTGTCCTTCAATAGTTAAATGTCTGAAGTCTTGTATGGTTACCATGAATTTAAATTTACGATGGATAGAATTCTATTAAGATATTATTAAGAAAATATTGCTGCCGTTTGATACTGGTGTAAGAATTTTAAATACCACGCTGCTGTTTTCGAGGGCATAAATGGCGACGAAGGTACAAAGCCGATTGATATAGCCTTATAGTGATAGTTACCGGCATACACGGCAGGATGACTATTGCAGTCTACTGTGCAAGGTGTATACTGCCACAATCGCCGATTCGCTTGCCATCATGGTGATTATTGCAAATCAAATCAAATTCACTTTTACCATTTTACCACATTTAATTATTTTCTTATTCGTTTAAATACAATACCTGTTTTGTCTTTATGGCACCGGCCCGGTATTTAAAGGAACCTAATTAAATAATGGAATAAAGTGAATTTGAATTCATTTAACTATGAAGTTTCACCACCGTACCACAGTCGTGTGTATTCAATATATGAAGTATTAATATTTTTAATCCTATCGTTCTATCGTATCGTTCTCATAAGTTACGATAGCCGAGTTGTTGGGTGGTCGGAATTTCGATTCGAGAGACCCGAGTTCGATCCCCAGGTGGCAGTACCAATGAGTTTTTCAAAACTTATGTACGAATTTCATCGTTGGCTTGGACATAAAGGCGGCGACGGGCTCACCATCTGTCACGTTGTCCCGAAAATATCTTCGGTGGAAGGTGGGTCAAAGGGACTTGATTGTCTAGACTTGACCTCTGTCTATCCGATCTCTTTCCAATACAAGGGGTATTGGGAATTGCGTGAAGATATTTATTTATTTATTTATCTATCGTTCTCATAAATATTTCATTATAACCTTTTTTTATATCTTACCGTATATCTCTATTGTTCCATTAGTATATATTTAAATAAAAGCTATCTAAACCTAGGTAGGTACTCTAGGAAATAGCAGGCAATGATGCGCTCCATCTTACTTCCCGGAGTTAAGAATGCATGCAACAATTTGTTTGCAGTTGATGACAGATGTTTATGACCTTCAGTATTGACTTGTTATTAGGTGACTTTTTTACAGCCTATTTCATATTAAAAAAAAGTTGTAGATAGACAAAATTTTTTTTTCATTTTGTCTGCGATGTTGTATCAGCTTTTATAAAGTTAGACATTTGCAATAGGAATAGTAGAAGTATAATGTACTAAATAGACTTCAATTCAATTTTATATGTTAACATTCATCTTCCTTCCGCCAATTATACTTCAATTAATTTTTGTACGTCGTTTGTTTATTTAATGTTTTGGTCTACAATAAAGCATATTTCATGCATTCATAACATTCATTCTTTACTTCACAATTTGCATACATTATTTTTATTTGGTTGTAACAGCAAAACCTGTCTTACCTTGGCTCACTTATATCAACTACAGCATTTTCCACGTTCTTTATATATAATATAACTTCAGGTTATTGTACAATATGAAGGCTTCATATTCATAATCAAAAGTTCTCTTTGTGAAAAGTTATTTGCGTAATTTCCTGTGGTATAGGTGTAATAATACATAAAGCCATCCATTTTAAATATTATTATATCTTTACATATATTGCTACATCGTCTTGAAAGTAGAAAAATATACAATTTTATCTTTTAGCCTAGTTGGTAATGATCCTGCCTTTGAAGCTAAGGTTCAAATACTGCTAGGGGCAAACATTTGTGTGATGAATATGAATGTTTGTTCTAAAGGCATGGATTTTAAACGTACATACGAATAGTATTTTGTACTCTTAACCTGTATGTAATGGCGATAAGCCTACCACCCACGTTATCCTAAAAGGGTTTGGTGGAAATTGATCGAAAGAACTTCATTGTCTGGACCTCTGTCTAATCTGGTATGGAAATAGCGTGACGATAAAAATATTAACTTAATATGTGGACCAACTAACCAGATCGGTGACGTGAAACAGGAGAAGAGCCTACGTCTGAAATGACTAGTTCACTGCAATCCTCAATCTAATTGCAAAGCGTGGAAAATACGGTGAATCGCCCGTACGAAAGTGCTTATTGTCCTTCAATAGTTAAATGTCTGAAGTCTTGTATGGTTACCATGAATTTAAATTTACGATGGATAGAATTCTATTAAGATATTATTAAGAAAATATTGCTGCTGTTTGATACTGGTGTAAGAATTTTAAATACCACGCTGCTGTTTTCGAGGGCATAAATGGCGACGAAGGTACAAAGCCGATTGATATAGCCTTATAGTGATAGTTACCGGCATACACGGCAGGATGACTATTGCAGTCTACTGTGCAAGGTGTATACTGCCACAATCGCCGATTCGCTTGCCATCATGGTGATTATTGCAAATCAAATCAAATTCACTTTTACCATTTTACCACATTTAATTATTTTCTTATTCGTTTAAATACAATACCTGTTTTGTCTTTATGGCACCGGCCCGGTATTTAAAGGAACCTAATTAAATAATGGAATAAAGTGAATTTGAATTCATTTAACTATGAAGTTTCACCACCGTACCACAGTCGTGTGTATTCAATATATGAAGTATTAATATTTTTAATCCTATCGTTCTATCGTATCGTTCTCATAAGTTACGATAGCCGAGTTGTTGGGTGGTCGGAATTTCGATTCGAGAGACCCGAGTTCGATCCCCAGGTGGCAGTACCAATGAGTTTTTCAAAACTTATGTACGAATTTCATCGTTGGCTTGACATAAAGGCGGCGACGGGCTCACCATCTGTCACGTTGTCCTGAAAATATCTTCGGTGGAAGGTGGGTCAAAGGGACTTGATTGTCTAGACTTGACCTCTGTCTATCCGATCTCTGTCCAATACAAGGGGTATTGGGAATTGCGTGAAGATATTTATTTATTTATTTATTTATTTATTTATTTATTTATTTATTTATTTATCTATCGTTATAATAAGTCACGATAGCCGAGTTATTGGGTGGTCGGAATTTCGAGTCGAGAGACCTGAGTTCGATCCCCAGGTGGCAGTACCAATGAGTTTTTCAAAACTTATGTACGAATTTCATCGTTGGCTTGGACATAAAGGCGGCGACGGGCTCACCATCTGTCACGTTGTCCCGAAAATATCTTCGGTGGAAGGTGGGTCAAAGGGACTTGATTGTCTAGACTTGACCTCTGTCTATCCGATCTCTGTCCAATACAAGGGGTATTGGGAATTGCGTGAAGATATTTATTTATTTATTTATCTATCGTTCTCATAAATATTTCATTATAACCTTTTTTTATATCTTACCGTATATCTCTATTGTTCCATTAGTATATATTTAAATAAAAGCTATCTAAACCTAGGTAGGTACTCTAGGAAATAGCAGGCAATGATGCGCTCCATCTTACTTCCCGGAGTTAAGAATGCATGCAACAATTTGTTTGCAGTTGATGACAGATGTTTATGACCTTCAGTATTGACTTGTTATTAGGTGACTTTTTTACAGCCTATTTCATATTAAAAAAAAGTTGTAGATAGACAAAATTTTTTTTCATTTTGTCTGCGATGTTGTATCAGCTTTTATAAAGTTAGACATTTGCAATAGGAATAGTAGAAGTATAATGTACTAAATAGACTTCAATTCAATTTTATATGTTAACATTCATCTTCCTTCCGCCAATTATACTTCAATTAATTTTTGTACGTCGTTTGTTTATTTAATGTTTTGGTCTACAATAAAGCATATTTCATTCATTCATAACATTCATTCTTTACTTCACAATTTGCATACATTATTTTTATTTGGTTGTAACAGCAAAACCTGTCTTACCTTGGCTCACTTATATCAACTACAGCATTTTCCACGTTCTTTATATATAATATAACTTCAGGTTATTGTACAATATGAAGGCTTCATATTCATAATCAAAAAGTTCTCTTTTGTGAAATAAATAAATACATTATATATGTATGTATATATGTATGCATATATGTACATTATAATGTGATAGGGACAACATCACAAACATTGCTCCAATCCCAATGTAAGATGCTAAAGTACTTGAAGTATGGGAATCGGAAACAACGAAGGCAACACAAACTTCAAGACCCGAGAAAATGGTGTTTTTCTAACACCTAAAAGTGTTTTTTTCTACATTTACCCGACCGGAAATCGATGCCGGGACCTCGAGATGGCGACACCTTGAAAACCAGTGTTTACGCCATTCGTCCACGGAGATCGTCAAATGGCCTCACCGACTTTTTATAGTCTTTATATAATCAAAAGATGAGTCCATACATACATAAAGGCTTGTAAAAGTGGCTGGATATAGGCTGTAAGGTACATTTTTACGTTGATATCACACGGCAAGTCGGGTAAAGTTTAATTAAATCGAGTATAAAAATCGTCATTAAACTAATTACTTTTAGTTTAAAGATATAAGCTACGAGTATTTATTAAAATTTTACTATTTATTAACGTACTTAACTAAATACTTTTGGTACTTCACATAATTAGGGACCGCTTAAAGTCCTCATCGCTGGTGATTTGCTGGCAATCTCAAAAAATCTTCCAAAGGCCTATTTTGGCTCTACGAGGATTTGCACTATTCGCCACGTTTGGCAAGCAGTTGGGTAAACTTATAATAAATGCAGGAAGATATTAAAAAAATCAGTCAAATAAAAAGGTTGAAATAATTTTGCAAGTCTCAGGTGACTACCAAGTCATGCTCTTTTCAATTTACGTTTCTATAAATGAAAATGCTTAAACCGCAGAAATGAAAACGAAGATACAAATTGATTTTCTACTTTATTGAAAGCAATGTCATTTAAAAGAGACGCTCACATGAACTATCGTATATAAATATTAAAATTTTCCTTAAGAATTTACTAAGTTATTATATTTTATATGATCTTACTTTGCTTATTATGTCGTTCAGCCAAACTAACATAAATTATATTCTTATGTATTGTTTTTTTAAAATTGATTTAACTTATTTTTATAATGAGTTTTATCAAAACTTAATTACTTATATCGATGGCATGGCATAAAGAAAGCGATAGCCTCTGTCAAGCAGTCGAAATGATTACTTGGCTAGAGCTCTGACCAACCCCACGTTGTGGAATACGTGAAGATAAAAAAAAGACTGTCACGGGCGGGATTCGAAATGGTGACGTCCGCTATATCGTTGGTCTTGCCTCCGACGCTTTACGGTACTTTTTGATACCCACATTAGTTGATTTTTTAATTTATCACTTTATTTAATAACAAGAAGTCCAGTTACATCTACATCACAGACAGTTACATCTAATATATAAAACAATAAAACCAAAAAATATAGTTTAACAAAAGCACACGCACTATCTTTATTGTTTATAAATACTACATCTTTTGTTTATATTGTTTTTAAAACATATCATAATTGTGTTGAAATAATTTGAATGGGTAATTGAACTTCTATTTTTCTTTTGCCGTAGTTGAATGTTTACATAGATACATCGAAATCAATTCAATATCGAGTGACCAATCTATGCGTAAACAGTCCTAATAAAAACATCTCGAATTAAAATCGAATTAAAAAATCGACAAAAATTAAACAAGTATTTTTTTTATCATATTTACTATTTATAATAAGTCACGATAGCCGAGTTGTTGGGTGGTCGGAATTTCGAGTCGAGAGACCCGAGTTCGATCCCCAGGTGGCAGTACCAATGAGTTTTTCAAAAACTTATGTACGAATTTCATCGTTGGCTTGGACATAAAGGCGGCGACGGGCTCACCACCTATCACGTTGTCCCGAAAATATCTTCGGTGGAAGGTGGGTCAAAGGGACGTAATTGCCTAGACTTGACCTCTGTCTACCCCTGTATTGGTAATTGCGTGAATATATTTTTTATATTTTTTTTACTATTTATTTATATTTTTAACTTTATCACAGTGAATTTTTTTCAAATGTAATAAATTTTATTTGAAAAGTTATTATTTACTTTTTACCCTCTACTAATTTATAAGTCAAAACATTATAGGGAGCCATGTAATGTCTAAATAAATATAGAGCGTACTGGTAACACGCAATAAATCACTGTGACATTTCAGGGGCTGACGTCGACATGATCGTTAGTTGTGCTCTAGCAACCTGCCGCTAACAGAAAATTGACCTAAAATAAGGTAAGAAGGTTCTTAATCCTGTTTGTAATGAAAGAAACAAATATTATAATAAATAGTTCTTTACTTCACAATTTGCATACATTATTTTTATTTGGTTGTAACAGCAAAACCTGTCTTACCTTGGCTCACTTATATCAACTACAGCATTTTCCACGTTCTTTATATATAATATAACTTCAGGTTATTGTACAATATGAAGGCTTCATATTCATAATCAAAAAGTTCTCTTTTGTGAAATAAATAAATACATTATATATGTATGTATATATGTATGCATATATGTACATTATAATGTGATAGGGACAACATCACAAACATTGCTCCAATCCCAATGTAAGATGCTAAAGTACTTGAAGTATGGGAATCGGAAACAACGAAGGCAACACAAACTTCAAGACTCGAGAAAATGGTGTTTTTCTACATTTACCCGACCGGAAATCGATGCCGGGACCTCGAAATGGTGACGTCCGCTATATCGTTGGTCTTGCCTCCGACGCTTTACGGTACTTTTGATACCCACATTAGTTGATTTTTAATTTATCACTTTATTTAATAACAAGAAGTCCAGTTACATCTACATCACAGACAGTTACATCTAATATATAAAACAATAAAACCAAAAATATAGTTTAACAAAAGCACACGCACTATCTTTATTGTTTATAAATACTACATCTTTTGTTTATATTGTTTTTAAAATTGATTTAACTTATTTTTATAATGAGTTTTATCAAAACTTAATTACTTATATCGATGGCATGGCATAAAGAAAGCGATAGCCTCTGTCAAGCAGTCGAAATGATTACTTGGCTAGAGCTCTGACCAACCCCACGTTGTGGAATACGTGAAGATAAAAAAAAAAGACTGTCACGGGCGGGATTCGAAATGGTGACGTCCGCTATATCGTTGGTCTTGCCTCCGACGCTTTACGGTACTTTTTGATACCCACATTAGTTGATTTTTTTAATTTATCACTTTATTTAATAACAAGAAGTCCAGTTACATCTACATCACAGACAGTTACATCTAATATATAAAACAATAAAACCAAAAAATATAGTTTAACAAAAGCACACGCACTATCTTTATTGTTTATAAATACTACATCTTTTGTTTATATTGTTTTTAAAACATATCATAATTGTGTTGAAATAATTTGAATGGGTAATTGAACTTCTATTTTTCTTTTGCCGTAGTTGAATGTTTACATAGATACATCGAAATTAATTCAATATCGAGTGACCAATCTATGCGTAAACAGTCCTAATAAAAACATCTTGGAATTAAAAAATCGACAAAAATTAAACAAGTATTTTTTTTATCATATTTACTATTTATAATAAGTCACGATAGCCGAGTTGTTGGGTGGTCGGAATTTCGAGTCGAGAGACCTGAGTTCGATCCCCAGGTGGCAGTACCAATGAGTTTTTCAAAACTTATGTACGAATTTCCCTCATCGCTGGTGATTTGCTGGCAATCTCAAAAATCTTCCAAAGGCCTATTTTGGCTCTACGACGATTTGCACTATTCGCCACGTTTGGCAAGCAGTTGGGTAAACTTATAATAAATGCAGGAAGATATTAAAAAATCAGTCAAATAAAAAGGTTGAAATAATTTGAATGGGTAATTGAACTTCTATTTTTCTTTTGCCGTAGTTGAATGTTTACATAGATACATCGAAATTAATTCAATATCGAGTGACCAATCTATGCGTAAACAGTCCTAATAAAACATCTTGGAATTAAAAATCGACAAAAATTAAACAAGTATTTTTTTATCATATTTACTATTTATAATAAGTCACGATAGCCGAGTTGTTGGTGGTCGGAATTTCGAGTCGAGAGACCTGAGTTCGATCCCCAGGTGGCAGTACCAATGAGTTTTTCAAAACTTATGTACGAATTTCATCGTTGGCTTGGACATAAAGGCGGCGACGGCTCACCACCTATCACGTTGTCCTGAAAATATCTTCGGTGGAAGGTGGGTCAAAGGGACGTAATTGCCTAGACTTGACCTCTGTCTACCCGTGTATTGGTAATTGCGTGAATATATTTTTTATACTTTTTTTACTATTTATTTATATTTTTAACTTTATCACAGTGAATTTTTTTTCAAATGTAATAAATTTTATTTGAAAAGTTATTATTTACTTTTTACCCTCTACTAATTTATAAGTCAAAACATTATAGGGAGCCATGTAATGTCTAAATAAATATAGAGCGTACTGGTAACACGCAATAAATCACTGTGACATTTTAGGGGCTGACGTCGACATGATCGTTAGTTGTGCTCTAGCAACCTGCCGATAACAGAAAAATTGACCTAAAATAAGAAGGTTCTTAATCCCGTTTAAAATGAAAGAAACAAAATATTATAATAAATAGTTCTTTACTTCATATGCTCTTATACTTTTCTATGTATACATAGAAAAGTATAAGAGCATATGAAGTAAAGAACTATTTATTATAATATTTTGTTTCTTTCATTTTAAATTCTGTGTTCTGTGTTTCAGGATGTGATTTAAAGAAGTTAATATATTAACTTCTTTAAATCACATCCTGAAACACAGAACATAGAATTTAAAATTTAATAAAAAAAATCGATTCGATCGATCGATCGGAATTGGAGTCAAGGGACCCGAGGACCCCAGGTACCTCGTATCAATGGGATTTTTCAAAACTTATGTACGATATACATCATTGGGCTAGACATAAAGACGTTGGCAGGTTCACCTCATGTCACGTTGTCCCAAAAAATGTATTCGGTGGTTGATGGGTCGACAGGACTTAATAGCCCTCTGTTAACCTTAGCATTAGGAATGCCGTGAAATTTTTTTACACAAATACTTAAATCACGGCTTGTTCAATTTGCCGCGGATCTTTTCTCGTCTTAATCGCCGCTTATGACAGAAACATTTAAGAAAGACAAAAGTTCTTTAACCTTACCTGGTGAGATAGCAACATAAGACGAGCCGAAGGTGTACTTTAAGGTTATAAGACTATACTGTATATCGTGAACTATATACATAACTGATTACAGCGGTGTAATTCAACTACAGTAGTTTATGCTACACCTACGGTATGATTGACATAAAGCACGTTATTCTAAAAGCATATTTGTTTCTAAAACTCGTATTGAGAAATAATCATTTGTTAATTGAAAATTATTTAACAGACAGCCCACAAATTGATTTAACATTTTCCGTGTCATTTGCATATAGTCGAATAACAAGGGTTAATAGTTTGCCAAATGTAATTTAATTTATAATACTGTACTGTATCGAACTCTTAGCGTAGCATATTTTACTACACGTCTCTTATTGGAATCTATTACAACAAATAAATTATTCATATACTTCAAAAACATGAATATACTGTACAAGCAACTAACAATAACTACAATACAAGCAACGTTTTAAGGTAGACAATAAAATAGTTCAAGATATACAAAACATACTCGTATATAAAATAATAAGAAATAGGTACTTTTAATTAATTTTTAATAAATTTAACATGTAATAAAATCTATAATATATTTTAATCTAGTTATCTTTTTAAAAAATCTGTTCAATTGCTATCTAATATTATTTTTATTAAGGGAACCAGAAACGAGACGAAAAGAGTTTAAAACGGACATGGTGACATTATTAGCAGAATAAAAATGTGTTATTTAAACGAGGAATATTTTGATAAACTGTTAAGAAAACTCTTCCACAAGATTTTTAGACGTATATTCCAAATAAAGAGGTAAACATTGTTCTAAACAACTAAGTAGTTTCGAAGTGTGACACTGGCAGTGAGCTTAATGCCATCTCATTATCCAAACAAAGTCCTACATCTGCACTTAAAATCTCAAATATCTTCTATAACTTAAGATTATTCACAACTGTTAACAAAACAAACAAAAGTTTCTTCCTAGAAAATAAAGCAACGTGTTCGTATGTTAAGTTTGTTTGTACAGTGAAACCACTTCTCCCGCATGATGAGCAAATTAATGCACAAACATCTTTTCGCCATTCCCAATACAGGGGTAGACAGAAGTCTAGTCTAGACAATTAAGTCCCTTCGACCCACCTTCCACTGAATATATTTTGGGACAACGTGACAGGTGGTTAGTCCGTCGCCATCTTTATGTTCAAGCCAACGACATGATTCGTAGCCTGCCACCTGGGAATCGAACTCGTGTCTCTCGACTCGGCTATCGTGACTTCTAATACTATAATATGCAAATTTTAATAATGCACAGACGCTTAATTATAATAAATTTACTTCAACATTTTGGATCGACTTCAAAATAGGGACTCCTCCTTTGATTGTATGTTCTTTTTGTTTAATATTTATTATCTCATTACTTCGTCAAATGTAATTAGATTTCTAAAATTATTTTGATTTTTAAAGGTTTATAAAAGGTCCTAAGAAAATCAATAAAAGGCTTCAAAATTTTACAAGCATTCTGAGAGTTTCACCTTTTATGTGATGGAGTTGTTTGTGTCTATGAAATACCTCATAAAGAATGCTGAACTGATGTTAGAAGCCTCTGCACTCCTTAATGGTTAGGAGTTTATCAATAATATGCGACGACAATATATAAATTGGTCGTTTTATAATTTCCATAATATTAAATTGAGTCCTTAATAATTTTTTAACTTTAGTGTCAATAGTTGGTTAAAACATTTACAGTTGTTATTTAAAAAATTACTTCGCAACCTGTGGAATTGGTGCACACATCTGTGGAATTGGTGCACGCATCTGTGGGAGGGAGGGTGGTGCTCTTCTTCTCTTCGGACCAGGTAGCATATACCTTTTTATATTTTCATGCGGAGGGTTGCGAAGTAATTTTTGAAATAACAACTTTACAATGAATTTCCGCAAAGTAACGCCTGAGTCAATTAACTATCTAAAACATTAACAGTTATGTTCATCCACATAAGTAATCTGCCTAAAGTCAGTAAGGTACAAAAGTTTGATAAGTGTCTATTGTAAATAAAAGTTATATCGTAAAATAATAAGATAAAATGAAAATTATTACAATCGGGTTTACCTAGTACAGTTTTAGTAAATATTATTGGGATAAAAGTCTACTTAAATCCTATCTGACAAAGCAGTTTTATGCCGTTACAATAAATGATTCAATTTTCTTTACGCAAGAACAGAATCCACTTAAGTATTATGAGAGTAATAGAGGAGAGGGAATAGTTTTCTCTCTGGAGCTGCTTTTAAGATAATGATAGAAAACGCGTTCCTATACCTACAATGTATTACGACCTATTTGGTCCGTATTCAATTGACTGGAAACGGATTGGAGTATAGAGATATGATTGTCCAAATTAAAAAGGAACATCTGTGTTCTATGTACTAGATGGACAATTGATGGTTATAATTTTTGTTTGATATACGTTTGGTAGTTTGTATATCTTATTCGTAGGCATTTTAAACATAATTCATTTCATTTTTTTAAGATCATAACCCTTCAATGGCGATATTTTTAATAATAGTAAAAATAATTTGTTTTAATGTGTTACAATCGTGGGATAATTATAGTTGACGTATAATTCGGATATGCACTGATGATTCAATGAAATGTATAATTTTATTTCTTGATTTAATATTTATAATTTATTATGAAATAACACTGTTGTTTTAGAAAGATAAACGCGGTAAACAAACAAGTGGCTCGCCGCATGGTGAATGATGTAGGTGCATTGCGCCCCAGTAAAGAAGCAGTTAAAGGGCATCGTTATATTGATAATGGGAGACATTGGACCTTCATGTAACTGGCTAATTGTAAGTACTTTAAGAAGCACTTTTGTATTAAGGAAGACCAGTAAATTACAAATCAAGTTGATCGTTAGGGACGGACGTCTGGGTGCACCGTGTTTTGATAATGCCATGTCTAGACGAAAATGAACTAAACACGTACCTCGTAATTATTGGTAGTGGTGTGTATTATCTGGTGTCGACAGTAGTGCCTGTGTAGTGGTGCAAGTGCATTCTGGAGAGTTAGTGCACGCAATCTCCTTGGGTGCAGCTCTTTTAATATGGCAACGTATGCAGATAACTTTCAGTAATAATAAATAAATAAATATCTTCACGCAATTCCCAATACAGGGGTAGACAGAGGTCTAGTATAAACAAGACAATTAAGTACCTTCGACCCACCTTCCACCGAAGATATTTTCGGGACAACGTGACAGGTGGTGATCCCGTCGCCGTCTTTATGTCCAAGTTTTTGAAAAACCCATTGGTACGAGCCTGCCAACTGGGGATCGAACTCGGGTCTATTGACTCGAAATTCCGACCACCCAACCACTCGGCTATCATGAATTTTTATTAACTTTTGCATGTGTAATTGTGCAATATAATTTTATAAAATATCACTATAATAAGAAATTACCGCAAACTAGTCTTAATTAAATAAATGTATATTTGCTCCAAGTTATTTGACCATTATAGACCAGACGTAGTCCTGCTATCATCCGGAGACCTTATTCTCGCACCACAAATGTACAAAACTAAATATTATAGGTACACCTTTGTGATCAAGCCCATTTGCCAGTGGAACGAACTTACTCAGAAAATTCGTCATGCTGAAACACTAAACAAGTTTAAGAATGAGTTTTAAGAATTATTATCTAAGACTCTTTAGTATTTTATTACAAATGAACTTTCACATTTATTATCATCACATCATATAACTATCATAATTATCAATATTCTTATTTACAACAACACATACTTTGTTTGTAAGTCACGATAGCTGAGTGGTTGGGTGGTCGGAATTTCGAGTCGAGAGACTCGAGTTCGATCCCCAGGTGTGTGGGTCGTAGGGACTTAATTGTGTAGACTAGACCTCTGTCTACCCCTGTATTGGAAATTGCGTGCTAATTGCTTGCGTGAAAATTCAAGCGCTTAAGCTGTTTAAGCAGCTGCTGCTTATATATATATATATATATATATATATATATATATATATATATATATATATATATATATATATATATATATATATATATATATATATAAGCAGCAGCTGCTTACAGCTTAAGCGCTTGAATTTGCTCGAAGGTACCACAAACACTCAACCTCTAGAAAATGTAGAAAAAGTGTTATTATATTGACCGGGAATCGAACCCAGGACCTCAGAGCTAGCACTCCATGAACCACGGAGTCATTTATAATTGTAACTTGTGATTATCATTTTTACATACACACACACATTTATATATACAGTTTAATATTTTTAACACTTGTATTTATGTATACTTATTTATGTCTGTTATATTTCATGTATTAGTCTACTATTATAACATTATATTCATAAAGTAAATAGATACATAGTTTACATAGGTATTTACTTAGGTACACCTCCCACGATCCTAAAGTCTTTTCTTAGACAAAGGTTGTCTGAAAGACATCGCTCTTTAGCGATAAAACCGTCTTCTTACTTTCATTTTTTGCTATGTTTATAGCTTTCTACAATAAAATATACATATACATATACATTGTTTCTATGTCGAAAGACATCGGTTTCCAAATTTATTAATTTCTTTCTAATTATTTTAGCGAAATGAAATGGAATATAATATTCGAATTATTGAATGATAAAAGACGTAAGCAATTAAAACTGTGTTAGTCAAACTTCATTCATTTTAACTATTTACCATTCCTTAATGAGGTTTTTCTGAGGACGGATTCATTTACTTTTTGTACTTTTTTTAATCTTTTTTGTAAATTTTTAGGTTATGTTCGCATTATATTTTTTTTATAGAATAGGAGGGCAAACGAGCAGGTGGCTCACGTGATGGTAAGTGATTACCGCCGCCCTTGAACGCCCGCAATACCAGAAGCATAGGCCAAGTCCGAGGCCAGGGTGACCTCCACACCCATACCCCCTCCCATTGCCACCATCCAGCCAGGGCCAGCAGTTGCCAACACGCAAGGAAATGTAACTCAGCATGTGCGAGTGCAACACCCAGCCTGAGAGCACAGCCTCAAGGGGAGAACCGAGGCCTCCCCTCAAATAACACCCGTGCCGACTACGATCGAGGCTGCACTAGCACAATTGGTCACAGTCGTCATGAAAATCCTAGGCGACGTCCTAGCGGCGATGACCACGGAGCTGACCCACTCACGGCTATTCTGACAGCCCTGACCCACCTGACAATGGCAAGAAATGGCTGAGCTCCGGGTAATGTACTGGAACCCAGGCGGCATCCAACAACAAGCCGCCAGTCTCCGCACTATGGTGCAGCAGCACGGAATCCAGGTCGTGTTGCTAGGGGAGACTAAACTCAGACCCGGACGCCATTTCAAGATCCCCAATTTCTTCGTGTATCGTCGCGACGAGGTCTCTCCCGAAGGAAAGGCCTACAGAGGCACGGCCATTTTGGTTAGGAGAGACCTAGTGCATGAGGAATTGGAGCTGCTGCCATTTATCTCAACCAGGAGCATTGGGATACTCCTGAAGACGGCCGGTGTGGAGCTAAGGATCTACGCAGCGTACCGCCCACCTGACCCTCCTCTCTGCCCCTCGGACATCCGAGCCGTCATGGACAACAGTTCTCCTGTCATTATGGCAGGAGATTTTAACGCCAAGCACCTGGCATGGGGTTCGCGCATCATGAACCCCGCCGGCAGGAGACTGTTTGAAGACGCCGAAGAAGGGGATATGAAGTGCTGGGACCAGGAGCTCCCACACATATCCCCACGACAACAACACATCGGCCGGATGTCCTGGATATAGTTCTCTGCCAAGGAATCACATGTCCGGTCCAAGTGGAGGTGCTGTATGACCTGGACACGCAGCACCTACCAATTCTCATTACCATGTCGACCAGCGCCGACTCCGTAGTGCCCCGGGCCTGAACGAAGACCAACTGGGAGCAATACAGAAGAGCGCTGGCGAACCTTACCTACGGTGCGAATATAACATCTGGAGAAGAGGTAGAAGTGGCCGCTAAATATATCTGTGAAAGATACATCAAGAGTATCTAGCGGCCACCAGGACAATACCTGACACGCACCGTGGGAGGTACTCCCACGGAGGCTCAAAACTCTCCTAGAGGAGAAACGATCCACTAGGAAGCTTTGGGCTAGAACCAGATGTCCCAAAGTAAAGGCAAAACTCAACACTATTACCGAAAAGCTGTCGGAAGGGATAAAGGCCTTCCGAGGCGAGTCATGGAACGCTCGCATCGAGGAGGCCTCGGAACATCCAGCCTCGCTATATCAGCTCACCCGACAGCTTTCGCGCACACCTCAGCCCATTTGCCCACTAGTGGACAGCACAGGAAAACGGCACTACGGAGCACGAGACCGGGCCGAGATCCTGGCAGAACATTTAGAGGGCAGTTCAAACCAATACTGTTGCTGCTGTCGTCGCAGACTTCCACAGGGAGGTTGAGCATTGTGTACAGGAGTTCCTGATGAGCCCGGCGCCACTCATTAGAGGGGACGATTTCATGTCCCCTTCTGAAGTAAGAAGAGTGGCACAGCGCCTACCACTACGGAAAGCGCCGGGCAACGATTGCATAACCACTACTGCAATAAGACAGCTGCCCAGGAAAGGGGTCGTAGCACTGACCCGTTTGTTCAACGGGTGCTACGCACCCAACACTACCCTTCCAAGTGGAAGGAAGGAAAATCATAGTGCTGCCGAAGCCGGGGAAAACAGAAGACACCCGGCAAGCTACCGTCCCATCACGCTACTGTCGTATGTAGCAAAGTTTTTGAAAGGCTGCTGCTGCGGAGACTGCGACCACATGCAGAGCTCCGAAAGGAGCAATTCGGATTCCGCAGCGGCCACTCCACCACGGCGCAGCTGACCCGAGTGCTACACTATCTAGCGGCCGAAACCCATCTCGGTCGCTCCTGTCTGGGGTCTTTCTCGACATAGAGAAGGCCTTCGACCGGGTGTGGCACACGGGTCTAATCTACAAATTAATATGCAACACCACAACGCCGCCAGCGCTCATACGACTAGTGGCGTCATTTCTGGAGGACGGAGCTTCTGTGTTAGCGTCGAGAGGATCGACTCGGCAGCACGAAGAATAGAGGCAGGAGTGCCACAAGGCAGCTGTCTTTCTCCGCACCTGTACGCAGTTTACACCAACGACATCCCCACACTTGAAGGTCGCGTCCAAGAATGGGAACAAGATGTCATGCTCGCCCTCTACGCAGACGACAGCGCGTATTTTACGTCGTCCCGTCGGGCAGACATTGCAGCCAGGAGGATGCAATGTCTGCTGAACCTGCTGCCTGAATGGTTGGACAAATGGCGCATGGCCGTGAACGTTGGCAAGACATGCGCCATAATTGTCAACAGACAGGGACGTGTACCACCACCACTCAAGCTCCGAGGCCAGGATGTAGAGTGGAAGAAAACAGTGACCTACCTTGGATGCCAGATTGACCGCTCTCTACGTATGACCCTCAGGTCGAATACGTCATGCAGCGCGCAAGAGCTGCGAGGGCGGTCCTCCGTCCGGTTCTGGCATCCAACTTACCAACGAAGACCAAGGTAGGGATCTACAAGACCTACATCCGCTCGCGAATCACATATGCTGCACCAGCGTGGTACGCGTTCACATCTCCCGCACAGCGGAAAAGATTGCAGGTTCAGCAGAACATTTCCCTAAGAACGATTGTGGGAGCTGGTCGTTACGTCCGGAACGACGTCATCGCCAGAGATCTTAAAATCGAACCTATCCACGACTTTGTGGTCCACTTGGCGCGGAAAATGTATGACCGCGCTGATAATGGGCCACATGAACACCTGCGCGACCTGGCGTCCGGTCGAGCCGGCCAATTCATGCAACAACAAAAGCTGATGGCTCTACCACTGTTAAAAATATATAAAGAAAAATATATATTTATATATAAAGGAGCCACTCATTGTTCAGCGAAATCAAAAATATGCAACAAGCATATTTTATAGTCACAATGTTCAAGTGTCAAAACGAAAGTTTCATGCTTACATAGATACATATTCGGGTAAATAAATGTTTATGTCTTTACAACCATCCATGACTCAAGTACAAACATTCATATTCAGCACACAAATTTTTGTGCTGAACTTTGGTTGAAAAATAGGCTTACTACCAACTCATCAAATGTAGTATGTAAGTAGTAATCGAAGTGATGTAACGAATAATATATTTCTTAGCCAAAATAATACATTTTAAACAAAGAGGCATATTTTTTAAATAATTTAAAATAAATTCCTGATTAATTAACGATTCGGTCCTTAATTATCTCATGCCCTTGAAGACGACGTCTATCGGTATATTAGGGCGCAAAAAGCATATAATTAAAAGAGAGGACCGAAAAGTCGTTTAAATCGAAAAATACAGCTTCTATTGGAATCTTTACTTTTTTAATGATTGTCTTATATGTGAATCAAATTTGGTCGTGTTTTTGATTCCCTCATTTGTGAAATAGTCCTTTAGCTATTAGTGACCATATCTCAGAAAAAACTCTCTTCAACTGTTTTCGAGAACTCCCGATGTTTTCGTTCACAAACAACTTTTATATACATCAAAATTTAATCATAAATAAGAGTAAGAAAAAAATGAAGCATGAAGAACTAAACTGAAAGTATGTTATCATAAATTGGTTTTCATTTCTTCACCTATTGCTAGTTACATTATGTGATTTTTGGTGACATTTCTGCACTTGCTACCTGCAATTCGTACATAAGTTTTTGAAAAACTCCAATGAGTTTTTGAAAAACTCCAATGAGTTTGAAAAACTCCAATGAGTTTAGTTTTATTAGTTATCCCCAGGTGGCAGTACCAATGGTACTGCCACCTGGGGATCGAACTAGGGTCTCTCGACTCGAAATTCCGACCACCCAACAACTCGGCTATCGTGACTTCTAAGCACTTCTAAGATATTTATTTATTTATTATTTCATATCTTTAACTAGAAGAATAGGAAAATTGTAGACATGGAGCAATATTGCTTTTACTAGGTTATATACAAGTACTTTTAATTTTTTATATTTATTTGAGAAAAAGAAAGTAAAAAAAGGCAAATCTATTCACAGTTAATTAAACTTAAACCGTATTAAAAAGTACCTACATAAACACAATATTTTAATGAACTACTTCTGCCCCGGCCTACTAGTATCCGATAGATTAAGTTCATGAGTCTGTGCCGTTAGGTACCCACAGAGTGAGAGGTTAGGTTAGGTCAAGTAGGTAAGGTGAAACATTCCTAATATTTCATGGATTACTTTATTCGACATCGATCCAGCAGCTCAAGGGCTGAAGGTTCGAATTCCGCTCGAGCAAACATTTGTGTAATGAATATGAATGTTTGTAATCTAGTCATCGATGTTTATAAATATTTATCAAAGTAAACGTATTATATAATTTGTTTTGACCCTAAGTTAACGACAAGCTCACCATGTGTCCCAAAATAAGTCCTGGAAAAATGTAGATCGAAAAAAACTTATTTTCCACTACAGGACATAGGCCTCTCCCAAAGGAAGGATTATAGTTTAGTTGTTTCTTACGTCATCCGAAAAGGAAGGGGGAGTTTCCTATCACGATTAATAAATTTAAAAAGTATGTTTGAATTTGTAAGCTAACAAAATAATTCGCCTTTGTAAATATGGCTGCCGAAGATAGTTAATTATAAATCGGCAATGGTTAAAACAGTCCTACTTTCTTCCTATTAATATTATATATGTGATATGCCAATTTTGTATGTGTGGATGTTTGGGTGTGTGCGCCACACAAAAATCGCTCTACAGACAACTTATAATCTTGACTAAAATGTATAATTTCTTCTTTGATTTTGTCTCTGAAACAATGTTTTGTTTAACGGATTTTAATTTTGATGTATTTTTTGTAACTCAGGAAAGCAGAGTAATCAATTAATTTATGTATTTCCTTTACTTAAATATCAAATCTATATGAAAACATAATTGTCCATTGTTTAATGAAATTCAAAGATCAATCGCATCAAAATAATGAATAGATTCGATATACGTCGACAGCAATTTGTACGCATCTCTGTGGATTGTTGAATGCATTGATTTGATGGTAAATTAATTGCAACGATAAATATTTATGTTTGTTTTGCAAACGACATGGATCGAATGCAAATTAACTTATATACAGTTCAGCTGTTACTAAAACAAGTGTAGTATTTTAGCTATATGCATTAAATAAATTATTAACATTTGGACGTTTTTACAATTATTACAGAATCATTAATATTTAATTATTTTATTTATTAATTTTTTCATTTAATTTCTGCTATAAAAATTATTTTAATAGTCACATATTGCATCAAAGGTAGTTGCTGCATCTGCAACACTCATTCTATTCTTTGTGTTACTTATTTTTTCATAACTTCCATATTGTCAAGTTCTGAAATAGAATAAAAAGGTAAATATTAACTGAAGTTGCAATAAGAATCAACACGACTAGTCAATCGACGTTCATTTGCAACAACATTACATCCTTAACGTTTCATTAAAACGAAGCGTGATCAGCACAAATAGCTGATTAAGATTAACGACGGCATAGACTAGAACGATATGAGCCTCTTTTGTATTGCCAGATTGAATGACTTGCCGTAAACAATGACAAGTTTCCTCGGTGGCCATATTGTTACTATAATCTGAAAAGATATTGAAACTATCTATTATAGTAAGTTTTATTGGCTAATTTCGACCAGATCCTTCTTTGTAGAGACAACATATACGAGTATTTTTAGATAAATGTACAATTCAAATCGTGAATTCTAATTCAGATAGGAGAAAACTTGGTTGTCAATGATGTACATAAAACATGACTTCGATTACCCTGTTTTTATTTTTTTTATTTAATCTTTATTGCGATTCCGTATAGGTCACAAAAGGCGGACTTAATGCCTATATGTATTGTGAAATGGTATGGTGAAATTTGTGGTACGCGCAATAAAGTTAAAGACAACGAAAATATAACACATAGACATACATACACATACATATATACGCTTATATATATATATATATATATATATATATATATATATATATATATATATATATATATATAAATATACTAATAATATACAAACATATATACATACCTTTAACAGTAGCGTTGCCAAAGTAACCAGAAACAAATCAAGCCTTCAATAAGTGCTCGCGCAATAACCTTTTGAAGCACGGCTTACTAGGTGCCTGCCTTATGCGATCGGGCAAGGAATTCCATAGTAGTGTAGCTTGAATAGTGAAGGAGTTACCAAAGAACCCGGTGAAATGGCGTGGAATACTAATCTTATTATTAGAAGAAGACCTAAGGACCCTATCTTTGGATGAAGAGAGATATTGAAAATTATCCCTGAGATAAGAAGGAGATGATGGACTAATCTTATTATTAGAAGAAGACCTAAGGACCTTATCTTTGGATGAAGAGAGATATTGAAAATTATCCCTGAGATAAGAAGGAGATGATGGATCATTTAAAATAGAGAAAAGAACAAGTAAAATTCTGGAAGTGCGCCTCTGTCGGATGGTTAACCATTTAAGCTTAGATCCGTATAGAGACACGTGGTCGTATTTACGCAATCTGAAAATGAATCTGATACAGTTATTATAAAGGCGCTCCAGCTTGTTAAGAAGATCATGGGATACATCTGGGTAACATACATCTGCATAATCGATAATGGGTTATAAAAGCGTTTGAACAAGCATAAGTTTAGACTGAAGAGGAAGAAAATGTTTAAAACGATAACGAGAACTGATACTGACTGATATCCGTGACTTGAACTCTCCAGTTAAGAGTACAGTCAACGTGAAAACCAAGGTTTTTTACCTAACTGATATAAGGTATCGGAATGTTATTAAATAAAACAGGGGGCAAATTATCAACATCGACCTTTGCTAGTTGTCTCGAGCTTCCTACCAATATTGCTTGACATTTGACGGGATTGACAGTAACTCCATAGCGTGATGCCCAGTTTTTTACTATATCTAAATTGGAATTCAGTCACGATAGCCGAGTGGTTGGGTGGTCGGAATTTGGAGTTGAGAGACCCGAGTTAGATCCCCAGGTGGCTGGCTCGTACCAATTGGTTTTTCAAAAACTTATGTACGAATTATATCGTTAGGTAGGACATAAAGGCGGCGACGGGCTCCACCACCTGTCACGTTGTCCCGAAAATATCTTCGGTGGAAGGTGGGTCGAAGGGAATTAATTGTCTAGACTAGACCTCTGTCTACCCCTGTATTGGGAATTGCGTGAAGATATTTATTTTTATTTTATTTGGAATTCAGTGCTTTAATTACATCGTGAATGTCATCAACACTTGATTGCACGTAAAGCTGTAAGTCATCAGCATAGTAGCAGCTGTTTTCTACCATCTGTAAGTCAATTTGCTTCAAGCATTTTGCGAAATGGTTTTTTACCATTTTTAGAAAATTATTGCTAAGACTTGGCCTTTCCTTCATTAAATATCTGTAAAATATCCATATCTATGACTAAAAACTTGGAAATTCTATTTTTGGGCTATATGTTGTCTATAATTTATAAAATACCTATTACACTTTAACTCTAAAGTAGAGCTGTAAAAAAAAGGCTGAGCTCTAAGCTGTAAAAAAAAATAATTCTGTGTACGTAACTGTACGCGTACTTATAAAATAGCAGAGGGTATTGTTAATAATAATTAAGTGCTGTTTCTCAAAATTATTTATCAAATCATATTTTCATCTTTTCAGACGACTGGTAAAGTTTAAAGAATTTATAAAGTGCACTGATACAAGCACTTCATTATGCACGAACACGGGCATTTCTTAACTTGAAAATTAGGTAACTAAATTATGTCTACGCGAGAGGTGTAGCGTGGGCTCGCCCTTAATTTTATATAATGCGAGAAACATGATTCTTATCGCTCTTTTTGATATGATGACAATATTTAGAAATTATTTAGCGTTTTAGAAAACATTGTAACACATGAGTATAGCATAGGAATTTAAAAATCTCGTACTTCAACGTGATTCCGAAATATTTTGTCAGACATAGTTCAGGTGCTTCTTATGCTTAATTTAGACTTACAGTAGGAAATGACATGATTGTTCACTCATAAATTTTATTTCTTGTGTCTTTACCAGACTTCATACATTTTTTTATAGAAGAGAGAGGCAAACGAGCAGGTGGCACACGTGATGGTAAGTGATTACCGCCGCCCATGAAAATAAAGCTTAACAACCGAACAGCCAAAGAATGTCATGGTTAAAGTTCTAAATAATTAGTCTCTTCGTCTCACATTTCATTGGAGATTATTTGGACTACATTATAGGTGTAACTTAGTTTAAAATTAACATATCAAATTGTTAGTCGCGTGCGGGATATACATGAACAAAAGAGTAAATTGTTATGAATTTAATTCAATTAATGAATGCATTTTTATTTTATTTTTAAACGAATTCTAGCATTAAAAATAACATTAATAATATTACTAGTATTCGTATTAACCACTCCAGCTAAGCTGTAATGCTTGTGTCTGTAGTGGTTCGTGTCAATTGTCGAAAGGCGAGCCCGAACCTGTGACGTTATGTTTCGTAGTCCGCACACTAAACTATTAGGTTTTTGACGCTTCGGCGTCATATTGTGGAAATGGGCAGAATAGATTCTTTATTGTCAAACTACCGTCAAACATCTTCGTGTGTATGCGGATTTCTATTATGTACTAATATTGTTTCATTTGTTTATGTATTTCTATATTATAATATTTGTTATTATATATCTAAGTCTATCAGTTATAAGTACATGTTTTGCTCGGTGAGTCTGTTAAAGGGATACTTTTCACATAAGAATACGAGTATTATACTGTACCCTCCGAGTGCTTTCATGAAGATCGACTATGTATTTATAGCTCCTCCAGTGAGACGTCTACTTGGGCGTTGTTAACTCACCTAATATCCGGCGAGCTCTTTGTTAATTTTCACCATACTTCATAAGAGATCGCACTTTGCAGATATATTGCAATTAAATAATGTCTGTTCGAGAACCGGTTGAAAAGTTTTATACATAGATCTTTTTAAACTAATAATATGAAAAAAAAATCGATCTTTGCCTCGGTTTCTGTAGGTTGAAAAAGATTCATTACGATTATTTCATTTATTTCTTTCAATATTTCATTTATTTCATTCATTCACCTATAAAAGTCACGACAGCCGAGTGAATTCCGACCACCCAATTTCGAGTCGAGAGACCCGAGTTAGATCCCCGGGTGGCAGGCTTGTACTCTCGAATTTGTAAACTCAAAAACCTATGTACGAATTATGTCGTTGGCTTGGACATAAAGACGGTGACGGGCTGGAAAATATCTTCGGTGGAAGGTGGGTCGAAGGGACTTAATTGTCTAGACTAGACCTCTGTCTACCCCTGTATTGGACATTGCATGAAGATATTCTTTTTTCATTAATTTTTAATAACATAATTACGATTATGTCATTATAAATAAAGGAATTGCAGCTGCCATCTTTTGAACCATCAAACTATTCATTCTTTAGATAGCTCGAATAAATAGATTCGATGGATATCTAGAAATAGATCACCTTTTATAAGAATAAGTGAAAAAGGTAGAGAAAATTGATTTTCTTTCAAAAGATTAAATCTTTAAATCCTATACCTACATAAAAGCTTATTTGTTCAATAAACTATGTTTAATTTTTTTTAAATTTTGAACGTTTGCCTGGTGGTAGGTATCACTAGCCACTAGGTAATTTCTAGGCTTTTTCCTTGTCATCTCCTAGAATAAATAAGAAAAAATTAACCCTATTCTCGAGCAGTCGTCAAATAAAAAAAAAATATTAAAATAACAATTGAAACAATATATTTATTTGAACTCTATAGGCAATTACTGTAAATAAAAAGCGTTACACACCGCCTAAATCCATACAATAAATAATTGTATAGACAGGGATATTTCCGCTGGTATTTAGATTCCATGCGTATAAAATTTAATGTTTTCATGTTGGTTTGTTCGTTCTCGACGTTTTCGCTGTTGATTTTTTTTTCAATTAACTTGAGTAAGTTCACGAGCGCCGGCTTTGATAGGATTTTGTACGTGAGTGTTCACTGGCAGCTAAGATTATTCTTTAATCTTTTTATTTTTATAATCAATGCCTTTCGAAAAATTTAATTTTTATATTTATTCCTAATATCGTATTGGCTCTCTGCAAAAGTGAATCATCTGAACATAATTATGTAACAATTTGATGTTACCATTAAAATCATCATTTTTTTCTATTTAGCTCTTTTTGTAATCGTTTTCAATGAAATTGTTATCATGATAAGACTTCGGGGATGGTTTTAATATAAACGAGACTTAAAACTCACAAAAAATAAACTATGAAATCTAAATTGAGGACCCATTTTAATGCTTAATTAACTTCTACTTCATTACTTCTGAATTACGAACAGCAAATATGCTAAATCTCGATTAGGTAAACAAGTTAAGGTTTGCTCTTAACCTATCTCGAGGTAATTGCGGAGCCTTAGGATCCCGTGAGTGTTTTTCCGCCCCAAACTTTCAGAGTTACATTAATGAGGAAGTAATGCCGTACCCCCCTACTGGAAGTACGTATGAAGCTATTACATTTCATAGAACTAAAATGTTCTATTGATATTTCTTTAGAGAATGTCTACCACTGAATAAACATGAAAGAAGTTGGGAATAAAAAGGAAAGTTTACGTTCGGGATGAGAGATGCAGGGGTTGGGCCCGCGGTGCGCTCACGATGCAACGTATATCCCATTGCAATACATTCGTTTTGTGTGATCCACTATTTCATTGTTTATTGTCCATAATTAAGTTATAATTCGGGGAGGCGAGAATATAGCACCTTATTTACAGTCACACTAATTATTTTATTTAAAAAACCTCGTTAATATAACAACAATGGTTTTTCGAGCCGGATTGTGATTGTGATTTGGTTTGGTTTTTGGTTGATAGTTTAAACTATATTGTATTTAAATATCACATTTCTGTTACAAAAGATGATCAATGACTTCTTTTATTTGATTACATACATATGCATAGAAAATATTACTTTCTCATAAAATTCTTTTAACACAACTTATTCATTCTTTACATAAGTAAATATGTTTATTAGAAGCCTAATTATCAGCTGGCATATGCTCTCCGAAATCATGAAATTCAATAGAAATTTTCAAACCCCATTCGAGGAATGGTTTTCCTACAACCCTACTCCTAATCTATTTCCGCACCTAACGTTACTTCTTCGAAACTTGAACCAAGGACCTACCTACATTTCTTCAAAAGAATAAGATTCAGTAAAAAAAAAAGTGAAAAATAGTTTAATTAGAGTTGTTGTGTATTAATTTATATTTAATGGTTATTGACTGATGGTAAAGTATATCTTTATCTTGATTTAGAATAATAGCAAGTTTACAACTGTAACTGTATTCCAGTTATAGTAGTATGAAGCATGGTTTGCAATAATAACTTATGAAGTAGCATAATCGTTCTCAGTGGTGCGAATGTGCGCCGAAAATTACTTTCGGATGAAGTTTGTTTACAATAATTTTGTTGTATGCAAGTCTCTCATTATCAAGACAAGAAAGACTTGACAGACTTAATTGTCGAAAGGACATTATTGTCTAGACCCATAAATCCTTTTAACCCACTTTTCATTGAATACATTTTTTGGGATAACGTGACAGGTGGTGATCCTGTCACCTTCTTTATTTCCAAGCCATAAAAATCTTATTGGTACTGGTATTGACTCAAATTCCGATTACCCAAGCACTCGGCAATAGTGAATTATAAGTTAGGAAATAAATAATAAGACTGATTGTAGACGTAGTTATATAAGTCGATAACTAAAAAAAATACAACTCATACATAACGGCCTGTAGGATATGTGTCTCTCCCATAAGGGAAGGTCTGCCATAATCGTCATATTTAGCATGTGGATTGACAATCGCAGTTCCAGACAACCTGCATCTTAGACGCTACTGCTTGTCATCAAATGTTGGTTTTGTGTTTTCCAAAATAGTTATCATGCAGCGAATTCTATTTTGAATACAGCCGCTAGTATAATACTCACGGAATGAAAGTAAGTAACATATTCTTAGGCCAATAAAACATATAAAATCAAATCACGTATTCATAGATAGAAGTAATATACAATCATATTAATCCATTGTCATTTTTATTTCCATTAAGAGGTACTCTTAACGTAGAAGAAATTGGAGAAAGAAACTTCGCAGGTATCCCCCCCTTTTGGTAATTAAAAAAATGGATATACAATACCGAAAAGTACAATATCGACATAGTGAATTAGAAACTGCATGGGATCGATCAAGTTATTCCTTGGGGTTATTATTATTAATATATTCATTAATAGTATAAACACGGCAGTTAACAGTGTGTAAAAATTTAAAGATCAGTAAGCATAAATCAACATTGGTTTCGTAATATTTGGGTCTGTAATTATTCATTATTATTGGGTCCTATCAATTTTGTCGGATTATAATCTTGTCAGCGAAGTAGTCCCCCAGTGGCCTATCAGAGGTATCTCGTATCTCAATAATACATATGTAGAATGAAAATTGGATTTAACATTGTAAATCTGTATGTTAACTGTACTCGTAATTATGATTAAGGATACCAAATATGACTCTTGATCATAATTTTGTGCATTGTTACTTGTTGTATATGTTGTACATTAATATTAAAAATAGCTTTACATTTTCATTACATTGCAATATTATGCTAATAGTATTTTATGTTTATGCTAATTTTAAAGGTAAAAAACATAACATTGGAGACACTACTAACTAGACAATGAAGTCTTTTCTACTAACTATTGGAAGAAAATAATTGGGAACAACGTAATAGGTCGTGAGTACAATATAGATACACAGATCAAAACTTATGTGTACATACAAACAATTAATAGTCGAAAACAAATACTTATAATGTTCATCATAATTTGCCCCACACAAAAGTTATCGATATTTGAATTCGCATCTGTAGCATCGAAAGTAAGTTCACTTGCAACTAAGGAATCATGTCCTACTTAATAATTTATAAATTAAAAACACTCATTCAAAAGGTCAACGAAATTTTACTTTAAAATATGATTGACAATCTAAATGGCGAATTAATTATTCGACAAAATGTTCTCAAATAAATTTGTAAAATTTTATTAACACATTACATTATTTGAAGGGAGTAATAAAAGTGTATGTAAGGATCGTAGCAAGTGCAAAGAAAGTAAGTTCTTTCGACCCAAACCACCAAAGATATTCTTGGGACAACGTGATAAGTGGTGAGCCTGTCGCCATATTTATGTCCAAGCCAACGACATAAATCCCATTTTTGAAAAAACCCATTAGTACGAGCCTACCACCTGGGGACCAAATTCGGGTCTCTTTACTCGAATTCCGATTACCCAATCACTCGGCTAGTTCGATCCCCAGTTGGCAGACTCGTACTAATGGGTCTTTACAAAAATAGGATTTATGTCGTTGACTTGGATATAAACACTGCAACGGGCTCCGATCTCCCAAAAATGTCTTTTTGGATGGTGGGTCGAAGGGATTTTATTGTCTAGACTAGACCTCTGTCTACCCCAGTATTGGGAATTGCATGAAGATATTTATTTATTTAATTATGTACCATTATATTCTTACTTAAAACCTAATTATCTAATAAGTAACCTAGAACATTTGTATTTAAAGTTGTTTTTAACAATACACTAAAAAAATACATAAATATTTAAAATAGTAAACCTAAGTAAACTATTTCCACGATGCTCAGGTGAATTGTTCCACAATATGAATTTGATAATTTAAAAAAGATCTTGTTGAAAGGACCTAAAGGTTCCTTCTTATTTGCACAGGTGAGGTACGTCAAACGTTATTATGTTTGCCTGGTAAGCTTCTTATCAGGAAGTGTATGGTAAAGATAAAACGGACCACGCACCAATGGCCTCAGTCAGCAACGAAATACGAAGTTGGTACGGTCAGATGCATAATTCATCTAAATATATTTTAAATATTTATTTATTTATAGAAACTTGTCACAAAAGTAGTCAGTTGTAGTATGTCGTAATGAAACTGCATATATAAAGACAATATCTGTAAATATCGTAGATATATATCGGCCTGTTAAAGTCCACTGCAGGACAAAGGCCTCTCCCATAGGGATTTACAAGTGGTAGAGCCACGCATCAGCTTTTGCTGTTGTATGAATGGGCCGGCTCGACCGGAGAAGTACCACGACCTCACAGAATACCGGCGTGAAGTAGAAGTCTTACAAACATCTGCGTTTCGTCTGGTGAGTGCAGGTAACCGAAGGACCCCCCCCCCTCACCCTATTCTGGCGGGGGGGGGGGCACTCTATGGGCGGCTCTGGTATTGCGGGTGAATATGGGCGGTGATAATCACTTACCATCACGTAAACCACTTGCTCGTTTGCCTCCCTTTTCTATAAAAAAAAAGGATTTGCCATAATCGCTACGCTTGGCAAGCGGATTGGCGATCGCAGTACCAGACTTCAGACGCTGCTGCCAATCTTCGGTCTGATAATTTTGATCTGATATTTTTAAGGATGGTTATCCCGCCACCTACGGGTGTCCATAACTATATTCATGGATTTTCCTTTAGCCGCCTCTTACGAAATCCTGGAGAAGAAAGGGAGTGGCGATATTCTTATCCCATTGATATTGATATATCGCGTATCGTATTGTTGATATTGTTATAGCACACGGCAAGTGTGGTAACGGTAACATAACAATATCTGTAGTTTATCTGTAAATTTCAATTTCACCTGCAACTACACCGCTTGTAAAATTTCTTGTGTTTGTGTCCTACGGGGAGTTTCACTGTATATAAAAACATAAAATGCAATTTTAGATATAAACTGACGTTATTCAGCTTGTTATATTTTTGCCAGATACTTCCTGTTATAACAAAATTTTATCGTGTAATTTTACTTTGGATTTTGTTGGCTTGTTTTACTTTGTAAGTCACGATAGCCGAGTTGTTGGGTGGTCGGAATTTCGAGTCCAGAGACCAGAGTTCGATCCCCAGGTGGCAGTACCAATGAGTTTTTCAAAAACTTATGTACGAATTTCATCGTTGGCTTGGACATAAAGGCGGCGACGGGCTCACCACCTGTCACGTTGTCCCGAAAATATCTTCGGTGGAAGGTGGGTCAAAGGACTTAATTGTCTAGACTAGATCTCTGTCTACCCCTGTATTGGGAATTGCGTGAAGTTACTTATTTATTTATTATTTATAATTTTATTAAAAAAAACTAATTAGATTAAGTGCCAAACCAGGGGCAAAGCTGCGTGGGGCAGCTAGTACTTTAATGATATAACCTTAATAAACCGACATTATTTATTATAATATATATTTTATTAACCAATTACCAAACTGGCTTGTCAAATTGTTGGGAAATAGCTTGCCTTCTTTCAAATGTGTGAGCGAAATTAGGGTACAGAGACATTCGCAGCGCTGTTCCTGTATTATGTATATGTATTAGCTGACTTTGTACGTCTCCAAAATAATATATATTTTTAATATTTCTTAGACGAGATTGTGGTAGATTCAGTACTTACATATAAAAACACTTTTTCAACTTTTGATCCGTCTGTCTGCTTGTTCCGGCTATCCTCTTAAACGGCTGATTCAATTTTAACGGGACTTTCGCTGATAGATAGCTGATATAAGGAATAACTTAGGCTAATTTTATTTATCAAAAAGGGACAAAGGGTCGAAGGGACTTAATTGTCTAGACTTGACCTCTGTCTACCCCTGTATTGGGAATTGCGTGAAGATATTGTTTTACTTTGGATTTGTAAATGAAGAATTAAAATAAATGACAAATATAGGAGTGTGATCTACGGAGCTTATGGCGGTTTATAAACGATGTCGAGTATATTTTGTACCAAAGGTAGATACATCAATTAAAAAAAAGATCAAGATAGAGATCTTTGTATCAAAATATATTTTGACGCTGTAAACTGTACTTGTCCGGCTACCGGGTAGAATGAAAGATCATTGGCGGAGCTTTAGTGCATAAAATTTGACAGCAAGCTCCCGCTATACTCCACAGCCCCTCTCCACTTCTCTCACCCTCTATTATTAAGCTGGCATTTATCAGACTCACCTCGTCGGGAAAATTAATAGACGTAAATGTGGTGCAAGATTTAAATTTATGAAAAATACTTTAGGCCATTACATATTAAGGCTCATTAATTAAAATATTTTTACAAGATTATAACACAATAAATTAAATAATTAAATCTATATATAGACAAAGAAATAAAATTTAAATGTCGTTTGTAATTACAACTTTTTCGCTTTTCACTTTACGCTTTTCACTAAATGCATATTAAAGTATATACGGTACTTACATATAAAAAACACTTTTTCAACTTTTGATCTGTCTGTCTGCTTGTTCCGGCTATCCTCTTAAACGGCTGATTTAATTTTAACGGGACTTTCGCTGATAGATAGCTGATATAAGGAATAACTTAGGCTAATTTTATTTATCAAAAAGGGACAAAGGGTCGAAGGGACTTAAATGTCTAGACTAGACCTCTGTCTACCCCTATATTGGGAATTGCGTGAAGATATTTTTTTTATTTTTGTATGAATATTTTAATGAAATATATAATTACGAATTTTAAAGAACTAAGGTTTTTAAGAGTTAAAAAAGAAAGAAAAGTTTATGACAATTTAGTTTCATAAAAGCCTTCTTTAAATTAATTTTACCTTGTTGGGCCACTTCAAAACGTTACTGTCTCATGAATATTCAAATTCTATCATCGTACCGGATTAAAAGGACTTACTCATGTCAGATTTTCTTAACTGCAGCTTTTTACTTGATGAACAGCAACATCTTTAAGTGTCATTTGTGCTTTAATGATTTTAAGTGTCTGGGTGACCAAATTTCGCTTGGCATCAAACAGATGGCGCTTTCATAAATTTATTTATTTTTCCGCCACCTAACTTAACTTAATAAAATTGGAAGAAAAATAGTGCTTGAGTCCAGAAACTGTATAGATATTGAGAGTAGTTTCCTTCATAACAATTTCATAAATTTATATCTCAAAATTAAAATGTTGTTACAGGTGATAAGTTAAGATATTTAATTAATTCTTTTTTACGATCAAAACTATTTTTAGAATTAAAAATAGTACTTAAATAATTTATTTTACGTTACATTATTAATTCTATACAGAATTAGTTTTTGACGCTATTAAAATATATCTCAACGCCCCAATATCGCCAAACTTTTCAAGTAAAAACGGGAAAAATAAACCGAGGCCTCAGACATTATATCTTTCCGAATATAATAATAAGTAACCATGCGCCCAGGTTTAACTCTCACTTGGCCGATGTTGTATATTCGTGTAATGTTAGAAATATTGAATTAGCATTTGAAATAAATGTTATGTCATACTGAATATATTATTAAGATAATGTAAGTTTTTTTACCAATTCTGAATCAATTTTTGAAACATATATTAAAGATAAAGTTTAATGTTCATATTTTTGCATGAAGTCACGATAGCCGAGTTGTTGGGTGGTCGGAATTTCGAGTCCAGAGACCAGAGTTCGATCCCCAGGTGGCAGGCTCGTACCAATGGGTTTATCTAAAACTTATATACGAATTTTATCGTTGGCTTGGACATAAAGGCGGCGACGGGCGCACCACCTGTCACGTTATCCCGAAAATATCTTCGGTGGAAGGTGGGTCAAAGGGACTTAATTGTCTAGACTAGACCTCTGTCTACCCCTGTATTGGGAATTGCGTGAAGATATTTATTTATTTAATTATGTACCATTATATTCTTACTTAAAACCTAATTATCTAATAAGTAACCTAGAACATTTGTATTTAAAGTTGTTTTTAACAATACACTAAAAAAATACATAAATATTTAAAATAGTAAACCTAAGTAAACTATTTCCACGATGCTCAGGTGAATTGTTCCACAATATGAATTTGATAGTTTAAAAAAGATCTTGTTGAAAGGACCTAAAGGTTCCTTCTTATTTGCACAGGTGAGGTACGTCAAACGTTATTATGTTTGCCTGGTAAGCTTCTTATCAGGAAGTGTATGGTAAAGATAAAACGGACCACGCACCAATGGCCTCAGTCAGCAACGAAATACGAAGTTGGTACGGTCAGATGCATAATTCATCTAAATATATTTTAAATATTTATTTATTTATAGAAACTTGTCACAAAAGTAGTCAGTTGTAGTATGTCGTAATGAAACTGCATATATAAAGACAATATCTGTAAATATCGTAGATATATATCGGCCTGTTAAAGTCCACTGCAGGACAAAGGCCTCCCATAGGGAGGATTTGCTACAATCACCACGCGGGCAAGCGGATTGGCGATCGCAGTACCAGACTTCAGACGCTGCTGCCAATCTTCGGTCTGATAATTTTGATCTGATATTTTTAAGGATGGTTATCCCGCCACCTACGGGTGTCCATAACTATATTCATGGCTTTTCCTTTAGCCGCCTCTTACGAAATCCTGGAGAAGAAAGGGAGTGGCGATATTCTTATCCCATTGATATTGGTATATCGCGTATCGTATTGTTGATATTGTTATAGCACACGGCAAGTGTGGTAACGGTAACATAACAATATCTGTAGTTTATCTGTAAATTTCAATTTCACCTGCAACTACACCGCTTGTAAAATTTCTTGTGTTTGTGTCCTACGGGAGTTTCACTGTATATAAAAACATAAATGCAATTTTAGATATAAACTGACGTTATTCAGCTTGTTATATTTTTGCCAGATACTTCCTGTTATAACAAAATTTTATCGTGTAATTTTACTTTGGATTTTGTTGGCTTGTTTTACTTTGTAAGTCACGATAGCCGAGTTGTTGGGTGGTCGGAATTTCGAGTCCAGAGACCAGAGTTCGATCCCCAGGTGGCAGTACCAATGAGTTTTTCAAAAACTTATGTACGAATTTCATCGTTGGCTTGGACATAAAGGCGGCGACGGGCGCACCACCTGTCACGTTGTCCCGAAAATATCTTCGGTGGAAGGTGGGTCAAAGGGACTTAATTGTCTAGACTTGACCTCTGTCTACCCCTGTATTGGGAATTGCGTGAAGATATTGTTTTACTTTGGATTTGTAAATGAAGAATTAAAATAAATGACAAATATAGGAGTGTGATCTACGGAGCTTATGGCGGTTTATAAACGATGTCGAGTATATTTTGTACCAAAGGTAGATACATCAATTAAAAAAAAGATCAAGATAGAGATCTTTGTATCAAAATATATTTTGACGCTGTAAACTGTACTTGTCCGGCTACCGGGTAGAATGAAAGATCATTGGCGGAGCTTTAGTGCATAAAATTTGACAGCAAGCTCCCGCTATACTCCACAGCCCCTCTCCACTTCTCTCACCCTCTATTATTAAGCTGGCATTTATCAGACTCACCTCGTCGGGCAAATTAATAGACGTAAATGTGGTGCAAGATTTAAATTTATGAAAAATACTTTAGGCCATTACATATTAAGGCTCAATAATTAAAATATTTTTACAAGATTATAACACAATAAATAAAATAATTAAATCTATATATAGACAAACAAATAAAATTTAAATGTCGTTTGTAATTACAACTTTTTCGCTTTTCACTTTACGCTTTTCACTAAATGCATATTAAAGTATATACGGTACTTACATATAAAAAACACTTTTTCAACTTTTGATCCGTCTGTCTGCTTGTTCCGGCTATCCTCTTAAACGGCTGATTCAATTTTAACGGGACTTTCGCTGATAGATAGCTGATATAAGGAATAACTTAGGCTAATTTTATTTATCAAAAAGGGACAAAGGGTCGAAGGGACTTAATTGTCTAGACTAGATCTCTGTCTACCCCTGTATTGTGAATTGCGTGAAGTTACTTATTTATTTATTATTTATAATTTTATTAAAAAAAACTAATTAGATTAAGTGCCAAACCAGGGGCAAAGCTGCGTGGGGCAGCTAGTACTTTAATGATATAACCTTAATAAACCGACCTTATTTATTATAATATATATTTAATTAACCAATTAACAAACTGGCTTGTCAAATTGTTGGGAAATAGCTTGCCTTCTTTCAAATGTGTGAGCGAAATTAGGGTACAGAGACATTCGCAGCGCTGTTCCTGTATTATGTATATGTATTAGCTGACTTTGTACGTCTCCAAAATAATATATATTTTTTAATATTTCTTAGACGAGATTGTGGTAGATTCAGTACTTAATACATACATACATAACGGCCTATTAAGTCCACTGTAGGACATAGGCCTCTCCCATAGGGAGGATTTGCTACAATCACCACGCGGGGCAAGCGGATTGGCGATCGCAGTATCGCTGTATCAGCCACCTCGCACCTTAGACACTGCTGCCTATCTTCGGTCTTATTATTTTGGTCTGATATTTTTAGAGATAGTTATACCGCCATGTATCGGTCGCCTTTGTGTTCAAGGCTGTTTCCCTTATTCGCCTCTTACGACACCCACGGGAAGAAAGGGAGTGGCAATATTCTTACATCGTTACCACACGGCTCCTGTACAAAAAATTGTAGAATATTTAGAGTAGCCTGTCTAGGAATCAAATAGTGGTGACGGTCAATTGCACATAAAGTTAGCACCCTGATGCACAGGCTTGTTTGAATTTTTTGTATGAATATTTTAATGAAATATATAATTAGGAATTTTAAAGAACTAAGGTTTTTAAGAGTTAAAAAAGAAAGAAAAGTTTATGACAATTTAGTTTCATAAAAGCCTTCTTTAAATTAATTTTACCTTGTTGGGCCACTTCAAAACGTTACCGTCTCATGAATATTCAAATTCTATCATCGTACCGGATTAAAAGGACTTACTCATGTCAGATTTTCTTAACTGCAGCTTTTTACTTGATGAACAGCAACATCTTTAAGTGTCATTTGTGCTTTAATAATTTTAAGTGTCTGGGTGACCAAATTTCGCTTGGCATCAAACAGATGGCGCTTTCATAAAATTTATTTATTTTTTCCGCCACCTAACTTAACTTAATAAAATTGGAAGAAAAATAGTGCTTGAGTCCAGAAACTGTATAGATATTGAGAGTAGTTTCCTTCATAACAATTTCATAAATTTATATCTCAAAATTAAAATGTTGTTACAGGTGATAAGTTAAGATATTTAATTAATTCTTTTTTACGATCAAAAACTATTTTTAGAATTAAAAATAGTACTTAAATAATTTATTTTACGTTACATTATTAATTCTATACAGAATTAGTTTTTGACGCTATTAAAATATATCTCAACGCCCCAATATCGACAAACTTTTCAAGTAAAAACGGGAAAAATAAACCGAGGCCTCAGACATTATATCTTTCCGAATATAATAATAAGTAACCATGCGCCCAGGTTTAACTCTCACTTGGCCGATGTTGTATATTCGTGTAATGTTAGAAATATTGAATTAGCATTTGAAATAAATATTATGTCATACTGAATATATTATTAAGATAATGTAAGTTTTTTTACCAATTCTGAATCAATTTTTGAAACATATATTAAAGATAAAGTTTAATGATCATATTTTTGCATGAAGTCACGATAGCCGAGTGGTTGGGTGGTCGGAATTTCGAGTCGAGAGACTCGAGTTCGATCCCCAGGTGGCAGGCTCGTACCAATGGGTTTATCTAAAAACTTATATACGAATTTTATCGTTGGCTTGGACATAAAGGCGGCGACGGGCTCACCACCTGTCACGTTATCCCGAAAATATCTTCGGTGGAAGGTGGGTCGAAGGGACTTAAATGTCTAGACTAGACCTCTGTCTACCCCTATATTGGGAATTGCGTGAAGATATTTTTTTTTATTTTTGTATGAAAATAAAGGCTTGATGATTGAAAGGCCGATTGAAATTGGTACATGCAATGCAATTTGATTTTTAGTACTGAATTTTTGCATTTTTAATGGTGAATAAATTTAGTTGATGTTAGAATTTCTCTAATCATATTGTATTAATATTACTCAAAAATATTGTACAGAAGAACTTTGTCCTGAAGTGGTCATTTTAAGGCCGCTTGAAATGTACCATATTATGCACAAAACGACATTTTAAATATTTATTGACGTATTATCTTTAAAAATCAATAATTAAAAATTATTTCGAATATTACTATAGATGGACGCCATGAATTTAAAGGCGTATCTCGATAACACATTTATAGTCACAAGCAGGACGGCACTAGTCTTTGCTACTATAGGAAAGGAGGTGACATTGGTCACGGGGGTAGGTACTTTAAAACAGTTCTATGTGGGAATTTATTAACGACAGAAATTTTAAGCATTGAAGTTATCAATCTCGCGTGTTGTAAAAAATTTGTTAACGGCTGTTGTTCAGCAAGTAAGCGTATTTTTCACCACGCGAAAGATTTTCTAACCCGGTCAACACGATATGAATAAATCATATGAGTTATAATTTTTGAACAATCTTTTGTTGATTGTATATTTATTATTATAATACATTTATATGCCCCAATAGCAATTATAGCCGGGTCCCGCTAGGAGCAAACATTTGTGTGATGAATATGAATGTTTGAATTCGAATATTTAAGTAATGTTAGTTTAAATTTATATATCAAATAAATAAAAATAAATATCTTCACGCAATTCCCAATACAGGGGTAATCCGAGGTCTAGACAGCCTAGACAATTAAGTCCCTTCGACTCACCTTCCACCTGAGCCTGTCGTCGTCTGGAGGAGGTGGTGAGCCTGTCGCCATCTTTATGTCCAATCCAATGATATAATTCGTCCAGAAGTTTTTGAGAAACCCATTGGTACGAGCCTGCCACCTGGGGATCGAACTTGACCCGAGTGGCAGGCCCACCGATTCTTGACTTGAAATTCCGACCACTAAACCACTCGTCTATCGTGACTTTTAAATTGATATATTTATGTAAGAATATTGTACCGTTCACGGAGACATTAATACGGCGATGGGCTTACCAATCCTGTCATGTTGTCCCAAATAAGCTTCCGTGAAAGGTGGTAAACCTCTGTTTACCCCAGTTATAGGATGATGCGTTCAGACAAAATATAATCAAGGAAAATACGCAAAGCAACATAATTAATCTTATGAATAAAACACAATATCAATTCGAACTCTAAAACAAAGTATAACAAAAATGACAGGATTAGGCGAAAATGAAAATTCACAAAAAGTATACGAAACCTGGTAGAACTTTCCTGAAGGGAAACATTTGGAATCAGTATAAAAGCAACTTCATAAAAACGGCGAAACTTCATTCTTTGTACAGTAATCATCTCCTATTCCCAATTCTAAAACTTTTTTCATCTTTGTTCACATCTGTTTGGGTGCTTAGTGTGCCGTTTTTAGATTAACTTGTTTGTGTGATTTACTTTATGTAGATTAGCTTATAACAATATTAGTACTGTAAGTAACAAATGACAAATGTCTTTTAATCGTTAAATGAATTGATTTAACGATTAAAAGACATCATTTATCTTTAATTCTTTGCCTTTTTTCAATTGCTGAATTTTTTATCGTTTGGCTTTTAGCTGGGTTAAGCTAGCCGCATATTGGTTGATAAATTATTGCGGGCGACTTAAAATGCATAGCTTATTTTCTGTTGGAACGGTTAACGCAGCGAACTTAAACTATTGAATTTTTAAAATCCAGCACATATACGTAAATTTTCAATTCCTTTATATAAATTATTCTACAATATTTACACATACATACAATATTTCTTTTAATAAATTATTCTACAATAGAAATTACTTTCTAAAGTGCCATTCACGGGAATAAGCTAATCGGCATGAAAATCGAACCGCAGTACGATACACCTTGCTCTTTAGACGCTGCCATCCGTCACCGGCCTGCAACATTTTTGTCTTGTCGACAACTAAAAAATTCCTTACGGTAGGCCTATGTCCTGCAGCGGGCTCTAATGGGTCCTTATGTTTTCCTTTATGCCTACTGTATTGTACTCCTGCATATTATGTTTTTCTCTTAAGTTATTTTAAAATATATAACATGAACAATCATAAACATAAAAGTGCCTCAGTCACTAAATGTCATTCCTGATGAGCAGTTTGGCTTTAGAGCTAAGCACTCATGCATTCAGCAAGTGCACCGCCTCACGGAGCACATACTCGAGCGCCTAAATGATAGCCCCAAATATAAGGTAGGAGCACTCTTCTTCGATGTCGCGAAAGCGTTCGACAAAGTCTGGCACAAGGGCTTGATATACAAGCTATACAACTACGGTATGTCAGACAGGCTTGTGCACATCATACAAGCCTACTTGTCGAGTCGCACCTTCCGCTACAAAGTCGAGGGCACTCTGTCCTCCAGCAGAGACTTAAAAGCCGGCGTTCCGCAAGGCTCGGTCCTCTCGCCCACACTATACACGCTTTATACGAGCGATATCCCAAAAGACCCAAATAAAAAGGTAGAATTGGCCTTATTCGCCGACGATACCACTCTATACTCTGCGGATCTTAACGCATCGAGAATCTACATTCGCCTCCAAGCCGCGGCCACCGCCTTAAGCGAGTGGTTTAGGAAATGGAGGATCGACATAAATCCTGAAAAGAGCAACGCGGTCTTGTTCAGCAGGAATCACAAAACTCGAATCGCCCTAACAGATTCAGTAAAATAACCCTCTTCGACAAACCCATTCCCTGGGTGTCAGAAGTAAAATATCTTGGAGTCACCTTAGACCGTAGACTGAACTTCAAGAAACATATTAAAATTGTCAGGGATAGAGCGGCCTTCATATCCGGCCGCCTCTTTAACCTTACAAATAGCCGCAGCAAAATGCTGCTAAAACACAAAAATACGCCTATACACAACTTGCGTACGACCCGTCGTGTCATACGCCAGTATAGTATTCGCGCACGTCCCCAAAGTACGTTTGAACTCACTCCAAGTGATTCAAAACCGATTTATGCGCCGCGCAACCGGCGCTCCCGCATATATGCGGAATGTAGATCTGCATCGCGATCTCAAACTGCCTACAATGGCAGCGCGTTATTTAAAAGTTCTCCATCGACTACTTCGATAGGACGAACTTACATACAAATCCGCTAGTGGCAGCGTTAGGGAATTACACACCCGCGCGCGATACTCCACCTCAATTGAGGCGCCCGAAATGCGTCATCATAGACGATGATGACGCAATCACCCGTGTCAACAATGCGTATGAGGCCCCGCCCCCTACGTACTTTCGCACACATACAGACACAAGCCGCGTTCTGCGGCTTACACAACCTCGCCATCGTCGTAATTTCACGACTGGCACGAGACTTTCTCGTGGTCGTAGTCGTCATTAAAAGGTTATCACAAGGCGATCCGAGAGGAGATTTTCCTCCAAACCAACTGGGGCCCTCGGATCGCATGGCCCCTTCCCCATGTCGGAAGTCATCTCTTTCGTTCCAGGGGACGCAGCGCTTCGCAGCAGCAGCCATTATTGTCTTCAACTCTAACTTGCGAGCCTCTCCTCGCAAGTCTCCTTAGACGAAGCTGTAAAGGCCTCCGGGCCAACAGCATCCCGTGGATGGTTTTAGTCGGTATGCTTCTCCTTCTGAGATTCGAGCCCGACACTGTTCGTTTCGGTGGCCTCCCGGCCAAGGAACGTTCGTGCATAAAACATTTCCTCCATGGTTATCAAAAAAAAAAAACATAAAAGTGCTTGACGTCCAACAAAGTCAAGTAGCGTTGTTTAGATTAAAATTTTGAAGATAGATAAAGATTTTATTACGATAAGAAAATATATTTCGAATATGGATTTCCTCACCAAATGACCACCAATTTCCTCACCAATTTCCTCACCTAGGTTATGTAACAAAATTGAACAAATTAAATATTTATTTTTCTGAGTATTAATATCTATTCATCCGGTCATCGCACTGCTGCTAATGTGTTAAGTTTAATATAAAATATCTAGCATAAATTAACAGAAAATTAACATAAATTAACAGAAAAAACACTTACTAATGTTGTGTCTACAACACAACATTAGTAAGTGTTGTAGAGTTTCAAACGTATGTGGATCTAAATAGGTCACGTAAACAAAACAAGCAGAAACTATTTTGGCAAAATGAAAAGCCAGTTTCCAATTCTTAAAGGACGTCGATTATTCATCGATGGTTTTTGGAATTCTATTTAATTTATACACCTGGAAGTTAAAAAATTGTTGCACTAAGCAGGTTTTCACGGTAATGTATTCCCGTCTTAAACATTGTCGGCGATTGGTAGAACAGGGCTGCAAGTGTCTTGCGACGTGAGGTGAAAGCTGATCTTAAGAAAATGTTTATCGACGAGAAGATAAGTAAAGGTTTTATTTATTTTGAGCCAAAACTATAGTAGTAGCATGTTTTGTTAAAAATATACGTATTACGTATTTAAATATAAAAAAAAATATCTTCACGCAATTCCCAATATAGGGGTAGACAGAGGTTAAGTCTAGACAATTAAGTCCCTCTAACCGACCTTCCACCAAACATATTAAAATTGTTTGATAGAGTGGCCTTCATATCCGGCCGCCTCTTTAACTGAAATAGCCGCAGCAAAATGCTGCTAAAACACAAAATACACCTATACACAACTTGCGTACGACCCGTCGTGTCATACGCCAGTATAGTATTCGCGCACGTCCCCAAAGTACGTTTGAACTCACCCAAGTGATTCAAACCGATTTATGCGCCGCGCAACCGGCGCTCCCGCATATATGCGGAATGTAGATCTGCATCGCGATCTCAAACTGCCTACAATGGCAGCGTTATTTAAAAGTTCTCCATCGACTACTTCGATAGGACGAACTTACATACAAATCCGCTAGTGGCAGCGTTAGGGAATTACACACCCGCGCGCGATACTCCACCTCAATTGAGGCGCCCGAAATGCGTCATCATAGACGATGATGACGCAATCACCCGTGTCAACAATGCGTATGAGGCCCCGCCCCCTACGTACTTTCGCACACATACAGACACAAGCCGCGTTCTGCGGCTTACACAACCTCGCCATCGTCGTAATTTCACGACTGGCACGAGACTTTCTCGTGGTCGTAGTCGTCATTAAAAGGTTATCACAAGGCGATCCGAGAGGAGATTTTCCTCCAAACCAACTGGGGCCCTCGGATCGCATGGCCCCTCCCCCATGTCGGAAGTCATCTCTTTCGTTCCAGGGGACGCAGCGCTTCGCAGCAGCAGCCATTATTGTCTTCAACTCTAACTTGCGAGCCTCTCCTCGCAAGTCTCCTTAGACGAAGCTGTAAAGGCCTCCGGGCCAACAGCATCCGTGGATGGTTTTAGTCGGTATGCTTCTCCTTCTGAGATTCGAGCCCGACACTGTTCGTTTCGGTGGCCTGGCCAAGGAACGTTCGTGCATAAAACATTTCCTCCATGGTTATCAAAAAAAAAAAAAAAAACATAAAAGTGCTTGACGTCCAACAAAGTCAAGTAGCGTTGTTTAGACTAAAATTTTGAAGATAGATAAAGATTTTATTACGATAAGAAAATATATTTCGAATATGGATTTCCTCACCAATTTCCTCACCAATTTCCTCACCAATTTCCTCACCAATTTCCTCACCAATTTCCTCACCAATTTCCTCACCTAGGTTATGTAACAAAATTGAACAAATTAAATATTTATTTTTCTGAGTATTAATATCTATTCATCCGGTCATCGCACTGCTGCTAATGTGTTAAGTTTAATATAAAATATCTAGCATAAATTAACAGAAAGTTAACATAAATTAACAGAAAGTTAACATAAATTAACAGAAAAAACACTTACTAATGATGTGTCTACAACACAACATTAGTAAGTGTTGTAGAGTTTCAAACGTATGTGGATCTAAATATGTCACGTAAACAAAACAAGCAGAAACTATTTTGGCAAAATGAAAAGCCAGTTTCCAATTCTTAAAGGACGTCGATTATTCCTCGATGGTTTTTGGAATTCTATTTAATTTATACACCTGGAAGTTAAAAAATTGTTGCACTAAGCAGGTTTTCACGGTAATGTATTCCCGTCTTAAACATTGTCGGCGATTGGTAGAACAGGGCTGCAAGTGTCTTGCGACGTGAGGTGAAAACTGATCTTAAGAAAATGTTTATCGACGAGAAGATAAGTAAAGGTTTTATTCATTTTGAGCCAAAACTATAGTAGTAGCATGTTTTGTTAAAAATATACGTATTACGTATTTAAATATAAAAAAAAAATATCTTCACGCAATTCCCAATACAGGGGTAGACAGAGGTCAAGTCTAGACAATTAAGTCCCTTTGACCTGTAGCGGATGATGTGATGCAGGAAAAGGGTAGCTACCCGCCAGGTCGGGTGATCGTGACCTGGGGAGGACGTCTCCTCCACAGTGTGCGCTATCAGTAATCGTATATATACTTATAATCGTGCGAACTTCGATAGCGCGATGTAGAACGTCGATGTGTTTCCTGAATCCGCCACTTAGCGAGCTTCTAATGTGTAGACATAGATGTCGTCACAGACCCACCTTCCACCGAAGATATTTTCGGGACAACGTGACAGGTCGTGAGCCCGTCGCCGCCTTTTATGTCCAAGCCAACGATGAAATTCGTACATAAGTTTTTGAAAAACTCATTGGTACTGCCACCTGGGGATCGAACTCGGGTCTCTCGACTCGAAATTCCGACCACCCAACAACTCGGCTATCGTGACTTTTCACATCCTACTAAATTACTATTTTTCATTTAGAAAGACTACAGGAGGATGTAGTAAGTAAAGTAATTGTTTTAAGTAACCCATGCAATTGGATTTAATGCAAGCTAAATAATTTGTGCTGTGCTCCTACAGCGCCAAAACATACCACCCGCTTTCATCCCGTAGGTGTCGTAAGATAAGCGATTAAGGGAAAATGAAGTAGACAGATGACGGGCAGCAATGTCAAAGATGCGAGTTTTGATCACAAACTTGCTAGCCTAGCAAGGCGATTATGGCGAACATTTCCATATTGGAGAAGCCCTTGTATACTATAGCGAACTCTTACGTGCTGTTAAGATGATGTTTTATAATTACAACCAAGCTCCTTATAGTTACGTAATGACCTTTAATAAAGGCAGCATATAATTTTTAAATAATAATAGAAAAAGATTCTACAGAGGATATTAAGGCGAACAACAAAGCATATTTTATTTCTATAAGAACGCTGGCAATGCTAAGTAACATTACAAGTATTCCTGTTACCCAACTCAACTAAGCTGCAATGCTGTTCCTTTGAAATATATTGAGAACCGACGTTGTTACGAACTATGAGGCAGTATACAAGATCGAAAATGTACCAGTTACCTTTATTTAAGTTGCCTTCAGAAGTCTATGGGCTGTAGTACCCAGTTACTTTATGATATAACCCCTATACTTAAATATTAAAAGGTATCGGCGACAGGTTCAACTTCCTATTTTCCCACATAAGCTCCGGTGAAAATGAGTTGAAAGGACTAGTTTATTTAGACCACTGTCTTACCCAGTATTGGAAAATGAAAGAAAACACATTTTAATAAAAGTTAATAAATAATAATAAATATCTTCACGCAATTCCCAATACAGGGGTAGACAGAGGTCAAGTCTAGACAATTAATTTACTTCGACCCACCTTCCATGGAAGATATTTTCGGGACAAAGTGATAGGTAGTGCGTCTTTATGTCGAAGTCAACGATATAATTCGTACATAGGAGTTTTAAAAAACCCTTGGTATGAGCATGGCACCTGGGGATCGAACTCGGGTCTCGTCTCGAAATTACGACCTCCCAACCACTCGGCTATCGTGACTTTTCACATCCTACTAAATTACTATTTTTCATTTAGAAAGACTACAGGAGGATGTAGTAAGTAAAGTAATTGTTTTAAGTAACCCATGCAATTGGATTTAATGTAAGCTAAATAATTTGTGCTGTGCTGTTACAGCGCCAAAACATACCACCCGCTTTCATCCCGTAGGTTTCGTAAGATAAGCGATTAAGGGAAAATGAAGTAGACAGATGACGGCCAGCAATGTCAAAGATGCGAGTTTTGATCACAAACTTGCTAGCCTAGCAAGGCGATTATGGCAAACATTTCCATATTGGAGAAGCCCTTGTATACTATAGCGAACTCTTACAGGCTGTTAAGATGATGTTTTATAATTACAACCAAGCTCCTTATAGTTACGTAATGACCTTTAATAAAGGCAGCATATAATTTTTAAATAATAATAGAAAAAGATTCTACAGAGGATATTAAGGCGAACAACAAAGCATATTTTATTTCTATAAGAACGCTGGCAATGCTAAGTAACATTACAAGTATTCCTGTTACCCAACTCAACTAAGCTGCAATGCTGTTCCTTTGAAATATATTGAGAACCGACGTTGTTACGAACTATGAGGCAGTATACAAGATCGAAAATGTACCAGTTACCTTTATTTAAGTTGCCTTCAGAAGTCCATGGGCTGTAGTACCCAGTTACTTTATGATATAACCCCTATACTTAAATATTAAAAGGTATCGGCGACAGGTTCAACTTCCTATTTTCCCACATAAGCTCCGGTGAAAATTAGTTGAAAGGACTAGTTTATTTAGACCACTGTCTTACCCAGTATTGGAAAATGAAAGAAAACACATTTTAATAAAAGTTAATAAATAATAATAAATATCTTCACGCAATTCCCAATACAGGGATAGATAGAGGTCTATTCTAGACAATTAATTTACTTCGACCCACCTTCCATGGAAGATATTTTCGGGACAAAGTGATAGGTAGTGCGTCTTTATGTCGAAGTCAACGATATAATTCGTACATAGGAGTTTTAAAAAAACCCCTTGGTATGAGCATGGCACCTGGGGATCGTAATCGGGTTTCTGTCTCGAAATTACGACCTCCCAACCACTCGGCTATCGTGACTTTACAATAACAAATAATACTTTATTTTTAATAAATTATTATTTTTTACAAAATAATATCGTCTGATGAAATGTTTAAGATTACTTGTGTAATAAGATAAAAGTGGTGGCTGTAGAATTTAGAAACAAATTAAATAAGTTAAAGATTTGAAAGCGTTACTTAGAAATATTTTTCGCAATTTAATTTCAAATCTTGTTTCTGTGCTTCAAGTATACAGCATCAATGGAGCAGTAAATAAAGTCAAACATAATGAAATCAATTCAACTTCACTTTTATTCAAGCGTTATTCGAACATAATTATAATAAAATAAATTTTTAAAGATTAAAGGCGTCGCAATTATATGAATAATTATTTTATTCAATGAAAATATCTTCACGCCATTTCCAATGCTGGGCAATCAGAAGTCTATGCATACATTTATTTTAATTTTTTGAAATAAACCATTGCTAGGACCCTACGACCTGGGCATCGTAGACAGACCTTATGACTCAGACCTCAATCACTCGGCTATCGTGACTTTACAATAACAAATAATACTTTATTTTTAATAAATTATTATTTTTTACAAAATAATATCGTCTGATGAAATGTTTAAGATTACTTGTGTAATAAGATAAAAGTGGTGGCTGTAGAATTTAGAAACAAATTAAATAAGTTAAAGATTTGAAAGCGTTACTTAGAAATATTTTTCGCAATTTAATTTCAAATCTTGTTTCTGTGCTTCAAGTATACAGCATCAATGGAGCAGTAAATAAAGTCAAACATAATGAAATCAATTCAACTTCACTTTTATTCAAGCGTTATTCGAACATAATTATAATAAAATAAATTTTTAAAGATTAAAGGCGTCGCAATTATATGAATAATTATTTTATTCAATGAAAATATCTTCACGCCATTTCCAATGCTGGGCAATCAGAAGTCTATGCATACATTTATTTTAATTTTTTGAAATAAACCATTGCTAGGACCCTACGACCTGGGCATCGTAGACAGACCTTATGACTCAGACCTCAATCACTCGGCTATCGTTTTAATTTAAATTTATTTTCATTACATAATGCAATGTCATTGGGAGTCATTGTAGAAGCGTGCTCGTCGCGACCCCGGCCAGCCCTTTCAGGGCTGCAATTCTACACAGCTGCGCACCCATGCCATCGAGGGTTAGGGCGTCCCCCCAAGGCCACGCACACCAGCTCGTCCTCGTTGGTGTGGAATGCAGCGCGCAAAGCGGCGATGGGGACCCGCACCCGTCACTCACAGCCCGACACGGCGGAAGGTGGAGGATGGAGTGCAGAGTTGGCACGTGGAATGTTAGAGGAGGCATGAGAGATAAGACGAATGAGTTGATCGAAATAATAAAAGAACGAGAACTAGATGTCGTGTGTTTATCGGAGACAAAATTGAAGGGCAGTGGTACTGAAGAGCTCCCTGGCGGAGTGTTAGCTCTATGGTCCGGAGTCCCGGAGAGCGAGAGCGCCTGTCTGGGAGTGGGGGGGCTACTGTCGTCTCGGTTGGTAGATGTTATGACTGAATATAAGTCGGTGAATTCAAGACTTCTTTGGATTCGCTTTAAATTGCGACTGGCGAAGTTATTTCTTTTGGCTGTTTATGCGCCAAAAAATTTGAACATTTATGCATCCAGGGCTGAGCTGGAGGAGTTTTGGGAGAATGTAAGAGAAGTTCTAGATTTGGTTAGGGGAAACGAAAGAATTGTTGTATATGGTGATTTGAATGGATAGGTTGGTACCGCTCGGCCAGGGTACGTGTACCCTGGCCGAGCGGTACCAACCCGGTGCTTGGAATGTTTGGTGATAAAAGAACGAACGAACGAAAGAACTGTTGCGGGGTATGGTGTGGATGATCGATTGCTAAGGGCTGTGCAGTCACTATACTGTGACTGTAAAGCCTGTGTGCGGGTAGGGTATGACCTGTCACCCATGTTTAGCGTCCAAACGGATGTAAAACAGGGTTATGTCATGTCTTCCTGGCTGTTCATACTGTATCTCGACAGCTGTTTACAGAAGCTGAAAGATTAAGATTAAGACAAAAGCTGTTTGGGTGAGAAATTGGGTGAAATTAAAGTAAATTGTCTGCTGTATGCTGATGATGCAGTGCTTATTGCACCATCAGAGGCAGAACTGCAGGCATAAGTCACGTGTATGAAAGAAGAAGGTGAAATTAAAGGTCTCCGTTAGAATGCTAATAAAACTAAGGTTATGTTATTTAAACGGACGAAGAAAGAACGAAGTATGAAATATGGGTAAATCAGGAATGTCTGGAACTAGGTGAATGAAATTGTATACTTGGGGAGTGCGTTAAGCCGGGATGGAAGATATGATTTAGATGTGGACAGGCGTGTCGCTGACGGAAACAAAGTCAGTGGTACCCTGACTGCGTTAGTCAAAAGGCAAGGCGTAGTGAAAAGTGCACGCCGTGCAATACATAACGCAGTGTTGGTACCAACTTAGTTACATGGCAGCGATACCTGGGTATGCCAAAAGAAGCATAAAAGCAGGTTGAATGCAGTGGAGATGCGATCTCTTCGTAAAATGTGCGGCCTTGCCATGGCCGACCGAAGGCGAAACGAAGAGGTTCGCAATATGGCAGGTTTGAAATATGACCTTGTCACAAAACTTGATAAGGGCATGCTTCGATGGTTTGGGCACGTTGAGCGAATGAGTGAAGACCGAATGGTGAAGAAAATATATAGTGCGAAAGTTAACATTAAAAGGTGTTGAGGTAGACCAAGACTAACTTTCGAAGACCATTTGAGCAAATTGTTCGAAGAGGGGAGGGTCAAGAGTACTCGAATACCTCGACGTGCATGTATGAAGAAGATGATGAATCTGAAAGAAGCGAAAGAGGTACGTAGATATCGTGACACTTGGTGATCTGTTCTCCCTGGCTACCCCGTCAGGGATTGTGCGTGAAGATAAATAAAAAAAAATAATAATGCAAAGTCAACATTAATTTTGACTAGATTTTACGCGCGACTTCTTCCCTTCCATATCTGAAATCCCCTTTAGTTTATCAATGTAATTGTGCTGAGATGCTGAGATGGTTTGGCCATGTCGAGAGAATGAATGAAGAACGATTGACGAAAAAAGCATATAAGGCGAGTGTGAATGGAAGTGTAGTAAGGGGAAGACCTAGGCGGACGTTTCGAGACCAAATCAGGGACGTCCTGAAAAAAGGCCAGGTCAAGAGTACCCTGAATCGAAGAGAATGTATGAAGGAAATAATGAAAGTGGACGAAGCGAAATAAGTATGTAAGGATCGTAGCAAGTGGAAAGAAGTGGTCTCTGCCTACCCCTACGGGAAAGAGGCGTGATTATATGTATGTATGTATGTTGTGCTCAGTCGTTTTCATAAAGTCGAAATTTAAGAATAGACAAATTATTCTTTATGTTAACATATAAAAATTGACATAACTGATATTTTTAAGATATATTTAGATTAATAAAATCTATGTTGGTATCGTTGCAATATCTCTGAAAACAAGTAACTTGCAAAATTTTCTAATTTGTCGTACAAATTAGGAGTAACAGAGCGGTGAGAACGAGCAATAGGGACGCGAGGGTAAGTTAAGTTGGTATTTGACAACAGTTTAGGCGTATGTTGTTAACAATAATTATTGAAATATATATATAGCACTCACGTCTACATCTCTTATTTGTTACAGCATTGTGGCAGCCGATAGTGTCTAACATGTACGTTGGACAAAAACGTAATATAGAAGCCACGCCGAATGGCTACGATCTCCAACCACTGATCAAGAGGGGAGATCTGTTTTTGACTTTGCCTTAGCATATAATCTGACACAACTGGTTACTTCGCCAACGCGGGTTCCGGATGTCGAACATCATACACCTTCCCTGCTGGGTCTTTTGCTGACCTCTCATCCGGACGGCTATGTGGTCTCCGTCGATGCCCCTTTGGGTTCATCGGACCACTGCCTAATTCGGAGTAAAGTGCCTATCATGTGCCCATAGCGCAATATGCAGGTCGCCGCCGTGTGTGGCACTGCAAATCGGCAGATTGGGAAGGGATGCGATCTTTCTTTGCATCCTACTCATGAGGGCAGGTTTGCTTCTCGCTGGATAGTCCCGACGCCGTTGCAGATTCCATCGCTGATGTGGTGCTTCAAGGAATGAAACTTTTCGTTCCTTCCTCTGTGGTGCCCTTCGGTGGTAGATCTAAGTCTTGGTTTGGTTGCGCATGCAGAATGGCATCTCGTCAAAAGCAGCAGTAGTATCGGGCCTGGGTGATGCATTGGCGTCCCTGGATTCAAAAGCAATCGTTAATAAGTAAAAAAAAATAGTGACTAAATTTAGTCCAATTTAACCCTAAAAAGACACAAGTTTGCGCGTTTACCGCTAAAAAGAAACCCTTCGTCGTGTCACCTCATTTTAAGAGCACTCCCCTAGTTGCCTCAGCTAGTATCGGAATCCTTGGCGTCGACATAACGAGCATCGTTCAGTTTCGCGGTCACTTGGAAGGGAAGGCCAAATTGGCCTCTAAGAAGCTTGGCGTGCTCGGTAGAGGACGACAGTACTTTATGCCGGCCCGTCGCTTGCAACTTTAGGCGCAGGTTCGGCTGCACATGGAGTAATATTCGTATCTCTGGGCGGGGGCACCCCAGTATCAGCTCCTTCCATTTGTCCGTTTCTAACGAAGAGCGGCTCGAATCGTCGACGACCATGTTCTATCTGATAGACTAGATTCCCTGGCATTGCGAAGAGACGTTGCAACTCTTTGCATTTTTTGCAAGATTTACTATGTGTAGTGCTCCGTGGAATTGTTCGAATTAATCTCAGCCGCTGAATTTCACCATCGTACCTTACGGCATAGTCGAAAATTCCATCAACACCATCTTGATGCTTGGCATTCTACCACAGTGCGTTTTTCGCGGAATTTCATGCCACGCACTTGCACTTTATGGAATGTGCTGCTGCCGGCGGTTTTTCTGGACCGATACGACTTAGACCTTCAAGAAAAAAGCCTATACCTTTCTCAAAGGCCGGTAACGCATTTACTATGCCTCTGGTATTGCGGATGTTCATGGGCGGCGGTAATCACTTACCATCACGTGAGCCACCTGCTCGTTTGCCTCCCTTCCCTATAAAAAAATCATCGACATATTTTATTTAAAAAAAACACATTAACGAATCAGCTACGAGCATAATTATTTAAAAAAAATATCACTATAGCCGAGTTGTTGAGTGATTGGGATTCGAGTCAAGAGACACGAGTTCGATCCCCAGGTTTTTTCAAAAACTTATGTACATATTACGTATATGGTGACGGGCTCACCACCTGTCATGTTGTCCCGAAAATATCTTCGCTGGAAGGTGGGTCAAAGGGACTTTATTGTCTAGACTAGACCTCTGTCTACCCCTGTATTGGGAATTGCGTGAAGATATTTATTTATTTATTTATGTACGTATTATATAGTTGGCCTGGATTTTAACACGGCGACGGCCATTTATTTTTGGTACAACGTGACAAACACATTGGTGTTTGTCACGTTGTACCAAAAATATCTTCGGTATAAGGTGGGTGGAAGGGACTTAATTGTCTAGACCTTTGTCTACCATTGTATTGGGAATGACGTGAAGATATGTTTTATTTTTTTAATGTCACCTTTTTCTATTCAGAATTTTATTTACACGAACAAAATTATGTTTATATTTATAATACGCTTGTCATCGTACCATCAACGCTGACTGCAATACCCACGTTGAATGGTTACACTTAACCAGTGAGCGAGAAAGGAACCAGCCCTCTTGTCGTCATCAGTTACGACCAGTCGCGGGTACAATTTATTTAGAAACTTCATCGCACGAGGACCCACGGACCGATCGTCTCTACGGCGAATGAAACAAATATATCACTTACCCCACACACCTGCCTCTGATGCCATCCGGCCCATGTCGATGTAGCCTTGATGTGAGCAGTCGTTATTGTATACACGCAAGTAGCGTCCCATACAAGAGCTTTGCCCGTCTCATATTTCTATATATACTTTCTAAAACTAAATGAATATTTATAGAAACAAGATCCATTCGGATTATTTCGTTTAAGCTGTGACGAGACAGTCTGGCGGCACTCTTTTAGGCATAAAAGCCCGTCGATGCCCTACTCGTTAACATCGCTGCCACAAGGACATCTATATAGTTGAAAATTTGATGAAACCAAAAGGATTCCTATAGCTATGCGTAAACTTTCGCTATCCAGTTACTGGATAGTGCCAAAGTTACTGGATGGTAAGGTATGTAGCCAGTAACCGTATTCCTTTATGGAAACGCGTAGAAATCGGACGCGGCCTCTACCACTGTGAAAATTGTTCATTATACATTTCTGAAAATTCTGAATCAACGGGTGAAATCAAATTCTCATATTGAGCTTACTGTTTTAAAATATTGCGTTCTTTTTCCTAAATTTACGTATTTACATCTTTCGAGTCTAGCATGGAAAGTTTCTGTTTTTTAAACAAATAGACCTTATATTATCTTTACTCTTATCCAAGACTTAAGCTACTTTAACAATTAGTTTGGCTGTATCGGTATAAAAGAGGTTTCAAGTACTGCGCTGAGGGCTTTGCTTACCTACTTACATAGCATTCACGATTTATGCAGAAAAATTCTTAAAAACGATTTGGACTTAACCTTTGCTACCGAGTCGAGGGAAGCATGGGTACGTCTCTGTCCCGGCGAGAGTATTCCTCTGGAACCTAACTCACAAAAATAGTGAGTACACTAATAGTATGTATTTCAATTATACAATTTACTAACAAGATCAAAAATTGATCAAATATTATTTTCCAAATAGTTTTCATACTTTCTGGCACTACAAGGCAGTGAAGAGAATCCACATTGGTTAATTTAATGCTTTGAGATAAATTGATAAAATTTTGAAACAAAGTTTGTCTATGTGATGATAAACGGTCAAGAATAAAAAGTTCACATATAATGTTATTTATCTTAAGGCCAACGCTTTTAAAATTTTTGATAATTTGTGGAAGTTAATGTTGCACAGCTTCTGGTTTACCAGCTAAGGCTCGCTCATCTAGGTATTAAGCATTGAGTTTGGATTTCCATTTATAAATAATCGGTTGAATTTAAAAACTATACCATGCCATCACATTATTTTTAACGGCGAGAACGCTTAACGGATATTGATAAAAATTTCCACGTAGCTTTGAAACTGGAGAAGGGACTTAGACTATTTTTTGTCAACGCTTTTGTATTCTTACGAGTGTCTTCGTAGCTTTAGCATACGCTATCAGACGATAGCTACGAGACGATAAATATTTCTAAACTAACAAGTTTAATAACAAGGTATAATTTATGAGCTGTGGTACCAGTGCGACACCTTTCTTCACAATTCACAATCTTTATCAAGTTTTCTTTGCAAATTGCTTGAAAAGGGCCTTTTGGGGACCTCGATTCTCGCTGTTGTACATTTTTGATAATTATTGAGTGTAGTTAGATAGCCGAGTAGTTGAGTGATCTAAATTCGAGTCGAGAGACCCGATTTTGATCCTCAGGTAGCAGGCTTACAGCAATGGGATTTTTCAAAAATCTATATTCATATCGTTGGCTTGGACATAAAGACGGCGTTGGGCTCACCGCCTGACATGTTGTCTCAAAATATCTTCGGTGGAAGGTGCATCGAAGGGACTTAATTATCTAGACTAGACCTCTGTCTACCCCTATATTGGGAATGGCGTGAAGATATATATATATATATATATATATATATATATATATATATATATATATATATATATATATATATATATATATATATATATATATATATATATATATATATATATATATATATATATATATATATATATATATATATATATATATATATTTATTTATTTATTTGCAGCACAGAACATGGTCATTACGACCCAATACAATCCGACAGATTCACCAGACAGTTTGAGGGCTCTATAACCCGGGATGATAGCCACCCTGTCTTCGAAGTTAAGGGTAGCTGGTTCGAATCCTGCTAGGGAAATATTTGAGTCATGAATATGAATATTTGTACTCGAGTCATGGATTATTCTACTTTCCACATGTTATGTACATGTGGTCATATGGTCTTGTGGTCATGTGGTCTTAAATGAGTACATGTAACAATGTGAAATGTGATGTTATGCCTACTCCAGTATGGTAAAATGCTTAAAGATTTATATAAAACGTGGCCATTACACTTAATTCGAATCTTTATATTCAATTAAAGAGAAAAAATATTTATAATTTCAACTGACACGGGAGGGATTCATTATAAAAGGTCGTAATATTTGAATATTTAACTATCAATCTATTATACCGTCACTGTATAAAAATAGATAAGTAAGTAAGTAAGTTGATAAGTCTGTGACAAGCCGTCTTCTCTTTAAATGGTCTTTTTACGGTTTAATCTAAAACCATTATATAATCTAATTTTACCGTTACCGCCACGCGATCGCAGTACCAGATATTCTGTACCTAGGATGTTATCTGTCACCGGTCGGTTATTATCTGTCGGAAATGTAAATAATATTATAATATAGAAAATTTATGATTAGATTTCTTTTTGTGATCCGCTTTGATAATGCAAGAAACAATTTTATTTTTCTATGATACGGATTATTTACAGATTTTATCGTGTTTTATTTACTATTTTGATTTTCACTAACAGTAAAGTACTAAAAACGTTGGGAAGGCTAACAACAAACAGACAATCCACAAATAATAGATTTATCTAAATTTATGTATATTATTCGTAAATACAAGATACCATTAGAGATATTTTTTCATTTAAAACTTTAATAGTTTTTCAAAATTAAAAATACTCTGTGGAGAAGTGATCAAAAACGAGAATTTGCTAAAGTATTATGTAAGCAAGCAAACACTTGTCCGTGATTTATTGCATGTTCCTCCATTGTGTCGCGCATCCCTCGTGCGAGCTAAATATCAATGACAGTAAGAAAGATTTATTATGTTTCGCAAGAAACAGAGAGGGGAAAGTTTTGCTGCAGTTGGCTAACCGATAACTTGGAACTGTAAGTTGCTGTTTAAGAGTCTTTAATCTATAAAGCGTTCGAGCAAATACTCTGATTTGAAAATGCAAATTCTATACATAATAATTTATGATCTAACTTTAATCTAGGTTAAAATGAAGCTATGTTAATCGGTGTCAGTTTTCCTAACATCTCAAAATTTAAAACAGAATTTATTAAATGTTTACGTTAGCTCAGTTAAATTGTAAATTGGTACACCGCTGTTCCCCTTATCATGTATAACACCTAAAACTTCGAAGATTAAAGAGTTTCATAAAATGCGAAAGGTTTTCAGGGAAAAAAGTTAATGGTAATCAAATAAATAATTTTGTATAAGTGTAACTGATTCTTTATTACAAATACGAAAGTTAATTACTTGAATATTTGTTATATTTTCATGCCTTAACGGATTTGAACCATACCTGTTTTCCTCGAGTCATGTGTGTCATTCCATACTCTACCTATTAATGTAATACATAATGTACACATACGCCAACTAGTAGTTTAACAACGGTTATTTCTCTATAAGAAGAATACTAATAATAGATATAATAATAGGTAATAATAGGTTAATCATAGGTCTAATAATAGGTTCTGTAATTATTATAGATTTTATACGTAGGTATTAGTTTAATTTGATCGATATTAAAATGTCACGATAGCCGAGTGGTTGGGTGGTCGGAATTAAGAGTCGAGAGACCTGATTTTGATCCCCAGGTAGCAGGCTTACAGGAATGGGATTTTTATCGTTGGCTTGGACATAAAGACGGCGTTGGGCTCACCACCTGACATGTTGTCTCAAAATATCTTCGGTGGAAGGTGGGTCAAAGGGACTTAATTATCTAGACTAGACCTCTGTCTACCCCTATATTGGGAATGGCGTGAAGATATATATATATATATATATATATATATATATATATATATATATATATATATATATATATATATATATATATATATATATATATATATATATATATATATATATATATATATATATATATATATATATATATATATATATATATATATATATATATATATATATATATATATATATATATATATATATATATATATATATATATATATATATATATATATATATATTTATTTATTTATTTGCAGCACAGAACATGGTCATTACGACCCAATACAATCCGACAGATTCACCAGACAGTTTGAGGGCTCTTTAACCCGGGATGATAGCCACCCTGTCTTCGAAGTTAAGGGTAGCTGGTTCGAACCCTGCTAGGGAAATATTTGAGTCATGAATATGAACATTTGTACTCGAGTCATGGATTATTCTACTTTCCACATGTTATGTACATGTGGTCATATGGTCTTAAATGAGTACATGTAACAATGTGAAATGTGATGTTATGCCTACTCCAGTATGGTAAAATGCTTAAAGATTTATATAAAACGTGGCCATTACACTTAATTCGAATCTTTATATTCAATTAAAGAGAAAAAATATTTATAATTTCAACTGACACGGGAGGGATTCATTATAAAAGGTCGTAATATTTGAATATTTAACTATCAATCTATTATACCGTCACTGTATAAAAATAGATAAGTAAGTAAGTAAGTTGATAAGTCTGTGACAAGCCGTCTTCTCTTTAAATGGTCTTTTTACGGTTTAATCTAAAACCATTATATAATCTAATTTTACCGTTCCCGCCACGCGATCGCAGTACCAGATATTCTGTACCTAGGATGTTATCTGTCACCGGTCGGTTATTATCTGTCGGAAATGTAAATAATATTATAATATAGAAAATTAATGATTAGATTTCTTTTTGTGATCCGCTTTGATAATGCAAGAAACAATTTTATTTTTCTATGATACGGATTATTTACAGATTTTATCGTGTTTTATTTACTATTTTGATTTTCACTAACAGTAAAGTACTAAAAACGTTGGGAAGGCTAACAACAAACTGACAATCCACAAATAATAGTTTTATCTAAATTTATGTATAGTATTCGTAAATACAAGATACCATTAGAGATATTTAATTCATTTAAAACTTTAATAGTTTTTCAAAATTAAAAATACTCTGTGGAGAAGTGATCAAAAACGAGAATTTGCTAAAGTATTATGTAAGCAAGCGTGATTTATTGAATGTTCCTCCATTGTGTCGCGCATCCCTCGTGCGAGCTAAATATCAATGACAGTAAGAAAGATTTATTATGTTTCGCAAGAAACAGAGAGGGGAAAGTTTTGCTGCAGTTGGCTAACCGATAACTTGGAACTGTAAGTTGCTGTTTAAGAGTCTTTAATCTATAAAGCGTTCGAGCAAATACTCTGATTTGAAAATGCAAATTCTATACATAATAATTTATGATCTAACTTTAATCTAGGTTAAAATGAAGCTATGTTAATCGGTGTCAGTTTTCCTAACATCTCAAAATTTAAAACAGAATTTATTAAATGTTTACGTTAGCTCAGTTAAATTGTAAATTGGTACACCGCTGTTCCCCTTATCATGTATAACACCTAAAACTTCGAAGATTAAAGAGTTTCATAAAATGCGAAAGGTTTTCAGGGAAAAAAGTTAATGGTAATCAAATGAATAATTTTGTATAAGTGTAACTGATTCTTTATTACAAATACGAAAGTTAATTACTTGAATATTTGTTATATTTTCATGCCTTAACGGATTTGAACCATACCTGTTTTCCTCGGAGTCATGTGTGTCATTCCATACTCTTACCTATTAATGTAATACATAATGTACACATACGCCAACTAGTAGTTTAACAACGGTTATTTCTCGATAAGAAGAATACTAATAATAGATATAATAATAGGTAATAATAGGTTAATCATAGGTCTAATAATAGGTTCTGTAATTATTATAGATTTTATACGTAGGTATTAGTTTAATTTGATCGATATTAAATGTCACGATAGCCGAGTGGTTGGGTGGTCGGAATTAAGAGTCGAGAGACCCGTGTTCGATCCCTAAGTGGCAGGCTCGTACCAATAAGTTTTTCAAAAAACTTATGTACGAATTATATTGTTGGCTTGGACATAAAGGCGGCGACGGGCTCACCACCTGTCACGTTGTCCCGAAAATATCTTCGGTGGAAGGTGGGTCAAAGGGACTTAATTGTCTAGACTAGATCTCTGTCTACCCCTGTATTGGGAATTGCGTGAAGATATTTATTCTATTTATTTATAGATATTGTTATTAGTTTAATTTCGCCTCTAAGTTTGTTAATTTTTGTTTCATTGTTAAGTTCCTCTTTAATTTACTATGTCCGTGGTGTATTATGTGCAATAAATGTTTATTTCTTTATTTCTAATTGTGGCCTTTCCATTTTAGTCCTCGGAGGCGCAAATGCAGCTGTGACCATGTTTTCGGATAGATTACAGATGTGATAGGCCGCAGATGATATCATCAGGTAAGTCATTTTTCACACTATTACGATGCAAAATTATCCTGTGGTGTCCACATAATTGAAATACAAACTATTAGTATAGATGTGAATAATTAGATGAAATGATGATAAATGATGGAATGTAGCATACAGTTTTTTCGATCGACATTTGTCATATTTAATAATTGTGATTTATAACCTATTTTCTTTTTATAGAAAATTTCTCATTAGAGAGCATAATTGAAAATCTATTAGATGTATGCAGGTAGTCATGTTAAATTCGAATTACTGTTTTTGTTTACAATATATGACATAGGCGCATATAATTATGAAATAGTATTAATAGATATTTGAAATATATAAAAAAAGCCAGATAACTTACAGTATTCAGTCAGTTGACCTATCAAAGCACACAATAGGTACCTATAATAATAGAGAAGGCATTTTTCCAGTAAGTTTACTTTACGATAATTGCCAACGACCTTTTGGCAGCAACGTACCTACTTTCAATGAACTGCGTCGATTTCACCCCATAAAACGTTTCCTGATTTCTGTTAAAATTTATAAAAACTACTTTGATGATATAATTACTAAGAAACATTACAATTAAAATTAAAGTGACCCTTTCAATTTTGTGTAAATTAATGTTAATATTCTAGCGGCGACATGAGATTCTGCCTATAGTTAAACAGTTAGATCTAGCTAATATTTTCTCTTCTTCTAAAATGTACCCTCTATGACAGTCATTTAAGAGTTTAGCCGGAACAAACACACAGTTTATTCGGTGTGAAGTGTTGAAAAATATTTTTATTATTTGAAACTTGCCTAATTTGAGTCATTATTAGTATGTTGAGATATCCAATCTGTACATATAATTAAAATTGAAATGTCTCTACTATTGAAATAACCATTTTTTACTACAGGATATATACGGCACGTACACCAAAATAACATCTTTTTACAATTTTTTCTGCCTGTCAGCCTGTTACTAGCTAATCTCTGAAATGGCTGGATCGATTCTAATAGGACTTTCATTGACTGATAGCTCATGTTATAAGGAGTAACAAAGGCTACTTTGATTTAGAAACATAATAAGGGTTCCGCGTTAGGTGTTAAACTGCGGGCAAAGCCACGGGGGGCTGCTAGTTATAAATATATTTTGTGGATTTAGGTTGGCATCATCGCTATTATTGTGTTTCGATCTTGGTACTTCATTAAATCAAACCGCTTTGTACCAGTTTAGTTTTAATAGCTTAATTCCGTGCATTTTGTTTTCTTCACAGTGGTATAATTTTTCATGTCATTTTTCTACATTTTTCCACAGTGATATAAATTTTCATGTAAATTTTCTATATTTATACTGTAAAACTTTGTGGGTACATAGCTGACCACAATAGATAGAGTCGCTGGTCTGAATGATGGTAATGTTGATAATAATGAAATGGATAGTGAGAGGTTTTAACTCCTACACTTCCATCATGTTATTTGAAACCTTATATGATAATCCACAAACGGAAACAATTAAGTATTTTATAGAAACACGAAAACTAAAGGAAGAGATTCGAAAAATGGTACGTTTGAAAGGTGATTTTATTACTAAAATGGATAAGGAGCTTCAATGGTTTGAACACGTTGAGTGAATGAGTGAAAACCGAATGGAGAAGAAAATATATAGCACGAACAACATTACATTACAAGTTAACATTAAAAGATGTCGAGGTAGGCCGAGACTAACTTACGAAGACCATGTGAGCAAATTAATCGAAGAAGTCAGGGTCAAGAGTACTTGTATGAAGACCAGACGTGCATGTATGAAGAAAATTATGAATCTGAAAGAAGATTTGAAGATGCAAATTTAACGAACACAAATTGTGAAATTTTTTAAGCTTATAAAAAAATATTTTTTGACTTCTAAAGAGGGAGATAATTAGGGGCAAAGTATGTCATTTCGATTACATAACTTTTATTTTCAATCGTTTGATAATATTACATAGCGTTTCTTTTGTTCAACGTTGAATAAAATCGATACTCAGTATACTGTACTATGGCATATTTGTAAAGAAAGTCCGGTCACAAACTCAAATGCCCCAGTACAGACGCTCAGTAAAGAAGAAAATGCGATTAAATTAAATTTCCGCTAGTAGGAAGTCTCAAAGGGCTATCCTATAGCCGCAATATCTTAAGCCAAGTAGGTACAACTATCGCCATCTTTTCTTTTCATTGATGCTCTTTTCAGTTTCAACAACGAATTCTTTTAAGCATTAACAAGGAAGGCAGTTCTCTTATCTGCGTTTGTTGTAAATTTATTTGGAATACTCTGTACTTTTGGACGACGTCGCCTGTTTTCGCTATGGCTTTTTGGATATAGTTATAACGCATTTCGTTATATTTCCAACTATCATTAGCCATATCCATTCTAAGTCTTTTCATCTACTGTAGTGGTACTACCAATACACCGCTTATTTAGGTTTTCAAGTGTAGAATTTATTGTCAAATATTTTACTAAAGAGGCGGTATAGTAGGTTTTTACATGCTCGCTGCGTTTTCACAGAGCTATATAGGCAAAGAGAACCTAAGAATTAATCATAAAAGTTCTAAATAAAAGCCTTAGTTTCACGAAAATAAAATGTCATTTTTTTTTATAAAATGAGATAAAAAAGATATGTTTCATAAAAGCATATGTGGCTTTCACTTTACGCTTACAGTCTTTATAGTTTTTCACATACCCTTTTCGGTCGTTTTCTTTTGTGAAAACCTTTAAATTGGCGGGTAAGTGCGATTCCGTAACAATGATCGCTTGCTAATGTCCGACCCAATTCCGAAATACAGAACAGAACGAAATGTCGTACACTTTTATGATAACTTTGAATACATTTTTTTTCTGTTTAACCAATAAACAATAATAAAATTTTTAGGTTTTGAATTGCTGTAAAGCATCCGAAACGTCGTGAAATAAAAATAGTTTGTAAAAACTAATTAAAAACGCGATAAAATCCAAAAATCGTTATATTTTAAATCCCAGAACAATATTTAGAGTACTTTTTTTTCACATTTTGTTATAATTACTTAGCAAACTTTACTAGATTTTCTAATATTATTGGCTATTACAACAACCGTATGAAAAAATAAAATTCTAATACGGTATGTGTGTACATACTTACATAAAGGTTTGCAGATATCCACTGCAGCACGTAGGCGTCTCTCTAACGGAGGATTTGTCGTAATCGCCACGCTCACCTAGCCGAATGACGATTGCAGTAGCAAATCGAAATATAATGAGTTTATAATTTTATTAGGAACTAATCAATTTATAGGATCTACTTTTATTTTTATTTCTTTATTGTCATTTATTTTATTTAGTAATTTTCTAGATTTATTTCCTTATATTTTTACTGGAACAAGCCATTTAACTTTATCTTTATCAATTTCCCTTTCTCTTTGATTAAGATTTATATTATATGGTTGAATTAATAATTATCAACATATATTTATTCATATAATTCCCCAAGGAACTCCTAATATTTTAATACCTTTTATAGTTTTAACATAGCGCCCTACACACTCATATCAGTCACCGGCTTGCTTAATTAATACGTCCTGGCCAAATCGAAAGTAAATATTTTGACGACATTGATGTAGATAAGTTGTGACACCGGAGTGGTGAAAAGTTTTGTACATAATACTTCATCCTGCTCGACACCCTTATAAATATCTTCACGCAATTCCCAATACAGGGGTAGACAGAGGTCAAGTCTAGACAATTAAGTCCCTTTGACCCACCTTCCACCGAAGATATTTTCGGGACAACGTGACAGGTGGTGAGCCCGTCGCCGTCTTTATGTCCTATATATATATATATATATATATATATATATATATATATATATATATATATATATATATATATATATATATATATATATATATATACATATATATATATATATATATATATATATATATATATATATATATATATATATATATATATATATATATACATATATATATATATATATATATATATATATATATATATACATATATATATATATACATATATATATATATATATATATACATATATATATATATATATATACACACATATATATTTTTAGTGTAACACCGCCATAGATAATTATGAAGGACAGTATGTGTACGTTTTTCACGCGCTTTTAAACACCCATTATTCCGTTGGTCTTCACAGAGCGCCTTCTATATTTTCAAGTGGTCCATGGAATCTTTCAATCTTACTCAATATCTCTGGTATAGCGGAAATAACTAAGCCGCTTATTCACCTTATTTAGTTGTGTCTTTTATATACCAAAATATTTGAAGCTGTGGGAGTAACGATGAAGCATTTTGTCGGACATGGTAACATATATCATTTTTTATGCGGAATGGTGCAATATAATTTATAATAAAAGAGTCCCGATAGCCGAATGGTCGGGTGGTCGGAATTTCGAGTCAAGAGACCCGAGTTCGATCCTCAGATGGCAGGCTCGTACCAACTTGAGTTTTTTCAAAAACTTATATACGAATTTATCGTTGGCTTGGACATTGAGACGGCCACCTGTCGCGTTGTCCCGAAAATATCATCGGTGGAAGGTCGGTCGAACCGATTTAATTGTCTAGACTAGACCTCTGCCTGTATTCGGAATTGCGTGAAGAGTTTTATTTTTATTTATAATTTTATAATTACATTCTTGAATTAGTTGCATAATATTATTTGTGGATAATAGTTGTTAATATTATTTGTGGAGATTTGCTTATATTTATGGACAATAACATGAAAAGAAATGTAAATAAAATATTATGCATATACACAATATCTTATATGATACAATATCTTTCATAGATGGTGTGTGAGAAAATGTCGAAGGATGCAGGAGGTGTGCACCATTTTTTTAAAAGGGAATATTACTGGATATTTCTCAATATCCCGTGATGTTCCCTGTGAATTAGTTGTGTTTGAACTAAAACCAATCGTCGATATTCTTTTGACGAAACGTAGCGAAGTCGTCGTAGCTTTTTGATTAAAGCAGTAAAAAGAATTAGGCTGTGCTGTAAAAGTCACTTGAGCAAGAAAATATATGATGGTTTTCATAAATATCCATCTATGATGATGATGAATCGAAAGGAATTTCTTTATATTTATAGTTTAATAACATTTTGATAGATATGGGTAAGATATTGTGGCTCGAAAATAAGAGTAGAGATCGTTACGATAGGATAACGCGAATTTGAATCCCGCCTAACATACATGTTTTTTAATTTCTATTTTTTTAAATATATACTTACTTATTTTCATGCACAATCGCTAACGGGGTAGCCAGAAAGAATAGATCACCAAGTATCACGATCCTTACATATCTCTTTGGCTTCTTTCAAATTTGAGTTTAAAGTTGAAGTTGAGTCTAAAGGACTTCATATGATTATCTAGAACTCTATCTACCCCTGTATTGAGAATGACGTGTAGATAATCTTAATTTGTACAATAGTATGTTAATTTATAATAGCACTTCATCTTTTTCTTTTCAAGCCATTTGGCCGGCCCATTGCCACCATAGCGTGCGGAGCCTTATGGTAGTGCCGGTTACACTTGTTCTGCTGTGGATATTATCGTTGCGGATATTGTCAAGTAGAGAAAGCGCTTTCTGTATACCGCTGAGTATGTTTTAGCCTCCTCATTCGGACAGCAGTGTAAGACCAAGCCTCAGTTTCATAAGTCATTACTGACGGCACTTTACTATTTTTATATACTGCTTATATATGTTGCTCTTAATGTTTACTCGACAAGTAGGTATGGCGTAGTTTCCTGAACACTGCCATTCACAAGTTGTGTCCTAACCTGCATTAGTCTGACTTTAACGTTAGATATGACCCTAGCCTTTACCATGTTTTTAAGACCAACCTGTCGAGAAATACTATTGAGCATAGTCCTAAATCCTCCAGCAACCCTCCCTCCACCAGGACTACAGCGTCGGCAAAGTGTGGTTAAATTATGTATTCGGCATTATTTTGAGGCCACACTTCTACGCTATAAAGACATTTGGGGATATGACGTCACTCTGTCTTACACTCTTACACGCTGTAGCAGTCTAATGTAACCAGTACAAATACCAGTTTTCCTCCTGATTTCAGCTCAGTCGTAACCTCATCGTCACCCGGTGACTTGCCGTTATTAAACTGTCTGGAAATCATCATAAACTGGAGAGGTTCCCCTAGCTATTAATATGTTCTGTTATGCAATCATCGATTGCATAACAGAACATATTAATAGCTAAACCCAAAACGATTTTGCAACTTGAAAGTTGAAAGTTCTCGGGGTTTTGAATAAGAAGAAAGAAGTGTTCATCAGACGCGACTGCTCGAGCTTAAAGTTAAGGCTAAGTGTGCTTCTTACCATTCTGTGATCTTTGATATTTTTCAGTAATAGAACATAAGATTTTGATTACCAAAAATAAATATTTGTCGTGAAAATTATTATAGTTTTTATTCTTTATACAATAAACGTAGCAGTTAAATAAGAAAATTCACTAAGTAAAATCAATAAGCTACACAGCGGGCGACAAAATTGAAAACAAGCTTTTTCATTTTGATTGAGGTTCTTTGAAAAGACTGTAATTTTCGAACGCTAACGAGACAAATTTTATTGAAAATTAATTGCGACATCTTAAACAAAACTTGAACTTATCCAACTTCGATGTTTCAAATTTTGTCAAGACTAACTTTTTCAATATTGTATACTCTATGAAATTGAATGACTATCTGTTATGCAAAAGTATTTCTGTGACTGTTTTTTTGATAATTTAATTTTGACTGATGGTTGATGTCCATAAATTAGTCATGAGATCTCAAGCTAACAAACAAGCAAACTGAATATTGATTGACATTTTAAATTTGTGGATGTGGGAGCGCACGATGTGCACTATAGACGCTGATTGCTATCATTAGCCCTAAAACTTATCACATCGATATTTTGTATTTGATTTCATCAATAGCTTTCTAAAGCGTCGACATATATATACTTATACACAAATGCCAGCAATTCATTAGCTTTATTTTATTATTTGGAATCTTTTACTACTCTCAAATAAACCAAATCCTTAAAATTCAAATTATCGTTAGGGATTACAAGTTTAAATCGTTTCTCCGTGTACGGGAACAAGCGTATTTATACATCGGGATTTATTTAGTTGTGTGAGTGAAACACCATTAATGTGTACGTCATTTACAAGCCCAAAAATGTTACTTTCCTGCTTCCTCTCGTAGCACTCTTGTAAATGATGCCTTTGTGTGCGCAATTTTCTTATACCGATAGCTCGCTTCGAATGTGTTGGTGCACGATCCGGGACTACGTAGCCCCCTCCAGTAGCAAGCCGGTCGCAGCGGTAATACGACATGTCTATGTTGTAGTAAGCTATGACTCCATGTGCCCCTGCCTATATTTTCGGACAATAGCACCGGCGACGAATTGTGTCGTTTTTTTCTTTCATTTTGTCGGAGGTGAATAAAAAATCGTGACTCGGAAATCACTGAGAAAATGGTAAGGGAGGACCTTCTTTGTCTTCCAAAGAAACTCATATCTTATATAAACCCGATATAATTTTTGGACGATAACTTAAATAATACAAATAATTTTGGAAGTATGATGAAAACATTTTATTTAGAGTTACGTAGTGGTGTAGTTATTTGAATATCTCATATAGCATTGACTTTTTTTCTGTTAAATGACATTAAAAGTGATTGTGGATAGAAAATGACATAGAACTGTAATTACAAGTGTCATCATAAGGATTCTAAATTTCAGTTGCTTCAATTATTGCAGGAGGAAAAATAAGGTATGTACGATGTTTCTCGTAGCGTATTTTAATATTTATAAAACTTTGATCGGAATTAGCTATTGATGAATAAGCCAGCACTAGTTTATAGTTTTTCCTAATGGTAATTGTTTGAAACTTTTTAGTAAAATATCCTTTTCAGTTTAGCAGCTAGATGTATATTTATAAATAGCTTTGTTTGATAGAAAGTTTTGTAAGTATATCTAAAAATTGTAGCGATGGTTTGCTCATTCATCTTGTTAAAGTTGGCATCTATTTTGTAATTAATGTTAATAATAATAATATATGTTTAGACATAGAACTTACTTATATTAAATATTGAAACAACAGAGAAGTTGTAGCCAATTTTTTTATAAAATACAATTTTAATGTTTAGTTTGTTTTTAACCCCCATTCCAAATAGAGGATTTTTATATCCGTTAATACGGTACACTGATATTCATGTGTCAGTCTTTCATCGTAGATCCTTAAAGAATGAACCAATTTTGATTATGTATCCTTTGTTTGAAAGATAACTTGGTCTAGAATACTCACAGGTACGATTCAAGAAAATCTATTCATGATTCCTTTTCCAACATGACGAGGTGTGAGCAACTTCTACAAAAGTGATAGACATCAAATTTGATATCATGTTACAAATTTATCATATTTTGTGTGACTTATTAACCATATAATACAAGTTGTTTGATTTGTACACACATACATTCAGATTTTCATGACAAATTCATTAATTTTTATTATTATTATTCTTATTTATTTATCTTCACGCACATAATGCCCAGTGTCACGATGCTCGCTTTTTCGCTTATTTTAATTTCATCAATTTTTGATACTTTAAAACCGTGGTTTACTGCGGTCTAGACAATTAAGTCTTCTTGACTCCTTTCTTGAAGCATTTTTGGGAATCGTGATAAAAGGTCTACCCTATTACCGTCTTAATGTCACAGCTAACGGTACAAAGTACTTACGAGTACATAGATAAATATTTAATAATGTTCATACATAAGTATTCAAAACTCGAGTATTATCATTCATACTTACCACATAAATGCTTGTCCTAGCCGGGATGCAAACCCGCAAGCTTTGGCCTCCAAGAAAAGTTCAGTGCCAACTAGGTTATCGTATTAATATGATTAGAAAATAAAAGATTACATTGTTTATCTATACTCATATGTACATATTTTTGGAAACAGTTTAGTTTGTTTCATTTGTTTATTGACTTTGTACTCTATATTCGTTTGGCAAAGACAATTAGATATTATCATTAAATTTATTAAGAAATTTTATAGCAAAGTTGTATTCTTTAGTTTACAATTAATATAATATATTATACTTCATAGCTTATCTGATTTCATTTTTATATTTCAAATTATAAATACCAATTATTGTGTGTTCTTTCTACACTTTTAAACTGCTAACCGCCGTGTAAGTAACCACTCTTATGAGCGTAGTTTATTACACGGCAATTGAATCCTAGAGTTATTTTTTGTTTCACTTCACACTACAGGTCAAGTCTAGTCTTCGTTTTACAATTATTTCGAATGATACATCGACGACACAATTATTCCCTATCGACACATCGGCGACACAATTATTTCCAATTATCTCCTTACACTTTTTTACATTTCCTGACTTAAAGTACCTAAAAATTACATTGATATGCATTTTATAGTTGAATTTCTCTATTATTTCGACGTTAGCGTTCTTGTATATTTAAAAAATTTGATTAACGAAGTTCTATTCGTTCATCTGGTGTAACTCCAATTTAATTTTACATCCTGAGCTGCCATGTTTGCAATGTCAGCTTTGTAACGCAGCGCTCTGTTATGTATGCGATCGATGAAATGGTTTTCAAAAATGTTGCTTTCAAATTAGTCGACGTGTTTTGTTTTAACTTTTGAACTTAAATAAACAATCATGTCTCTGTAAATACTAGAGTTGCTTGAGTAAGTATAGTGCTTGTTGCTTGAGTAAGTAATGTTTAAAGAGCTGTTTATACATTTTGAAGAAACTTAATAAAAAATAAACTGATACGGACGGGATTTAAACCTGCGACCTCTGCAGTACCGTGGCTACCATTGCCGTGCTGCATGTTGCCTAGGTACGGCACAGGTCACGGTTTCGAATCCGGCCCGTATCAGGTCGTATCAGCCCGTATCATAAAAAATTGAATAAAAATGACAATTTAAAGAAACTTTTAAAGAATAATATAAAAGTTTGTAAACATCAATACCTCCCACCAGTAGGTTTTTGTTATTCCATGTATTTTCCACTATCATGGTCGTCGACGTGTCATTTATGTTTGTGCCACTTGTAGTTAAAGTTAGCATAAAGGAACTCTCCATCAGAGGAATTTAATTACAAAATGGTATATTAAATAATGGCAATTTAAAAAATTAAATACAAACATTTTGACTATTTAGAAGAGCAAATTATTTTATATAATTTAAGTTTCACGATGGCCTAGTGGTTGGGTGATCGGAATTCGAGTCGAGAGACCCAAGTTCGGATCCTCGGGTGGCAGGTTTTTTTCAAAAAATCATATCGTTGCCTTAGACTTGTAGATGGCGACGGTCTCACCACCTGTCACGTTGTCCCGATAATATCTGCGCTGGAAGGTGGGTCAAAGGGACTTAACTGTCTAGACCTCTGTCTATCCCTGAATTGAGAATATCGTGAAGATATTTATTTATGATTAAACTTTATTAAATTGATAATAAACCACATTTAACACATACATACATTTGCTTAGAACAATTGCACCAGTTCTCCTGTTGTCCAAGGTTGTTAGTAGAAACGAGCGATACCACAATTGACTGGAGTCATTGTTTGATGCGGCAAGCGTAAATCTATTGTGGAGGGAAATGTCATAGAGCCTACCGACTGTACATGCAAGGTACAGATACTATAAAATGTTTGCGTCGAAGCTCTGAATATAAAGCACTCGGTACTCACAATTTTTATTATTTTCTTTTATTTGTTTTAGAAGTCACGATAGCCGAGTGGTTTTGTGGTCGGAATTTCGAGTCAAGAGGTTTTTTCAAAAACTTATGTACGAATTTTTCGTTAGCTTGGACATTAGTTAATTGTCTAGACTAGACCTCTGACTATCCCTGTATTGCGAATTGCGTGAAGATATTTATTTAAATTACAATGCAGATTTGGTATCGTACGCTTACTTAGTAAGTATAAATAAATGTTTATATACCTGCAACTCTTCGTCTCTTTTATATTTACTTATGTTTTACTTTTAAATTAATCGCATTCCTTAATCAAATCTCTACTTATTTTAATTCCAAGGTATTTTTTTTCACACGCTCTTATTTTTTATACCTCTTAATAGTTATAAAATTCTAATGTGAATGTATGTTCCTGATAAAATAATTAAGTACATTAATTTTTTTTTCTACTAATTACAAATTAATTATTTTATTAATTATTTTAATACTAGAATATTATGGTTATTCTGGAAAAGATCTGAACCATTATTTTGTAGTATTCGGATCCAGTAAGGCACATATTGTGTTCTTTCCTCCGATAAATTAAATAAACGATTTTAATTTTTGTGGACAATTTTAAGAAATATTCTAGTGAATCTATATCTTAATTAGTTCAATTGCAAAGCAATTTTTATTAAGAAATAAAATTGTTCCAAAATAAAACAAAACAGTAATAATTACTTATTGCAAATTTTAGGTTTTGTTTTAAGAACAATTTTAAATAAACTTTAAGTGTTTGATCATTCTGAAGCATAAACTGTTATACAACACAATAAAGCACATAAGCCGCCGCCTTGAGAATGTGATCATGGCTGCTCCTTTCTGACAGTAGTTTCGGTAAATATTTTCCAGGAAATTGAATTCGGTCTAGGAAATTTTATAAAGCAAAAGAAAGATTATAAAGGAAAAGTTAAACATTTATTTTTGTGTCGACGTCAACCCGGTAGTTTATATATTTTTGTGATCTTTGTTTCATGTATAGAGACATGATTAATACTTTTGTATGTCTTATACCCGCTATTTCGTTGTTCCCACTAGCCTACAAATCGTTTACATGTCAAACCTACACAAAAATGAAAAATAACGGTCGTCTGAGGTCTCAAAAAATATTTAAAAGGTTTTGGAATGCTATAAAAATAGGTAAGAAGAAGATTTATAAAAATAGATAGAATACTTAATATTTTAATAAATCTGCAACTGAAAAATATGTCCTTGTTTAAGTAATCTACAATTTGAAAAAAGTAATCAGGTGCAACTCGTAGAATACCAGTAAAATAGAGGTTTATTTTGTTTCAGATATTGGTCATACATTTATTCAACATAAATTTATTGTTATTCTAAATTAAAAATTAATTAATATTAAAAATTCTAACAGCAAGCCAATATCCAAAAGAAATGGACCATGGAGGATTATTTCTTTCGGAAATTTCGTAATGATTCATGCAAGAAATATACTTGACTTCTCATTAACACTAAAAATGTTTATTTGGTTTCACACTGGTTTTCAAGGTGGCGTCAGGTCTGAGGTCTCGGCTTCTATACCCGGGCGGGAAATTTCTATGTTTCTGTATCATCTGGGCTCCGGGTGTTCGTGGTGCTTTCTTTAATTTAGACGCTGCAGACGAATGCCCCATTGACTAGTTAGCAGTGACCCTGTGTTAACAGCTTTAGCTTTAGTGCATAGTTTGTAACAAGCACTTGTACAATTTTTGTAAAAGGAACATAAATTTTTGTTGTACTCCAGTCCTTATGTACATATTTATATTTATCAGTCTTAAAACGAGTTTTTAAAAGTATGTACTGTTGGACAATAAGGCGGCGATAGAGTTACCTCCTGTCAAATTTGCCTAAACTAAACTTTCTCACAGGTGTACTCTGTGAAAGGTAGATGGAAGGTACTTAGTAATCTAGATCGTAGAATCGTGAAGATGATAGCTAAATGGTTGCTTCATCGGAATTCAAGAGAATAAGAGAAAAATCGATCAGCTGAAGGTAGAAGAATGAGCTTTTTCAAAACTAAGCACGGTTTCTATCGTTGGCTCAAACATAGAGACTGTCACGTTGCCCTAAAATAAGCTCCGGTGAAAAGCGGGTAGAAAAGACTATAGGAAAGTGCATGAAGATGTAATAAAAAAAACAATGTAAAACAACACAGGAAACTTTGCCCGATAAGAGTAAATTATCTTTTGGTTATTGAATATTACCTATAAATAAGATATTTTGAAAGCAATTAAAATTTCTCTATGTTTTCGTTAAAGTGGTGGCTAAAACTAGTAAGCAATAATAAGATGAATGTTGGTTTGCTTATTCAAGCTTGCCTGTTGGAACATTACGATTTGATCAGCAATCAACTCAGAATGTACCGCCAAAAAGTAGGCACTAAAGATAAATTTAAGTACCTTTTACGTCCAAAAGTTCATGTAGTGCACAATTAAGCCATTTCAAGCTATTGAAATTTGCATAATGATTTACGATAATAGCCAGTGATAATTTTGAAAGAGTAATTATAACTCGTGATACTTATACAGCTAAGTCGCAAAGACTATTTAATATATTTTTAATAGTTTTTGAAAATAAGTTCTTTCATAAAAAAAATTCTTTTTTTTTCTTTTTTTTTTAAGTTCTTTCATCCCACCTTTCACCGAAGTCTATTTAAAGTAACATAGTGGGTAGAATGATTGTAGGCTAGGGACCTATCGCAGTATTAATATCCATGCCAACGATACAGAAAAACTTACGTTGATATATTTACTTTCTTATGTTTTCATATATTTACATTTTTAACATTGCTGTGTGGTATAGCTCAAAGAATAATATCATCCTTCTCACTTCCCCAGATGAGATAAACTGGAAAAGCCTTTGAAATTCAATTGGCTACAGACAGGTGGCGGGATAACCATTTTGCTATGACTAGACAGAAAGCAGCCTAAAGGTTATATTATACAAGGGAAGTTTACGTTTTCGTTTGTATCAAAAATTCCTTTCTACTAAATTTTACCGCTAAAAGCTCATAAAACTATAAATGGGAATACTAAGATTTAAATACTACTGGTACATATATAAATATCTTCACGCAATTCCCAATACCGGGGTAAACAGAGGTCTAGTCTAGACAATTAAGTTCCTTTGACCCCCCTTCCACCGAAGATATTTTCGGGACGACATGACAGGTGGTGAGCCCGTCGCCGCCTTTATGTCCAAACCATCGATATAATTCGTACATAAAATTTTAAAAAATCCATTAGTACGAGCCTGCCACATGGGGATCGAACTCGGGTCTCTTGGCTCGAAATTACGACCACCCAACCACTCAGCTATCGTGACTCAAATAATAATACTGATGATTTTCGAAATCAATCCGAATTAAAAATTATTTGTTGGTTATTGAAAATCTTTCAATGAAAAATATTATATAATAATAGAATAATAATAATATCTTCACGCAATTCCCAATACAGGGGTAGACAGAGGTCTAGTCTAGACAATTAAGTCCCTTCGATGCAACTTCCACCGAAGATATTTTCGGTACAACGTGACAGATGGTGAGCCCGTCGCCGCCTTTATGTCCATGCCAACGATGTTATTCGTATATAAGTTTTTGAAAAACCCATTGGTACGAGCCTGCCATCTGGGGATCGAACTCGGGTCTCTCGACTTGAAATTCCGACCGACCAACCACTCGGCTATCGTAACTTGTGATTGAAATTAAATAATATTTATTTTTAAATTTTGATTTGTCATGTATCATAGAATTTGTTAAAAAATAACTACCCATTGGCGATCCCTACCCTTGTGCTGACTGAAACCCTGTAAACCATGAATAGGCAAGTCCTTTGTAATCAAAACAGTAATCAAATCCCCCAATGTATAGGGCAAGGGGGATAAGCGTAAGTTAAAAGTGATTTGAATTTTAAATACTCCGTTGAGTACAGCGTAAGGTGTACAATAGAAAAAAGTATTGATTTGAATTTGTTAGTCGAATGACACATTTTTACTTCGAACCATTTATTTCAAGTCACGATAGCCGCGTGGTTGGGTGATCGGAATTCAAGTCTCTTGGCTCGAAATTACGACCACCCAACCACTCAGCTATCGTGACTCAAATAATAATACTGATGATTTTCGAAATCAATCCGAATTAAAAATTATTTGTTGGTTATTGAAAATCTTTCAATGAAAAATATTATATAATAATAGAATAATAATAATATCTTCACGCACCCCAATACAGGGGTAGACAGAGGTCTAGTCTAGACAATTAAGTCCCTTCGATGCAACTTCCACCGAAGATATTTTCGGGACGACATGACAGGTGGTGAGCCTGTCGCCGCCTTTATGTCCAAACCATCGATATAATTCGTACATAAAATTTTAAAAATCCATTAGTACGAGCCTGCCACATGGGGATCGAACTCGGGTCTCTTGGCTCGAAATTACGACCACCCAACCACTCAGCTATCGTGACTCAAATAATAATACTGATGATTTTCGAAATCAATCCGAATTAAAAATTATTTGTTGGTTATTGAAAATCTTTCAATGAAAAATATTATATAATAATAGAATAATAATAATATCTTCACGCAATTCCCAATACAGGGGTAGACAGAGGTCTAGTCTAGACAATTAAGTCCCTTCGATGCAACTTCCACCGAAGATATTTTCGGTACAACGTGACAGATGGTGAGCCCGTCGCCGCCTTTATGTCCATGCCAACGATGTTATTCGTATATAAGTTTTGAAAACCCATTGGTACGAGCCTGCCACATGGGGATCGAACTCGGGTCTCTTGGCTCGAAATTACGACCACCCAACCACTCAGCTATCGTGACTCAAATAATAATACTGATGATTTTCGAAATCAATCCGAATTAAAAATTATTTGTTGGTTATTGAAAATCTTTCAATGAAAAATATTATATAATAATAGAATAATAATAATACTGATGATTTTCGAAATCAATCCGAATTAAAAATTATTTGTTGGTTATTGAAAATCTTTCAATGAAAAATATTATATAATAATAGAATAATAATAATACTGATGATTTTCGAAATCAATCCGAATTAAAAATTATTTGTTGGTTATTGAAAATCTTTCAATGAAAAATATTATATAATAATAGAATAATAATAATACTGATGATTTTCGAAATCAATCCGAATTAAAAATTATTTGTTGGTTATTGAAAATCTTTCAATGAAAAATATTATATAATAATAGAATAATAATAATATCTTCACGCAATTCCCAATACAGGGGTAGACAGAGGTCTAGTCTAGACAATTAAGTCCCTTCGATGCAACTTCCACCGAAGATATTTTCGGTACAACGTGACAGATGGTGAGCCCGTCGCCGCCTTTATGTCCATGCCAACGATGTTATTCGTATATAAGTTTTGAAAACCCATTGGTACGAGCCTGCCACATGGGGATCGAACTCGGGTCTCTTGGCTCGAAATTACGACCACCCAACCACTCAGCTATCGTGACTCAAATAATAATACTGATGATTTTCGAAATCAATCCGAATTAAAAATTATTTGTTGGTTATTGAAAATCTTTCAATGAAAAATATTATATAATAATAGAATAATAATAATACTGATGATTTTCGAAATCAATCCGAATTAAAAATTATTTGTTGGTTATTGAAAATCTTTCAATGAAAAATATTATATAATAATAGAATAATAATAATATCTTCACGCAATTCCCAATACAGGGTAGACAGAGGTCTAGTCTAGACAATTAAGTCCCTTCGATGCAACTTCCACCGAAGATATTTTCGGTACAACGTGACAGATGGTGAGCCTGTCGCCGCCTTTATGTCCATGCCAACGATGTTATTCGTATATAAGTTTTGAAAACCCATTGGTACGAGCCTGCCACATGGGGATCGAACTCGGGTCTCTTGGCTCGAAATTACGACCACCCAACCACTCAGCTATCGTGACTCAAATAATAATACTGATGATTTTCGAAATCAATCCGAATTAAAAATTATTTGTTGGTTATTGAAAATCTTTCAATGAAAAATATTATATAATAATAGAATAATAATAATATCTTCACGCAATTCCCAATACAGGGTAGACAGAGGTCTAGTCTAGACAATTAAGTCCCTTCGATGCAACTTCCACCGAAGATATTTTCGGTACAACGTGACAGATGGTGAGCCCGTCGCCGCCTTTATGTCCATGCCAACGATGTTATTCGTATATAAGTTTTGAAAACCCATTGGTACGAGCCTGCCACATGGGGATCGAACTCGGGTCTCTTGGCTCGAAATTACGACCACCCAACCACTCAGCTATCGTGACTCAAATAATAATACTGATGATTTTCGAAATCAATCCGAATTAAAAATTATTTGTTGGTTATTGAAAATCTTTCAATGAAAAATATTATATAATAATAGAATAATAATAATATCTTCACGCAATTCCCAATACAGGGTAGACAGAGGTCTAGTCTAGACAATTAAGTCCCTTCGATGCAACTTCCACCGAAGATATTTTCGGTACAACGTGACAGATGGTGAGCCCGTCGCCGCCTTTATGTCCATGCCAACGATGTTATTCGTATATAAGTTTTGAAAACCCATTGGTACGAGCCTGCCACATGGGGATCGAACTCGGGTCTCTTGGCTCGAAATTACGACCACCCAACCACTCAGCTATCGTGACTCAAATAATAATACTGATGATTTTCGAAATCAATCCGAATTAAAAATTATTTGTTGGTTATTGAAAATCTTTCAATGAAAAATATTATATAATAATAGAATAATAATAATACTGATGATTTTCGAAATCAATCCGAATTAAAAATTATTTGTTGGTTATTGAAAATCTTTCAATGAAAAATATTATATAATAATAGAATAATAATAATACTGATGATTTTCGAAATCAATCCGAATTAAAAATTATTTGTTGGTTATTGAAAATCTTTCAATGAAAAATATTATATAATAATAGAATAATAATAATATCTTCACGCAATTCCCAATACAGGGGTAGACAGAGGTCTAGTCTAGACAATTAAGTCCCTTCGATGCAACTTCCACCGAAGATATTTTCGGTACAACGTGACAGATGGTGAGCCCGTCGCCGCCTTTATGTCCATGCCAACGATGTTATTCGTATATAAGTTTTGAAAACCCATTGGTACGAGCCTGCCACATGGGGATCGAACTCGAACTCGGGCGAACTTAAATCGAAATTCCGACCACCCTACCAATCCGATATCGTGACTTTACACAGACAGTTTTTTTTTTTAAGTTCTTTCATCCCACCTTTCACCGAAGATATTTTCGGTACAACGTGACAGATGGTGAGCCCGTCGCCGCCTTTATGTCCATGCCAACGATGTTATTCGTATATAAGTTTTGAAAACCCATTGGTACGAGCCTGCCACATGGGGATCGAACTCGGGTCTCTTGGCTCGAAATTACGACCACCCAACCACTCAGCTATCGTGACTCAAATAATAATACTGATGATTTTCGAAATCAATCCGAATTAAAAATTATTTGTTGGTTATTGAAAATCTTTCAATGAAAAATATTATATAATAATAGAATAATAATAATATCTTCACGCAATTCCCAATACAGGGTAGACAGAGGTCTAGTCTAGACAATTAAGTCCCTTCGATGCAACTTCCACCGAAGATATTTTCGGTACAACGTGACAGATGGTGAGCCCGTCGCCGCCTTTATGTCCATGCCAACGATGTTATTCGTATATAAGTTTTGAAAACCCATTGGTACGAGCCTGCCACATGGGGATCGAACTCGGGTCTCTTGGCTCGAAATTACGACCACCCAACCACTCAGCTATCGTGACTCAAATAATAATACTGATGATTTTCGAAATCAATCCGAATTAAAAATTATTTGTTGGTTATTGAAAATCTTTCAATGAAAAATATTATATAATAATAGAATAATAATAATACTGATGATTTTCGAAATCAATCCGAATTAAAAATTATTTGTTGGTTATTGAAAATCTTTCAATGAAAAATATTATATAATAATAGAATAATAATAATATCTTCACGCAATTCCCAATACAGGGTAGACAGAGGTCTAGTCTAGACAATTAAGTCCCTTCGATGCAACTTCCACCGAAGATATTTTCGGTACAACGTGACAGATGGTGAGCCCGTCGCCGCCTTTATGTCCATGCCAACGATGTTATTCGTATATAAGTTTTGAAAACCCATTGGTACGAGCCTGCCACATGGGGATCGAACTCGGGTCTCTTGGCTCGAAATTACGACCACCCAACCACTCAGCTATCGTGACTCAAATAATAATACTGATGATTTTCGAAATCAATCCGAATTAAAAATTATTTGTTGGTTATTGAAAATCTTTCAATGAAAAATATTATATAATAATAGAATAATAATAATATCTTCACGCAATTCCCAATACAGGGGTAGACAGAGGTCTAGTCTAGACAATTAAGTCCCTTCGATGCAACTTCCACCGAAGATATTTTCGGTACAACGTGACAGATGGTGAGCCCGTCGCCGCCTTTATGTCCATGCCAACGATGTTATTCGTATATAAGTTTTTGAAAAACCCATTAGTACGAGCCTGCCATCTGGGGATCGAACTCGGGTCTCTCGACTTGAAATTCCGACCGACCAACCACTCGGCTATCGTAACTTGTGATTGAAATTAAATAATATTTATTTTTAAATTTTGATTTGTCATGTATCATAGAATTTGTTAAAAAATAACTACCCATTGGCGATCCCTACCCTTGTGCTGACCGAAACCCTGTAAACCATGAATAGGCAAGTCCTTTTGTAATCAAAACAGTAATCAAATCCCCCAATGTATAGGGCAAGGGGGATAAGCGTAAGTTAAAAGTGATTTGAATTTTAAATACTCCGTTGAGTACAGCGTAAGGTGTACAATAGAAAAAAGTATTGATTTGAATTTGTTAGTCGAATGACACATTTTTTACTTCGAACCATTTATTTCAAGTCACGATAGCCGCGTGGTTGGGTGATCGGAATTCAAGTCTTCTTGACTTCTTCCCCAGGCGATAGGCTCGTACTAATGGAATTTTTAAAATGCTTAAAACTTATATTTGCATAGACCTCTGTTTACCCTAGCAATAGCGTTATCACAAAAAATGTCTTCGGTGAAATGTCGGTCAAATGAACTCAATTGTCTAGGCCTCCATCTATCCCAGCATTGAGAATGTAGTATAAAAAATTTCTTTTATTTTTATTTCGTTGATTCATTGCAACATATGTGACCTACGAATTTTCAAATTGGTTTCTAAACATTTTTTGTATGTTAATTTAAAATTTTTGGTTAAACTTTGTTATTAATTAAATAAACTTTTATAGTCTCTACGTAAAAGGAATGTTCATGCGAAGTTATCGCTACCGGACTTAATTTGGGAACTACGCGCTCGCCAAGCAATTATCTACTTGAAATAGTGTCTGTATTAGAAGCTCTTACTTTGTGCTGGCTTAAGCAGGATTATGTTAACCGTCTGTTACTAGTTACTATCTGAACAGAACATTTTAAGGGTTTAACAATAATGCAACGATATTTTAAAAATGAGTAACAGATATTGTTACAACATATGCTCTGCTTTTTTCACCCTTTACAGTTTTTTTAAATAAATAAATAAAATAAATGTCTTCACGCAATTCCCAATACAGGGGTAGACAGAGGTCTAGTCTAGACAATTAAGTCCCTTCGACGCACCTTTCACCGAAGATATTTTCGGGACAACTTGACAGGTGGTGAGCCGTCGCCGTCTTTATTTCCAAGCCAACGATATAATTCGTACATAAGTTTTTGAAAACCCATTGTACGTGCCTGGGGATCGAACTCGAACTCGGGCGAACTTAAATCGAAATTCCGACCACCCTACCAATCCGATATCGTGACTTTACACAGACAGTTTTTTTTTAATATTTTTGCATTTGAAATATTGAACAACATATCGCAAATAATTTTTTCTTCATCAATGAGATGTATGTATTTATTTAATGTAATGTATGGTAACGGTGTAAAAATGTTGCCATTCCCTTGCTTCTCGTGGGTGTACTAAGGAAAAGAGCTACAATATCCTAAAGGCGACCGATAGATGTCACACCAATATAATCAGGCCGAAGATGGGCAGCAGCGTCTATGGTGCGAGTGGTCTGGTACTGCGATCACCAACCCGCCTTCCAAGCGTGGCGATTATGGCAAGTCCTCCCTATGGGAAAGGCCTGTGTAGAATGTCCTGCAGGGGACATTAACAGGCCGTTATGTATGTATGTACGTATCTATGTAATACATTTTTAATTATGCATTTTCTTCAAAAATCGGAAAAAAGGTTACAGAATATATATTTAAATTAATTCAGGACACAATACTCGTACTCGTGATAATCGACATCCTCAGTATTAAATACTATTGCAATAATATTATATTCAGATTATTTTCAAAAATACATCACAACACTTTTACTACACAGTAATTATACTTTTAATTTGTTAGTATCATAACTAACTAAAAAAGATAGTTAAACTGCTAACATTATTGGAAGGTGGCAGACCTTCATTCTTTCGCATAGCAATACTTAGCGTGATTTACAGTCTTCTTTGTATGACTTCATTCTTTCGTACAAATATAGAAAGTTGTTTGTATGCATCGTTTGTCAAACTCTTGAACGCTTTTCTTCACTCTTCAATGCATATATTTTTTTGTAAACCTAAGATATATTACCATAACTTATAAATTAATCAAATCATTGAAATTAATTTAATTATATATGAATTTGGTATTACCTTTAACTTTTTTTTAAAATAAATAAATATCTTCACGCAATTCCCAACCCAGGAGTAGACAGAGGTCTAGTTTAGACAGTTAAGTCCTTTAGACCCACCTTCCACCGAAGATATTTTCGGGACAACGTGACAGGTGGTGAGCCCGTCGCCGTCTTTAATCCAAGCCAAAACGCATTGGTACATGTGTGCCACCTGGGGATCGAACTCGGGTCTCTTGACTCGAAATTCCGACCACCCAACTACTAGGCTATCGTAATTTTTTTTTCTTTTGTTATATAAAAAACACCATAAACAAAAGGAACCTACGTTTGTTAATGGCATCTACATAGTGTTGATGAGTACAGAAGAGTCACTTTCAAGAAATCTTATTTGAACAGATTTGTTATAATCGCCATTATCTAGTTTTTTTGTGGTAGATATTATCGGTTTACTTAAATTTTCCTGGGCTATATAGTTAAGGTGTAAGAATCTACAGTCGTTTCCATGGGTCTCGTAAGAAGCAATTAACGAAAAAGCCTTGAAAGTGCGATTGCCTTCTGATACATGATGAGATGACGAACTTGAAATATACTCGTAAATTCAGCAAACCAGTGAAGGGTATCTAAGGTCCAAAGCAAACTGTTATCGCCAGTTCGGTTGCCAAGCGTGGCGATGACGGCAATTTCTCCTTGCGGGAGAGGCTTATGACCCCCTTTTACAGATTTTACAGCCTTATATACGTATATTTCAACATTATTACCGGCTTATACTATACATACTAGGAATAATAGAAATTACGTAAATTACGTTTTTGTTGGAAATTTGATACATAAGAATCAACAACTATAAATGCTAAAATTAAATTATAAAACAAATAAAAGTTAATCAAATCTCAACAAACATTTTTTAAATACAATTATGGAAACGACTTGTTAAGCCCACATGCCATCTTGTAACAGCGGAAAGAGCTTATGCAAATGAATAAAGGGTGTTTCAAATGGTTGTGCGTCCAGGATTAAGGCAGCTGACGAAACGGTCTGTTTTTACAACATCACTTAGTGTTGGGACTGGTAAATAAAACAAATTAATTGAAATGAGTTTAGAGGCTGGATATCCTTCCTAAAACATAAAAGAAATTTGTTATGATAATTAAAAAGCCATTTTAAAATAAATTCTTTCTAATTATAATTCGAATAATTCTTAATTAAATTCGAAATACTAGACGCGTTAGCTAATAAACATGTAAACTATTTTAAATCGAATCGAAACTTTAGTAATTATAGGAAAGTGTTTATACGAGTATATATAATTATTTATTTGTACAAATAAATGATTATATATCCAAGCCGTGTGGTAACGATGTAAGAATATTGCCACTTGTTTTCCTTCCCTGGGTATCGTGAGAGACGACTAAGGGAAACTGCCTTGAATATCGTTATGGCAACGGATAGATGGTGGGATAACCATCTCTAAAAATATCAGTACAAAATAATCAGACCGAAGATGGGCTGCAGCGTCTGAGGTGCGAGTGGTCTGGTACTGCGATCGCCAATCCGCTTGCCAAGCGTGGCGATTATGGCAAATCCTCCCTATTGGAGAGGCCTGTGTCTTGCAGTGGACGTAGTAGGCCTTTATGTATGTACAAATAAACATCCAAAACTGAAAACAACATTGATAGTCGTCATGTTTACCCCCAGAGGGAGTCGAATATGCAATCCTTAGTTTCTAAGGTACGACCACTACCAAGAAGGCTACGGGTCGTTTCGTCATTATAAAAGGTGGTAGACGTAAAATATGATTTAATTTTGTAAACCATTTTTTTCCATTAAAACTACTTGCTTGTGATAGCAAATTAATACATATCTTGTCTTTGTGATTTATGAAAACGTCATGTAAGTTCATATTTTATTTATCATTATCAGAAAAACTATTCAAAGGGATACTTTGCCGTAAAGACATTTTATAGCTGGCCCCGTCTTTCATGAGTCCGTGTATATCGCTTCTAATCTTTTCGTGCTTTCACGCTTTTGTTTTACGGAAGCGTCCCTTGGGCCTTCCCGGTACGGGAGCTCGCCTCAGTAGCTTAAGGAAACATTATGTATGTCAATAGTATGAAACGAGAGAGCCATTTTAGGAAAACATTTTGGTATATCACATGTATTCTTATAGTAAGGACCCATATGGGAACCATTAAGAGCGTTGAGATTTTTGCTCAACAAAGGGCTGTAATATTTAGGTATATAGCAAAATAAAATAGGTTACTTTACCATTATACATCCTTTTAGAATTCAATATCAGTGTTTTTGTATGTATGTGATATTCCTGATACAGATTTATTAAATATTTGAAATTTATTGAAAACATTTTTACACGCGCCTAATTATGTATTTTTTAAAAACTTTGGATAATAACGTTTTTAAAGAAAACTAATTAACCCTTATTGTAGTTAAAGATGAATATCGATGGAAACAGAAATGGATCTAAGAGCTACCACTTCTCCTACGGTCCGTTGTGAAGAGCGAGCTAAGTGCCATAAAACCAAATATCGACAATCGAATCTGCAGTAAATTACATAAGCACGCAATATGATGACCTCCTTAAAAGTTTAGCATCCCCAAATGAAGTGTTTAAAAGAAGAGAATGCACGTCTCCGTAAAGATATTGAAACTAATACAAAACATATACAGAACCTAGAGGAGGAGAACGCTCGTCAACAGCAGTGGTGTCGACTACAAAATATCGAGATCGTTGGCGTCCCTGAATGCGAGGAAGAGGACACAATCGGAACAGTATTAAAAATAACGAATGGAGTGGGCGTTGCTACCGAAAGAAGTGATGTGGAGTTTGCTCATCGAGTTTAATCCTGGCGGCATAATAGCCCAGCCATAAGCCGAACAATTATTGCCCTATTACGGCAACGACATACTAAAGATTTGATTGTGTCCGCTTCACGTAAACATCGAGGTATCAAAACATTAGACTTAGGCATTACTGAAAAAACGAGAAATGAAAACAGTGGTATTTATATAAATGAACACCTTACCAAATATAACCGCACGTTGCTTAAAGAATGTAAGCTAAAAGCAAAAGAAGCTAACTTTAAATTTATCTGGACAAAAAACTGCCGAATTTATGTCAGAAGAAACGAAACCTCGCCACCTATACCAATCATGACGTCGGCAGACTTATCAAAACTCCACTAATTTCTACTTTTAGTGTCTCCATTTTATACTTAATTAGTTTATATTTTGTTAAAGTATGCATTCACACTGAATTTACTATCTATAAATATAACTATTACTTATATAGAAGGTATTATAGACATACTACTGCTATACATATCACCTATAAACTACAGTGCAAAATATTCAAACAAAACTCACACGTATATACACAGAAACATTCTACTCATTATCTACGGTATATACTCGTATTGTACACATGTCCAATTATGATTAGGTTATATCTAATAAATCTATCAATATATTCTCTACATTACACTACAATTGACATTATAATTCATAATAGTACACTAATAATAAAACGATATCAAATGTTTTTGTTGACACTTGCATTAGTCATGTATTTCATCGATTTTAAAACTACAGTTAAAATTACCATTCGCGATGGCTAAGCATACTAAAGCATTAAAACCAGAACGTAAGAGGGTTACGCACTAAAACTAATAGATTTTTAATAAAATTTTTTCATCCGATATTGACCGAGCAATAATCACTGAATCATGGTTATGTGATGGCATTTTGGACCCTGAGTTATGCAGCTCGGACAAGTATGAGCTGTTCCGTCGTGACCGCTGGGCGCTCGGCGGCGGAGTGGTGGTTGCATGTGCAACGTATCACGGAGCGCGTAGGCGTACTGACCTTGACCTCGAACATCTTGAATGCATCTGTATAACTATACCTGCGCGTACGATTCATTCACAGTATGATTTAAATATTATTTGCACCTATATCCCTCCAAAACAGTCTTTGTCATTGCAAATTAACGCAATCGGTGAACTCCTAACATCCCTATGTAGTTCTATGCCAGATAATTATTTAATTTTGGCCGGCAATTTTAATCTACCGTGTTTCGATTGGAAAACAAAGTACCCAATAGTATTAAAAAAGGGTTCGTGGAAAACTAAAACGCAGCGTCAGAATTATTAAACTTAACATCGTACTTGGAGTTATCGCAATACAATTACTTTCAAAATGCGTATGGAAATATACTAGACTTAATATTTTCAAATATATCAATAAGTATAGAAAAATGTTTATGTCCTCTAGTTAAAGAAGATGATCACCCTGCAATAGATATGTACATTACTGATATTATGACACTTTCTATGCGGCCGTGCAGCACCAAAAGTTATTTATATCGTAAAGCAAACTATCATAACTTAAATGTTTATTTTTCTGAATGTGACTGGTCATTTTTAAATTCACAAACCTTGGACGACGCTACTGACAAAATCTATTTAACTTTAAATTCTTGGATTAATAAATATGTACCCCAAAGATCTACTTCTCAATCATATAACTATCCCGTTTGGTACAGTAACGCATTAAAGAAATTAATAAAAGAAAAAGCGAAATATCATTTGGAAAAAATATGGTAACCCTTATGATTATAGTTCTTTTTCTATTCTGCGTAGGAGGTTTAAGAATCTCGAAAGTAAATATTATTCTTCTTATCTTGAATTTTGTCAAGATAAAATAAAGTCGACACCTAAACTGTTTAGGAGGTATATAAAATCAAAAAGGAATAACCGATCCAATTATCCCCATATAATGCAATTTAATGGAAGTATTCTTGTTAATCAATTCGATATTTGTAACGCATTCAACAACTATTTCTGTCAAAATTTTACACCACCTGCACCACAATATAAAGAATTCTCTAAGGAACGAGCCCCATGCTACAATGTTATTAGCGACTTGCATATCTCAACAGCGGATATTGTAAAATATTTAAAAAGTCTCGATTGTTCGAAAGGTGCCAGTTGTGATGGAATGGAAACCCTATTTCTTCTTTCAATGTGCACAGTATTTGGGGCCTCCAATCGCAATATTATTTAAAAGATGTTTTTAAGAGGGATATTTTCCAAAATATGGAAGACTGCTAATATTGTGCCAATTCATAAAAAAGGATCAAAATCAGATATAGAAAATTATCGACCTATATCCATATTAAATGTTCTAAGTAAAATTATGGAAAGAATTGCTCATAAGCACATTTACCCACAGATCCTGCGCCACGTTCCCTTACAACAGCATGGCTTTGTTCGCGGTCGTTCAACATGCACCAATCTTTCCATCTTTAACAATGATGTTCTTAGAGGGATGGACAATGGCTACCAAATAGATGTCATATATACGGATTATGAGAAGGCATTCGATCGCGTTGACCACGTTATTCTTTTCAACAAGCTTCAGGAGTAAGGAATTCGTGGTAACCTTCTACGGTGGTTGGATTCGTATCTACGCAACCGCTCGCAGGCAGTTGTAATGTCTGGATTCTGCTCTGAGGTTGTGGAGATATCATCAGAAATTAAATTTTCAGTACAATATCGATGGCGTTTCTGTAGCATGCACGGATAAAGCCAAAGATCTTGGAGTAATTTTTGATTCAAAAATGTTGATGTCGGATCATATCGCGGCAATGGTTGCTAAGGCATACAAAAATCTTGGGTTCGTTCTACGTGTCAGTCAGCCTTTTTCAGATGTAGATTGTTTGAAAGTTTTATATTATTCTTACGTTCGTAGCGTTCTGGAGTATTGTTGTGTGGTGTGGAACCCAATTTATATAACATATATACAAGAAATAGAAAAAAATACAATCTAAATTTATTAATGTGTTAAACCACCGATTACAAAATAAACTAATTTTAAGTTATACAGAGTCTTGCAAATTTCATAAACTAATGCAGTTAAAAGATCGCCGAATGTCACTTCTGATGATGCTCCTACATGATATCTGTAGTAACAAAATAGATTGCCTCGAAATAGCAGCCAACGTTCTTCAATTCTGGGCACCGACCAAGCGTATTAGACACACCACATTATTTTACGTTCATTTGTGTCACTCCAATTATGCCCAGAACTCAGTCATATGTCGCATATTAAACAATTACAATAAAGAATTCTTTGCGTCAGATATTTTCCACCTTAACAAATCACCTTAATAAAAATGTAAGAGTCATCCACTATAAAAGTGATAACATACTTTTTTTATTTTTATAAAGTATGAACCTGTTATTGGTAATAAGTATAATTTTAAGATTTTTTGTTATATTTTTAATGTGCTGTTAGTTCTATGATAATAAATAAAAAAAAGAAAGCGCACTTTCGAAAACGCCTGGATTAAATTCAACTATTTCGATAATTCTTTGAAAGTATAATAATAAAAGCAATGATAAAATTTTAAACGTATGTAAAAAATAATTAAATATAGAACAAAATTCTTTTATTAAGAGCTCAGGTCTAAACATATAATTATAATTTATGTTTATTGCAAAATAAAAAAGACTATTCATGTATTTGATCCAATTGATCACGTTCACGAATCTTTAATTCTAAGCTTTGTGTGAAGGCAGGCTGCTTGCAGTTTTAAAGGCAGATTTAACTGCAGAGCACAGCTACTAATCATATGTATTTATGAATAATATTGTGGTTTCTATCTAGTTATCAAGTTAGAAGTAATCACCGATAATTAGTATTTTAGCAAGCAAGGCTGACGGTATAATTAATATTTATTTAATAGTGTCATGACTGAACTAGAAAATAAAGTCCCGAAACCAATTGTATATTCTTCATCTTTTCATTTATCGTACATGAAGCGTATCGTATGTAAAGTAACTTTTTGTTATTAAATTAAAGAAATTGTTTTTAAAATATCAATTGACACGGGCGGAAGCTAAACCTGCGACATTAGCCGTACCGTGCCACGGTACGGAAAAAGGTAGCGGTCACGGTCGGAATTACGAGCCAATGGGGTTTTTCAAAAACTTATGTACGAATTATATCGTTGGCTTGGACATAAACACGGCGACGGGCTCACCACCTATCACGTTGTCCCGAAAATAGCGTCTTGTGGAAGGTGGGTCGAGGGGACTTAATTGTCTAGACTAGACCTCTGTCTACTCCTGAGTTGAGAATTGCGTGAAGATATATTTATTTATAAATTATATGCTTTGAAATCAATAAAAAAAATGCATAATGAACTAATTTTTATGAAATAATGGAACAGAATGTTATCTTCTTCTTATTCTTCTTTTTTACTTCTAAGATCATGAGTTTACTACTGAACATAGGCCTCATCCAGAATTCGCCACAAAGAACTGTCTTCAACTACCTGCATCTATCAACTCGCCGCAACATTTTGCAGGTCGTCACTCCATCTTGTGGGAGGTCGTCCTACACTGCGTTTGCCTATACGAACTTGCCACTCGGGAATGTTTTCTAATAATTTTCAATTGTAGCTTTTACAATATTTTATACTGTACGCCTATATCATATTTATGTTATGAAGTATTTGACTTACAGATAGTGGCGATAGGCATAAATTCTGCAAATCGTATCGGGTAATATTTATAATATTCTCCATAAAAATATTATAATATTATATTAATACTAAAGTTTACTTACTAAATATTGTAGTCTGTGATACCATTACATCTAAAAGATTTACTTTCTAACAGATTATTTTTTAAAGAAATGCTATTGATATTTAGGTTTGTCGTCAAGAATAGGAAATCTAAATACTATTTGCAGTTTATGCATTTCGTATGTTTTCAAAGCCTCCTTTCTCTATATCTCCGGATCTAATTGAGATCCGTGGTTCATTTGATCTAAGGACAGTTAGACGTGCTTTCATTGGAGATTTTACATATTTGAATCGGTTGAGTTAGATGGTTAGATGGAAGCTGGCTAAATATTTACAACATTCTACTTAAATTTAAATGCTGCGGAGTCTGTAAACAAGTGTAACAACAGAGTACTCTAGTTAATATTAATTTCAACAAGCTACTCTTGCATGTTTGTGAATTTATGCATTGATATATCGGAAAGTACTTTGAAAATAAATATAATCAAAACTTTATTAGTAAAACAGGACTATAACACTTTTCATTACACATTTCACACTTCCTATTTATGCGTAAAGGAAGCCTTTATATTTATCGGCACAAAAAATTGATTATTATCGTTTCCAGGTTCTTCTTTGAAAGCATGACAATCAAACAAACAAAATCACTTTCGCATTTATAATATTAGTATGGATGTTATTAGATAAAAAGTCACGATAGCTGATTGGTTGGGTGATCAGAATTTGAGTCGAGAGACCCGAGTTCCAACCCCTTCTGAAAAACCCCATTGGCAGGCTCATGCCAATGGGGTTTTTCAGAACCTATGTACGATTCATATCGTTGGCTTGGACAAATAGACGACGACGAGCTCACCGCCTGTTGCCCCAAAATATCTTCGGTGGAAGGTGGATTGAAGGGACTTATTTGTCTAGACTAGACCTCTGTCTACCCCTGTATTGGGAATGGCGTGAAGATATTTATTTATTATTTTATGTTATTAGACTTTAGTTACTGTTATTAGAAGTTAAAAAAAATGTCACATGATATAAAAAATGATATAAAAACTCTTAAAGATTACAGACCAGAGCTGAATTATCCCCTATGGCGCATGTGTCAGTCATGGCTCTCTTTAATCATATTAAAAAGAAGTAAGTGATATTACATTGTATGCATTATCACAATGAAACCATAATCTAAAATAAAAAATATTGTAAAGACTAAATGGTGATCAATTGATATTTATTTATGCATCAGTGAAAATATTTGAATGAAAAAAGATATTCTTAGTTGAGTGTTTAATAGTTACGTAATATATAACATACATAATGCTAATAAATCATGATTATGTTCTTGATTCATAAAGGTAAATATTTATTGTTCCAACCTCTACAGTTTATTTTCTTTATAAAAAAATACGTCTTTTACACTTTATCCATTCATAAGATCTCACTTAGAGCTCTTCTAGTTGTAGTAGTCATACGTTTGATTTTATCCTTTTAAAATAATTTTTATTATAATAATAATAAGTAACTTTAATAATGAAAAATATAGTTGTTTTGGCTCTACAGTAATTCAACAAAGATACAATGCACCTAATTATGTCATATCTGTCTGATTTACGAAACATGTTCTTGAATAGAAAATCGAATATACGACGACAACAATAAAGGGATTGATATTGCTATTGAAACTTTTATTAACGCTCGAGATACTAGCACGGATCATAAGACAGCAATACAAAATGGCTACAATTGACTAAAAAGCGACGCCATACCACAAGTTCACTCAATAAATATTTCTAACTGCCATTTCGCAAGGAAACAAATGCTCGAAAACACAATGATGGCCCCCGACAAAATACAATACTGCTAGGAATAAGTGAAGCGTGTTAGACATATTTTGTTTGCTGAGAAAATTGTAGGTATTGTGTTTATTTGAATATTTTGTAGAGTATCTTGGCAATAAATCCTTTATTAGGTGTTGTTTTATGATGCTGTTTTATGTACATATGTACATAATGGCCAGCTGAAGCTCCCTGCAGAAAAAACAGAACTCTCTCGTAAAAGAGACGTTTGCCAGAACTACAACGCTTAGCAAGCGAATTGACGATTGCACTGCTAGAGGCCTTAGACGTTGTTGACTTACTGTTTTTATTTCACAGGTCTGCGATATTTTAGTCAGATATTTTTCGAAACAGTGATCTTCCTACCCACAGGTTCCAAATACATTTTGAGCTCTCACTCCTTAGATAGTATTACTTTTTGGAAAGTAATTAAAAATAAAAATATAAAATATAAAATAAAATATCTTCACGATTCCATATACAGGGGTAGACAGAGGTCGAGTCTAGACAATTAAGTCCCTTCGACCCACTTGCCACCGAAGATATTTTCGGGACAACGTGACAGGTGGTGAGCCCGTCGCCGTCTTTATGGAAAGTAATTAATCAGCAAAAAGAAGTTCATTACTGAATATATTGAGTTTTTCATAAAAATGTTAACATTATCAGGCTTGACCACCTCCGTGGACGAGAGGCAAAAACACATTGGTTTTTAATGTGTACGCAGCTCTGAGATCCCGGGTTCGTTTCACACCACTACTTTTGATTCAAAACCACTTTCTATATTATCTTGGGTCTGTGTGTTTGTAGGTTATACAAACACAGACTCACTTTGTTTTCGATTCTCATTGCACAAGTGCTTTAGAAATTTTTAAAGAATACTAGGAATAGCATGGCAATGACATTACTAGTCTTCCTGTTAACGTGTAAAACGTGAATTGGTTTACGACGAAGTTGTATGGCCGGCCAGAACCTGCGACATTATGTTTCGTCATCCGCACCGTAAATCTCTTGCTATTGCCGCTTTAACATCTTATAATTACTTTGGACATTGGATATATAATAATAATAATACTCATACCCTTGTAGATCAGATAGGTAGGAAAGTGCATTCACGAGCCATTGGTTAACTATCTTCCCCTTTAATATCTTTCAAGCATACGCAGTATAAATAAATAATAAATAAATAAATATCTTCACGCAATTCCCAATACAGGGTGTAGACAGAGGTCTAGTCTAGATAATTGAGTCCCTTTGAGCCACCTTCCACCGAAGATATTTTTTGGGACAACGTGACAGGTAGTGAGCCTGTCGCCGTCTTTATGTCTAAGCCAACGATATGAATCGTACATAGGTTTTGAATAAACCCATTGGTACGGCCTGCCACTTGGGGATCGAACTCGGGTCTCTCGACTCGAAATTCCGACCACCCATCCACTCGGCTATCGTGACTCGTACATACTCTACATACACACGCAGTATAGGCAGAGATAACTCGAAAATATTTTGTTTTATTTCATAATTTGATTAAAATATAACCATCGCTTAGTGGGGACCCCGAGCTGTTTAATTTCTAAAGTAATTATACACATGGCAGTTTAAGCCGCTGGTGATAAGAGGGCTAGTTCTTTATTATTTTCTTGATTTTTTTGTATACAAAGTTTTTAAAAATTTAAAATTTAAATTTCTTAAAAGCTAAATAAATTTTCATCAATATCTTTTGTTATTTGAAGGTCCATTAATAATATAAACAAGATTTTATGACTAGTAATAAGTGTTATAAAACGTGCTTATATGCTTATTTATTCACAATAAGGTAAAATCATAGAACAAAGAGATTTTGATAATATTACCAAGACATTTCTTGTTTGTATCTCTGACTTTATCAATAGTATACGTGAGTCGTGTAATAGAGACGAAATATTGATAACGTGGCAGATATGACTCACTTTATACTTTACGCATTCGGAGGAAGTTTTCTGAAGAAAAATGTGAATATGTTTTTCCATGTCAGCGTGTAATTGGCAAAAGAGTAGAAGTAATATATATAATTTCTGCAGTCTTTTGGGAAATAATAAACATACTTTTGTTGTGTATCTTGCATTTTCTTGAATTAGCGGCTTGTTGTTTTATAGTATTGAATTGTGTAATTTTGTAAAATAGAAAATTGCCTTTAAACGTTTGATGATCCTATCATTAATGACTACAAATTTTATTTAGTTAAAAAAAATAGTTTCTAACCGATTGAAAAACTATTCAACTGCTGGACATGAGACATGAGTTTTTGTCCAATAAAATAAAACTCTTTCATTTACCATGATAAGTCGATTTCTATAGTACACCCAGCGTCACAAAAATCGCAACTCTCTGAGTTTGCCCGAAGAATACCGGCGTAAAGTAGAAGTTTAACAAACTTCTGAGTTTCGTCTGGTGAGTGCAGGTAACCCACACCCCTCTCCCCCACCCTGGGAACTCTAAGGCCGGCAACGCATCTGCTATGCCTCTGGTATTGCGGGTGTTCATGGGCGGTGGTAATCACTTACCATCACGTGAGCCACCTGCTTGCCTCCCTTTTCTGTAAATATAAATAAATAAATATATATATATATATATATATATATATATATATATATATATATATATATATATATATATATATATTTATATATATATATATATATATATATATATATATATATATATATATATATATATATATATATATATATATATATATATATATATATATATATATATATATATATATATATATATATATATATATATATTGGTATGTTTGGAATGGGTATTTGAATACCTTTACATTATTAATAAAAAATTCATAAAATCATTAAAACATTTATCATGAAAACATATATGCGTTTCCCGGACTCGGGGTGGCCATGGATAAGGGTCATTAAATGCTGGTCGGTACATTACTGAAATCCTGGAGGAACATGTGGTCCCGTATGCTGGTTATGTCGGTGATTCATGTTAATGCATGATAATGCACGTTGCCACACCGCGGCTGTTGTACGGGATTATTTACAGGCGGTCGATATCCCTGTTATGCATTGGCCAGCACGAAGTCCAGACCTTAACCCAATAAAACATGTCTGGGATGACCTAAAAAGGGGTGCGAGCTCGAGATCCAGCTCCAACCACTCTTCAAGAGCTCCAAGATACGGTACTTGAAGAGAGGGAACAAATACCCCAAGAGGCTGTTGCGACCCTTGTAAGGTACATGAAAAATCGCATGGAAGCCGTTATCAAGGCAAGGGGGGTAACACTAGGTTTTAAGAACTTTTTTGTATTTATTAAGTTTTTTTTTAAATTATTAATTTGTAAATTTGTACATACCCTGTCTTTTTCTTTAATTTCTCTTTCGTCTTGTTATAAAAGTAAAATTCAATTAAAATTCCTGAAAGCTAATGACATTACATTTCGAATTCGATACCCTCAAACCACAACATTGCCAGTGGCCTGTTGTGTTAAAATAGTACTTAAATTATTTTTTTCGGATGTGCGATTTTTTTGACGCCGAGTATATTTAAAATTTGTCTAAGCCGATTACGTTAACTCCGACTCTTCATACATCCCCAACTGTCATATATATGTCTTATTTAATTATGTCTCATTTTCAATCTTCTATTTGACAGTAAGATCACTACTAATTAGGCTATCGGGTCAGGTTATTTGAGGTGGTAGTTATAAATCGTCTCGGAGCTAAGGCTTGTGCGATTGAATCACATTTATGTGAGTAACTAAAGTCTTCAATATGTATGTATGTAATTATCAATTATATTAATTATACAGTTAGCTTGGACACTAAGACGGTGACAGGCTCTCTGAAACGTGGGTTTAAAAGAGTTCCTTGTCTAGACCTCCCTACCTATTCCATTAAAGTGACATGTAGATAAAAACCATCAAAAATACCTGATTAAAATTCAGTAGACTGATGAAGGGTGACAGCGTTGAAGGTATAATATGTTTGGTACTCCGTAGGCCTAGCGATAGGCAAACCCTTATATAGTTGATGGTTTGGGAAAGTTGAGCGAATGAGAGAAGACCGAATGGTGAAGAAAATATACTTAGCGTAAAAGTTTTAAAAAAAGGGGTCAAGGTAGGCCGAGACTAAGTTTCAAAGACCATTTGAGCAGATTGCCTGAAGAAGGGTGAGCCAAGAGTACTCATATAAAGACTCATGAAAAAAAAGCGAAAGAAGTATGTAAGGATCGTGACATTTGTCGACCTTGTCTCCTTGGCTACCCCATCAGGGACTATGCGTGAAGATTCTGTATACGAGAAGCCTGCCTATATTTGGGCATTAACTGTTATATTATTATATAATTTTGATTACTATAGTTATGATTATGATGATAATGATAAGAAGCAATAAATGTTACCTTTATGACAGTTAAGAATGGTTTTGGTCAGCTTTTGTTGGCAGATTGGCTTTTTTTCTGAGGATCTGTTAAGAATTTCATCAAGTTTAGCTACCTTCATTGGTTTTTATTTGTTTATGTAATTATACTTTTAATTCAGCTTCATTCTGCAGGAAAATTCATTTTTTTTGTTAATACAATTTACATCGCCTACGATAGATACTTTATATTCATGAATTATCGTTTATATATTCATCGGCAGTGCTATTATACGACAAATGCATTTACATTTTACGCTATTTGCGGTTCGTTATTCTTTGTGAGATTGAAAATATTTCGCAATGAGTATTCGTGAGCAAAATTAAATACGTTCACATTCTGCTTAAAATCGAAATAAATTTTATGGATTAGTTTTTCCCCTGTTTAAAACCGACACATAAGAGTATTATGCTAATATAAAAGTAAAAATATAATATTTTTAATAGACCTGAATGCTAGATTTCTTGTTTAATTATATAAAGATTTTTAAGAGAAGAATACTATCTGAAGTACTCTTAAAATTTCTGATTTCTCTCAGCCGTTATCTCTTAAAATAATGGTTGAGTCATGAAATGTCTGACGGTGTGATGAATGTTCGACTTTTTATTATCTTCGATCATCGGTCTGTACCGTTGGTCTTCGATTATACTGTTTTTCACGTATTTACCCAAATACTGGGATAGACAGAGGTTTAGACAATTATATCTTTTCAAAACTTCTTTCACCAAAGTGTTTTTTAGACAATGTGACAAGTGGTGAGCCTGTCGCCGCTTGTAAGTTCAAGTTACAGGTATAATTTACTTAGATGTTATTGTATTTATCTTTATTTTTCTTTACTTTTTTTTAGAGAAAAAACTCTTCTCTTTCTTTTGCAAAAATCTTTATGTTGTAAAAACTGCAATAATCGTACAGCTCTACTCCTCATGGAATGATACCAAGAACATTGGCTGGATTAAATGGTTAGACTTAATCATTGAGCGAGAAAATAGTTAGCCCTCTTGCCACCAGCCACTACTTCCTAGAACCCCAAGCATTGATCAATTCTACGGCAAATGGACCAAACATATAATTTTCCTACAATAAAATTTTTCAAAAGATTATTTTATTTTTTATATGACTAAATATGTCATATTGCTATATAACTATGTTTTATATTTGTTACACAAAAACGCATAAACATAAGAAAACAAAATGAATTGAAAGCAAATTAAATAGGCCTGAAATAAACTGTGGGTGAGGACATAATCATTTATCAAAAACATTTTATTTCCAGAACTAAGTCAAGTCTCATCTGCGGTTGCCATTGAATAATGTTGCGCATTAATAAGCCCAGATAGTTCGTCGTACTAGACTGAATAGACGACATAATTAATTAAGTTCGTAGAGATAAGCAGACACGACGTACTAAGTACGGCCTTTTTGGTGAGAGCAAGGGTGTGAAAATGCATATTTTGTAGTCTTATTATCTATTTAGGTTTTATATTATGTTTGACGACAGGCTCAGCGACGACGAATTCAATTAGATTTAGTTTACGTTAGTAATTTAGTTTAAGTTTTAATTTCATATATCTAATAAAAAATATATTTAGCATTTATCTGATTGCTAAACATGGTAAGGGAGGGACTTTGACAATATCAGACATTTCGTACCCAAAATGATTCTTTTACACATTCACATACACACACATATACATAGAGGCATACGAGTATGTTGTATGAGATTTGCTGTGATACAGATTTCATACAATGTCCACCAATAATGTTTTACATATTCATTTTAAGCTCACAGGATGGATTCACTTTAATCTCATTAAGGTAATCAATCATGACCTACAAATCCCTTATTCAAACACCTTCTACTAACGCCCGGCGTAGAAGGTGTTTGAAATCAACTGCAAATGTGATGATTTGTTTAGTCAATACACTTCCGTCAATTACGAATGGTACAATGGATGTATTCATAAAATATAATAATTTTGAATTTTATCGCGTGTTTTATTTGGTGATTCCGTCACCGTCATAATTTCCAAGCCCATTGGTACGAGCCTGTCTGGCTATCTGGTCACGATAGCCGAGTGGTTGTGTGGTCGGAATTTCGAGTCGAGAGACCCGAGTACGATCCCTTCGATATCTTCGGTGGAAGGTAATACTACGACATTGAAAATAATTCAAATATTTTCAAAGAAAAATGATGTCCTTCACACAACTTTTTTAAAAAATTTCTTAAAAAAGTACCTTTAATACGAAATTTTATACGAGATTCTATGTTTAAAATTTAAGACAAGCTCCGTGGACAAGTGGCATACTCGCCAGCTTACAGCTTGTGTCGCCAGCTCTGAGGTCTCGTATTCAATTCCCCGACGGGTGAAACCAGAAAAACTTTTTAATAGGTCTGGGTGCTTATGGTACCTTCTTCTTTCTTTCTGATCCTATAACACAAGCTTGCTTGAGCATCATATGCTTACTTTAGTATCAGTGATGTTGTCTCTATCTATGTATTTATTTATTAAAAAAAAATAAAACTTACAAGAAGTATTACCAGCACGGAACTGTGGTACATGAATCAAAACATTCTAAGGATTAAAAGTAGATTTTCATAAAACCTTAGGTTTCGATTAAGGTTAAAAGGTTCTAGTCTACAATGTTTGAGTTGAAAATACCATATAAGTCGTTTTAAAATTTTCGAAATAAAATCATTAAAAAATTAATTCCAATTACTCATTAACACCGATTAATTTTATGCTACAGTTAGTTTGTCGTCGAGAACATTTTTTTAAAGTACATTTTTTGTCAGCGATCATTATCAACGCTTTGTTAGTCATTAATTTGTCACTGTCCAACGAATTATCTTGGTTTATTTGAAAGGAACATTAACCTACATTTATCTTTTTTTGCAAGACATCTCTATTTGAAACTGACGGGTGATTTTATTTATTTTAGAGCGAAAATGGTTAAAAAAATTTATTGTATTGGGAATTTCGTGAAGATATTTTATATAGATACTAATATGAAAACAACTTAAATTTTAACACCCTCTGTGCATAAGTGGTTAAAAATGATTACTTTCCAGAGATTTGAAATTTGGTAGGAATATTGCTTTCACCGAGTAAAGATCCACCTTAAGATCGGATTTTACAAAATTCCACCCGAAACATACGTTGCGGGGGCGAAAATTTAAAAATATATGTAATTAATAATTATATATATATATATATATATATATATATATATATATATATATATATATATATATATATATATATATATATATATATATATATATATATATATATATATATATATATATATATATATATATATATATATATATATATATATATATATATATATATATATATATATATATATATATATATATATAATATAATTAAATTATAGCTATTATAAGTAAATTAAACTTGGAAGAGAATATTCCATTTAGCGTGTTACATTACTACCAACTGATTCCATAAAATTTTACGAAATGAAAATAAACACTATAAAAATGAAACTTTTAATCTATAGCTTTGAAACTTCATTATATCATCATCATCATAACAGCTGAGCATGGGACTCTATCAAAATTGTCACATTGTGCTGTGTCACTCCATCTATGCAACATCACTCATGGATTCTATCCCGCAAAGAAATACCAAGCACAACCCTTTCCGTAGCACGTAAACTTTAAGCTGCCTCATACGTGCTACAGAAAAGGACCACGTTGGAAACATATTATTTAATGGAGCTTATTATTGACATATTACTGAAACTTATTATGTAACTCAATTGAGAATGTATTTTATAGAATTTCATCAATTGCTGGTAAAGTGTTATAAAATCCAGCAGAAAGTCAAACAAGCGTTAATTTTGAAAAAAATATAATTTTCATACCTTAAAAATTTTTTTAAACTCTACTACTATTTCTTAATTTTGACTTAAGGTCTCTTTTTTGACTAAAAATACATTAAAAATAAATATGTAATAAAAGATTAAATAGCATTTTTATATAAATTTATATATAAATATCTTCAAGCCTTTCCCAATACAGGGACAGACAGAAGTCTTGACAATTAAGCCAGCTTAACATATTTTATATGTAATTGTATTTTTGTATAAATATTTGAATTTCAACTCAACAAGAAAACCGTTCTAATGTAACACTTTCTTCGTAGCGAAATTTGGTAGTGACACTTTTAATTGCCACTAGTGCAATAAAATAAATCCAATAAATAATATATTACAGAATATTGTTAAGTAATTTATACAATTTTATTCAAAGTAAATTTACTCACAAAATATCAACGAATTGAAGTCGTATTCTTACTTCTCTTTTTAAAACAATTCTAAGACTGCCTGACTACCATATATGGCCGATAAAATCTATACTTATAAATAAAATTGGAGTGGCTGTTTGTAAAATTGAGATAACCGTTTATACTACATGTATATGAATATGTATACACCAAACAACAAACAACAGACAAAAAAGACATACAATTTTTGTCTGTCCGTCTGTTTGTTTCGGCTAATCTTTGAAACGACTGGATCGATTTTAACAGGAGTTTCACTGGCAGATAGTTAATTTTATAAGGAGTAACATAGGCTACTTTTATTTTAGAAACATGATTAGAGTTCCGCGTTAAGTGTTAATCTGCGGGCAAAGCCGCGGGAGGCAGATAGTTTAAAATGTAATTTCATCAATGCTAGATGTATATGGAGTGATTTATGACTATAGTGGAATAGCTAGCTCGAACCTACGACATCATATTTCAGATTCCTCACCCTAACCCATTACGTACAAAAGTACCTACTTGTAGTTTATGTCTATTATTATGTAGTACGACAGTAATTATCCAAGATACTTTTTAATAAATCATATTTTAATTGACATAGCTATATTAATATGTATGTAATATGAATATTACTTTACATATAGCATAATATGATGGAATCGAAAATTTAAACGCTTTGTAAGCAGTCTGCATTTGGAAACACAAATTCGCTTTTACGGTCATTTGCATGTTGCTGTGTCACAGTTGCGGTGACTTCTGAATTGCTACTGTGAAATTGTGCGACCAGTATTCGCGTTAATAATATTATATGCAAACACCATCGTTTCGAAATATTTGCTTTGAGTCATAATCGTCCGTCCAATTTCCGTTTTTATGTAGACATTTTGTGGCAAATTTAATAACATGATTATTACCGTTACTTTAAGTTTTACGTGTTACTAAATAAGCGTTAGTTATTTTATAGTATATGTGGAAGCAGGCAAACCATTGGCAATTTACATTCATGATTCAACAAATAACCTGATGGAAGGTAATTGCTAACAATAATATACTTACAACATTACAGGGGCAGCAGATGCCTGGCAGCAATAACAGCCTAGAGGTTTAAGGACTGAATACCACATTTATACTACTGGAACGGCAATCCAGAAGTAAATAGATCAAAGAGCTTTAAATAACCAATTAAAGATTGTGACAGTAATGACAAATCAAAGTGTTGTACACGTAAACACATTTTTGCTTTTTTATTCCAGAAATCACATAAATACATAGTGTTTTATGAAATAGCAGAGGCAATAGAAGTTTAATAATAACACAACTCTATGTAACAAATACAAATGTCATTGTGTTACACGCTTATATGAACAAATATATACATATGTTGAGTGTGAAAGCACAATCGACCCTCAGTAAGTAGGGCAATACATTCAGCTACCCTTGCCGACATGTGTGCAGACCATAAATAATACTGCGCACCTGTAACTAGTTAGATTGCGTCTAGATAAAGAAATTTAATATTCGCATATGCAGTACTTCCGATTTATGATATGGCGAAATGTGCGCCATGATCTAGTGAAATAGTGCTTTACAGTGTAATGAGGAATTAAAGTTAGAGGCAAAAGCATCTGAATAAGTGAATTACATATTACTGCATTACTATTAGAATAAATTATAAATAGATAAATATATTTACGCAATTCCCAATACAGGGGTAGACAGAGGTCTAGTCTAGACAATTAAGTCCCTTCGCCCCCCTTTCACCGAATATATTTTCCGGACAAATTGACAGGTGTTGAGCCCGTCGCCGTCTGTATGTTCAAGCCAACGATTTAATTCGTACATACGTTTTTAAAAAGCCCATTGGTAAGAGCCTGCCAGCTGGGAATCGAATTCGGGTCTCTTGAATTGAAATACCGACCACCCAACTACTCAGCTGACGTGACTATTAGGCTGTTACTATAGGCTTTACTATTAGTCTGTTATTATTTACGTGTCGGGTTTGATGTACCTCGTGGAATTTCGTAGCGTAAAGTACTGTGTAGATTCATGAAAAAATGGAATATTCTTATAATTTGTTTTAAAGGCTATTCCGTTAGTTAATTAATGCGTGAAGACATATCAACTAAACAAGATATAACAAGACACTCACTTGTATTCATGTATATAACATTGTTACTTTTTGAAAAAGGTAGGAAGGGCCCAAAGGGGTGAAGTATTCGGGGATGACTCCGAAACCAGTAAACCAGATTCGAACTTTGATGACACTGACATCATAAGCATGAAAGAGATTGAATGTGCGACTCAAAGCTTTAAATGTGGTAAGGCTGCGGGACTAGACAGCTACTGCTGAAATAGTCAAGTATGGTGGACCTCGCACCTAGGATGCTTTCATATACTGTGCAATTTGTGTAGGCGGACGCGTGATGTCCCAGATGATTGTTACTCCGCTGTCATTTCCCATTATTTTATAAATGGAAATTACAGAGGTACACTAAAGTACACACTTAACAGTAAAACATTTACTTATAAGTGTGTACTTTATGACTGCGCGTGCTATTGGGCGATGAGTTTGACCAGTTTAGCAACTCTTTAGGATCCTCTTCCAAAACACTTCATCAATTCAAGATGAAGTGTTTTTTCTCCGCATGATCACGGACAAACTTCTGGCAACTAATCAGAAGTTTTCCTGAGATTTTGTGAATCTTAAGAAGGCATTTCGTGTGGTAGTAAGGAACAAGATGTGGGAACTGTTGCCGGGGTATGGTTTGAATGGCACACTGCTAAGGGCTCTGCTCTCACTTTATAGTGACAACAAACCCTGTGTGCGGATAAGGCATGACCTGTTAACCATGTTTAGCGCCCAAACGGGCGTATAACTAGGTTTTTTAATGTTTTCCTAGCTATTCATATTGTATCTCGACAGCTGTTCACAGAAGCTGAAAGTTGTTTGGGTGTGTAATTGGGTGACATAAAAGCAAATTCTTTGTTGTATGCTGATGATACAGTACTTATTGCACCAAGAGATGCCTACTGCATCTGATACTGCCACTGTAGGAATAAGTCACGTTATGAAAGAGGATTGTGAAAAGGTCTCATTTGTATGCTTATAAAACTAAGGTTTTGGTATTTGAAGGGGACGCAGAGAGAACGAAGTGTGAAGTAAAGCTAGATAAATAATGTCTTGAAAAGGTGAATGAAATTATATACTTGGGGATCGCTTTTAGCCGAGATGGAAGATGTGATTTAGAAGTGGACAGTCATAGGGCTACCGGGAAAAAAGTCAATGTTGCACTGACTGCGTTATTCAAAACGCAAGGTCAAACCTGGATCTGCTAAAAGAAGCACAAAAGCAAGTTGAATGCATTGGAGATACGATCTGTTCGTAATGTGTAGCGTCATTTGATCGAGTGAAATGTGTTTTCACTCGATCAAATGACCAAGAGATATCTAAGTATCGACATAATAAAATAAATCGAATATTAAATATATACCCTCTCACAACTTATAAATTAAAAAGGAAAATTATACCGTGGCTTCTTTCAATGGACTACGAGGAAACAGAAAATTTGATATCGTAAAATTATTATTTATGTTCATATTATAATTTAGAAATAGATACAACTCCTTATTATTGTCGTACTAACGTACTTGATAAACACTACTTATTATTCTCACATTCACAAATACGTGCACACATACGCACACACGCGCACACATACGCACACACACACACACACACACACACACACACACACACACACACACACACACACACACACACACACACACACACACACACACACACACACACAAATTACCATCCTTCAAGATTAACCTTCTTTTATTGTATTCAAGTAGCTTTTTTTAGTGTACACTTATTTGTTTAAGTTGTTATAAGTTATAATTTGTTGTTATCGTTTGTTGTAACATTAGCCTGGGAGAAGACACTGACCTCTGTAATACAGGTTTTACGTAGTACGGAAGTCAGGGACTTCACCTCATTCTTGTTACCTCTTCTTTTAACTCGGCATATTTGTGTATTTTTTCTGTTATTGTTTTTGATATGTTATGGGTGTTAGGTACTGCAATGTCGATTAAGTAAGTTGTTTTGTTAGTTTTATCTTGCAAAATAATATCTGGTCTATTGTATTGTAATGTTTTAACTGTAAGAATAGCGTTATTATTTATTATTATTATTATTATTATTATTCGCATTTTTTTTATAGAATAGGGAGGCAAAAGAGCAGGTGGCTCACGTGATAGTAAGTGATTACCACCGCCCATGAACATCCGCAAAACCAAATACAGCTTTGGTGCACCCGATCCCTAAGAAAGGCGACCGCTCAGATGCGGAGAACTACAGACCGATCGCTATCATCTCCTTGTTCTCCAAAACAATGGAGTCCATTATAAACCAGCTCTTGAGGTACTTGGAGGAGCACCAGTTGATTAGTGACCGCCAGTACGGCTTCCGTCGGGGTCGCTCAGCAGATGATCTTCTTGTCTACCTCACTCATCGATGGGCGGAGGCAGTAGAGAGCAAGGGGGAGGCCCTGATAGTTAGCTTGGATATAGCAAAAGCCTTTCATCAGGTGTGGCACAAAACGCTTCTCTCGAAGCTTCCGTCATATGGGCTTCCCGAGAAATTTTGCAATTAAACAACACAGACCGGAGCACCAAGGTCGTAGTTGACAGTGCATGCTCGGACTCCAAGTCTGTGAATGCAGGTGTCCCTCAAGGCTGTGTGCTATCGCCAACCCTGTTTCTTCTGCATATCAATGATTTGTTACAAATTAGTAATATTCATTGCTATGCAGACGACAGTACTGGTGATGCCCTATACACCGGCTGTGCCAATATTTCTCGGAAACACGTCGGCGAATGCCGGAACAAACTTGTGTCTGAAGTCGAGATTTTGTTAGACAAAGTCTCGGATTGGGGCCGACTAAATTTAGTCCAGTTTAACCCTAAAATGACACAACTTTGCGCGTTTACCGCTAAAAAGAAACCCTTCGTCATGTCACCTCATTTTGAGAGAACTCCCCTAGTTGCCTCAGCCAGTATCGGAATTCTTGGCGTCGACATATCGAGCGACGTTCAGTTTCGCGGTCACTTGGAAGGGAAGTCCAAATTGGCCTCTAAGAAGCTTGGCGTGCTCAGTAGAGCACGACAGTGCTTCATGCCGGCCCACCGTCTGCAACTTTATAAGGCGCAGGTTCGGCCGCACATGGAGTACTGTTCGCATCTCTGGGCGGGGCACCCCAATGACAGCTCCTTCCATTTGTCCGTATTCAACGATGAGCGGCTCCAATCGTCGACGACCATGTTTTATCTGATAGGCTAGATCCCCTGGCATTGCGAAGAGATGTTGCATCTCTTTGCATTTTTTACAAGATTTACTACGGGGAGTGCTCTGAGGATTTGTTCGGATTAATCCCAGCCGCTGATATTCACCATCGAACCTTACGACATAGTCAAAAATTCCATCAACACCATCTTGATGCTTGGCATTCCACCACAGTGCGTTTTCGAGGAATTTTCTGCCACGCACTTGCACTTTATGGAATGTGCTGCCGTCAGCGGTTTTTCCGGACCGATACGACCTTCAAGAAAAGAGCCTATACCTTTATCAAAGGCTGGCAACGCATCTGATATGCCTCTGGTATTGATGATGTTAATGGGCGGTGGTAATCACTTACCATCACGTGAGCCACCTGCTCGTTTGCCTCCCTTCCCCATAAAAAAAAGATGCGTTGCCGGCCTTAGAGCTCCCCCCCCTGAATTGGGGGAGGGGGGTATTTGGGCCTTCGGTTACCTGCACTTACCAGACGAAACGCAGAAGTAGACTTCTACTTCACGCCGGTATTCTGTGAGGTCGTGGTACTTCCTCGGTCGAGCCGGCCCATTCATGCCACAATAAAAGCTGATGCGTGGCTCTACCACTGTTGCGAATATGGCGAATCTCTTCGATTATTTGAAAGATAATCTTTTATCTAAAATTAATAAGGGCATGCATAGACTGTTTGCGCATGTTGAGCGCGAGAATTAAGACCGAATGATAAAGAAAATATGTAGCGCGAAGGTTAATATTAAAAGGTATCGCGGAAGGCCGAGACGAACTTTCGAAGAACTTGTGGGAAAATTGCTCGAAGGGAGGACGGTCAAGAGTACTCGGATAACTATACGTGACGTATGAAGCAAAATTATGAATTTAAAAGAAACGTAAGGGGTATGTAAAATGTGACATTTGACGATCTGACACCGTCAGTGATTGTGCGTTAAGATAATTAAGTAGGTAGTTGATTAATTGTTTTTAATTTTGATGTTTGGTAGTGGTCATATCGCCACGAAATTGCATACCACTGAACACCTAAGACTCATCCTATTGATGATGAGTAGTAAGACTAGTACTCATCGTCCTATTACGACGTTTCGAAATTCTTCGCATCAAAAAATGTCAAAAATTTTATTCCAGCAGTTAAATGTTAATAGATTTTTTTTTAATATTCACTTATTTTCCTTTACAGAGTTAGCCAGAGGTCTAGATAATTTAGTTCCTTCGACCAACATTTTAGTGGAACATATTTTGGAAAATGTGACAGACGGAGAGCCTGTCGTCAACTTTATGTCCAAGCCAACGAAATAATCGTACATTAATTTTGAAAAAACATTTTATAAGGCGTTATCTTTGTAAGTATATTGAACCGTTCAATCAGATACTAAAAAGGCAATAAATCCATTACCCATAATGTTCCCAATAAGGTCTGGTGATAAATGGAAGAAAAAGAGAATTAAAATGTCGGGACCTCTGTCCATCCCAGTATTGGTAAACGCGTTAAGATAGAGAAAAAACAGTTTGTCAAACAGGTGTCACTATCATTTTAAATGCTAAAAGCTGTTATAACTGCTAATCAAAAGTCTTCTTGAAATTTTTGCCAACCGCGGCATGATGTTTCAAAATAAAAGGCATGCTACAGCCCATTCCCTAGATCATTTATTCTCTGTTTCGCCCTTAACGACACCCCTGGGAATATGTGATGAATGATGAATGAATTTCTAACGCAGCTACCGTACGGCGGAAGAATGCTAATTTGCGAATATTTAGTTAATAAAATCTATGAGCTTGTATATATATTTTTTTAATTGACTTATCTTTTTTAACAGTATTTTAACAGTCTTTGAAAACAGTATTTTACACTCTTTTATTTAAGCGCTAATTAATATGTAAGTGAATAAATTACTAACTCTCTGGAAAGTCTCTCTATCTGGAAAGTTCTATTACTAACAATTTCTAAGTTCTATTAAATTATACCAAATGTATCTTATTCCGGACCTGTTTGTTTCTCCCACAGGTGTCATCTCAAGGGAAAAAATATAAAGTACATATTAATCCAGGGTGTAAATTGCCTCTGTCCCAAATTTAGTTAAAATCCGATACACTGAAGTTTAACGCATGATGTTAAGCTAATATACTTCCGTAAATAGCAAATTAAATATTCCGGTGCTATGCATTGTAATGGAGATAAATAAAACTTCTAACTCTGTATCAACCCCGTTATAAATAAAATATATAAGATATTAATGTCGTGAGCTTAAATGACAGAACAGGACCAACACTGTAGTGTGTGAAAATAATACTCATAGCTCTGATTTAGGACGGGAAATATTTAGGTGTGTAATTTTTATTTAGGTAAACATTTTTCGCGACATCTGTGACACGTGTTTTATTTTCATATATATATATATATATATATATATATATATATATATATATATATATATATATATATATATATATATATATATATATATATATATATATATATATATATATATAGATCTCGTTTACATAGGTATTTTCGTGTAAGTTTATTATACATACACGTCACCTCCCACTGTCCTTAAGTCTTTTCTGTCCCAAGGTTTGTCTAGACAATTAACTCCCTTCGACCCACCTTCCACCGAAGATATTTTCGGGACAACGTGTTTTATTCCCAGTATTGGGAATTGCCTGAAGATATTTATTTATTTATTTACTTTGGAAAAGCTATAATTTAAGTCATGCCGTTATTGAAGACTGAAACGAAAAGTATTAAACATTACTTATTTGAAACCACCGCTTCTTATTTTTTAAATATAAATTTTCTTTGTTTCAGATATGCTGTTAAAGGAAGTACTTGTTAATTTAAAATGCCGTAAGATATAGTAAGAAATAGAATAAAATGTTTTCCCTAAAACTCTTCCACAATGTTAATAACGTAAGAACTTTTATTTTAATAACGGCTCTGCTGTCTTTGAAATTGTGTAGTCCTCACAATTTAAACGATGAACTTATTAATGAAGATAGCATAGATTCTATAACGGACATGAGTTGGTTGGAAACAGAGAAAAGTTTAAATATACAACGAAAAATTAGCACAAACAGTCCTTGTAGGCAAAGTGAACTCCTCTGTGACACAGGACAGTGTATATCATTAGACAAATTCTGTAATGGAGAAGACGATTGTGGAGACAAGAGCGACGAACCGAAAGCTTGCTCACGTAAGTTTTTCTTTAAACTTATTATTATTAGTTAGTGTAACATGAATATTTGTGTATTTAGTTTTAGTTGCAATTTTATTTTAAGTTTTCAGAAAATCAAATTTTTAATAAAATATTTTGCATCTACATGATAACGAAACAAGTATGTGGGTTTATAACTACATTCAAATTTTACATATAAATAAATTAGAAACATGTAAATTCTCATAGCTTCTTCTATATAAATAGAAAAATATAAGTAAAGAATTTGACTAGATAAGGCATGTTATCACACGAAAACTCCAATAGTCTCGTTAATACCTTGTATAAGTAAGAAAACTTATCGAGGGAAATGACGCGACTTGTCTGTGACTTGTAACTTAACGTCAGTCCGAGGAAATTGCTCATTTACGACATTCATGTTCTACCCAAAAGTTTATCTAGAGGGCAATTATGTCGGATTGTTTATATATTTGTGAAGAAAACTACTGCCATTCATACGTCATTCTAAGTGCGCACTGGAAAAATTTCTGGATATAAATTATGATTACGTTGCGTTTAGCGTGTTTCTGTTTTTTAATAGCATATTTTTACTTTTTACTCATACATATACAATTATTTTTAAAAAACTTTCAAATGTTACTGTTTATATGATCATGATTTGCATTTTCTTAATTTTTTCTAAATAGGGAAGGCGTAAGATGCGTAAGAGGAACAATTATATACATTATATACATATGAATACCTACCATAAATACTGCAGAATATAATATATTTGACGCCATCTCGAGGTCCCGGGTTCGATTCCCGGTCGGGTTAATGTAGAAAAACCACTTTTTGTACATTTTCTCGGGTCTGGGTGTTCGTTGTTTCAGATTCCCATACCACAAGTGCTTTAGCATTTTTCATTGGGATCGGAGCAATGTATGTGATGTTGTCCCTATCTATATATGTATTTATAAAAAAATTATAAAAAGAAGAATACGATTTTATAGGTAACTCTTGCCCAGCCCAGTAATATATGTAATTACTGTGGTATGTACCATAACAGAAAACCAGTACACGTGTTTATAAAATTCAGAGGTGTTATATGCATTTTATATTATGCATTATATTTAAAAGTATAAACTTTATGAAATGTACATTAGAAAAGCCTCGATACAATTTCCGCAAATGAAAACCCACATATGCGTGAACTGACACTCAAAAAAAAACTCAAAACAATAAACCTTCTTTAATTACAGAGGTTGGCTGAAACGAGCTTTCGCTTTTATCGTTCCTCCATAGGTGGTCGTTAACCCAAAATATGGCTATAATTAACGAAAACACTCACGTGCAGTTTAATAAGGTGTTAACTTTGTATTTGAAATACATAATATATGATATAAACACAAAGATACACAATCAACAGCAGTAATTATATGTTTATGATATATCATCATCATCACCATCATAGCAGCCTATCAAACGTCCACTGTTAACCATAGGCCTGCCCCAACTGTTGCCATATGAAATGGTCTAGTGTCATGATTGATCGCTGAACAATAATAAACATCGAATTACAGTCAGGATTGCTGTTTATATCAGGAGGTAGAAATAAAGCTTAAATTGGATATCAAATGCATTGGTTTGGAAAAACTACAAATAAGCCTCGTCACGATAGCCGAGTGGTTAGTCGAAATTCGAATCAAGAGTCCGAAGTTAAATCCCCAAGGCTCGTACCAATGGATTTTTTCAAAATTTATGTACGATTTATATCGTTGGCCCAAGCCATACATCACTACAAGTATATGTCCAAACATGAAGAAGGCGACGGGCTCAACACTTGTCATGTTGTCTCAAAAATGATTTGACCTCTGTCTACTCCTTTATTGGGAATGGCATGAAAATATTTTTTAAAAAATATTTTTATGGAAAAACTATGGTTACTTAAAAATTTACACATTTAAGGATGATAGATTTCTTTTATGCTTAGGAGTCAGTACCGCAATTTAACTTGTTTCTGCCGTTAAATAGCAGTATAACTATTGTCTAATAACTGTTTGGATTTCTAAACTTTTAAAATATTTAATTAAAAAAAATATTTTTTCGGAATAATCTGAAGTTAATTCTAATAACGTCCTTAAAATAAGTTACATAATTTAATAAGTTAAAAAATAACAAAACTGCTTTTAATTATGTAAAATTTTATAATTTCTTCGATTTCGAGACACCAATTACATTTTTGAACAATGTACTGAGAAGGAAGGTAGCTCCTGAAACACAGGCATCTTTTTCCTAGTTCAGGGGTCACAAACCACTGTTATTCATAATTCTGTTTATATGGTTTATCAATAAAGATTAAAGTCACGATAGCCGAGTGGTTGAGTGGTCGGAATTTCGAGTCAATAGACCCGAGTTCGATCCCCAGTTGGTAGGCTCGTACCAATGGGTTTTTCAAAAACTTATGTACGAATACTGTTGGCTTGGACATAAAGGCGGCGACGGGCTCACCACCTGTCACGTTGTCCCGAAAATATCTTCGGTGAAAGGTGGGTCGAAGGGACTTAATTGTCTAGACTCGACCTCTGTCTACCCCTGTATTGGGAATTGCGTGAAGATATTTACTTTATTTATATATATATATATATATATATATATATATATATATATATATATATATATATATATATATATATATATATATATATATATATATATATATATATATATATATATATATATATATATATATCTATATATATATATAAATATCTTCACGCAATTCCCAATACAGGGGTAGACAGAGGTCAAGTCTAGGCAATTAAGTCCCTTTGACCCACCTTCCACCGAAGATATTTTCGGGACAACGTGACAGGTGGTGAGCCCGTCGCCGCCTTTATGTCCAAGCCAACGATGACATTTGTACATAAGTTTTTGAAAAACTCATTGGTACTGCCACCTGGGGATCGAACTCGGGTCTCTCGACTTGAAATTCCGACCACCCAACAACTCGGCTATCGTGACTTATTTACTTTATTTAATAAAGATTATCATTAATTTATATTAAATACGGCCCCTTCTGTTGTGTTTGCTAAAGTTGGCCCCAACAGGATGGCCTTAAAGTCATTTAACCCTAATCCCATTGAAAAAAAAAAATATTTTATTTTCAATCACATGAATATTTTTTCAATAATAAAAAAGTAAGTAATATCAAAACTTATAGTTTTCAATATTTTAGTTCATTCTTAATTTTAGAGCGTTAACCGTCTATGCTCAACCTATTAGAATTGTATGAAGTAGTGTTATGTGCACCGGCAGCCGCTGCCTCTGGAATAAATTATGACGAAATAATGTGAACAACTGTTTCTCTTAGGCGAGTACATAACCACGTACACAAGCGTGTCTAAGTATGCCATTACTCTGGTAAAATGAACCATTTGTTTCGAGTCAGCACGCGTAGAACATAATGAAAGAAATTGCTCGTTTTTGCGCGAATTTCTGTGTTTCGAAACCGCATTTGTAAGCTTCCACGTACGAGGTGTGTTAATTAAAAATGGATTGGATTTTGTACGTTAATGTACGTCGAGAACCTTGTCTTTGAAGTTATCCCGTACAAAAGGTTCCAGAAAGATATATTTTTTAGCAATAAAAGTACTTGGATTAAAATATAAAAATGTCTAAATAAAAATATTTGAAGAAAAAATTACTTTTTCTTCAAATATTTTTTTCTAATACACATTTCACTAGGAAGTTTAGTAAATCTTGACATATAAGCGTCCAGTGGATGCTTTTATTGAGATTAGTTAGTGTTCAAGATTTTTTTTAAATCGTTGGATGTTTCTTATTCGATTTACTTCATTCAATTATTATTCGTTTTCGTTCAACTGCTGTCTATATAATATGAATTAACGGGTATTTGTATGTTTGTATTTTTATTAAGATCATAAGTATTGGTGATTTAAGCAATTTCTTTGTATTTACGAGTATACTCAGTAAAATTTGTTTAATAACTTTACTGTATCCTTCACCTAATTTCATAGGTTGACTAGCAGATAATTCCTATCGTCTATGAAATCGCCTTTTCAGATAACTCATTCACATTCTTATCATAATATTATTCAGATAAAGAAATCAAAAAATTCTTTTTCTTTATTATATTTGTGATTGTGATTGTTATTAATAATAGTTATATTAATGCAGATATTGAACAATCTAATCCTTCTCTCCGAAAACACCAATATTATCAATTACTGTATATATGGTACATTCCATCTTAATCCTCAAGAATGACAACGTATCAGTAGCCTTTGTCCTTTTAAATGCTTACAGCTATTATGTAGTAACTATTTTCCATTAAGTGGACGGTTAATTTTTCACGTTTCTTTTAATTTGATACGGCCCTGGTCGAGTACAAAATCGTTAAAATATGTATAAAAACTACCAACGCAAGGATTTTGCATCTTAATGAAGATACCAATTAATAAATTCATTTATTTCATATACATCGTAAAATTTTATTTGTTTGTCGACATCGATTTGCTCTTGCCATTTCCCCAAAAAATACATGCGGTGTTTTGAAAGATCATAAAGCAGTAATGGAAGCAAATGATAAAAAGTAAGTCATATTAAAACACAACACACGCAAGCAATGATCATAACCCACTTGTCTTAGTAATATTAATGAATAATATTAATTTATGAAAATTTTAGTCTGAATTATTGATTGATGCTGACTACGGGAATAACATGAAAGAAGAAGAGGAGTCTAGTAAAATTATCATACTGATATTTTTTTATGTTTTAGCATGCAATAGAACCTACATGGGAGACGTTGGCCGTACGTATGAGCTTGAAGTTCGAAGACCACGAGAAGAGCATCTTCCCTTTGTATGTAGCCTCAACTTCACCGCAACGGGTGGAAATTATGGTGACATTATTCAAGTAAATTTTATTCAGCATCATAATTTAATGTTTTGTATAGTATATAGTAGCTTTTCTTAAACATGGTAGCGGAAGAAAAAATCTACCCCAGGGGGCTATTAGACCAGCGCGACCGGTACTGGAGAATCCCCCTCTTGACACCCGCGCTTGGGCAACTAATCGCTGCCCGGGTGTGGATGCTCAGGCTTCCCCTCGTATTCTGGGGGGGCAAAGTTCTGTTCTGTTCCCATACTGATCGAGGCAAACGAAGCAAAAAACTTTCGGCACCCCTTACCACGCTTGCTGTGGATTTCTGCAATATCAGGGGACTCCACTCAAATCTTGATGCCGTCCACTACCATCTGGAGACGGCAAAGCCGGCCTTGCTCTTTCTTACCGAGACGCAGATATCCTCTCCGGCGGATACCTCTTATCTTTCCTACGCGGGGTACAAGCTGGAACATTCTTTTGTGCCTCGGGCCGGAGTTTGTGTGTACGTCAGAGATGATATTTGTTCTCAACGCCTCGGCAGCCTTGAAGGTAGGGTCCTATCCACCTTTTGACTGGTGGGCCATGACGATAAAGAGAAAGCCGATCTTCTAGGTTCTCTTTTTGCGTCCAACTCGACTCTCGATGACAGGGGGAAATCACCGCCGACCATCCCGTGCAGTAAGTGCTCTATACTGGACATCCGGTTTTTTCAGAACTCAGTGCGAAAAGCACTTCTCTCCCTGGACATCTAGAAGTCGAGTGAACCCGATGGTATCCCCCCTATTGTGCTGAGAATATGTGCTCCAGAGTTGGCACCGGTTCTAACGCGTCTTTTTCGGTACTCTTACTCCGAAGGCATCGTCCCGATGACATGGAAAACAGCTTTGGTGCATCCACCGACCCCTAAGAAAAGCGACCGCTCAGATCCGGGTAACTACAGACCGTTCGCTATCACTTCTTTGTTCTCCAAAATAATGGAGTCCATTATAAACAGTCAGCTCTTGAGGTACTTAGAGGAGCACCAGTTGATCAGTGACCGCCAGTACGGCTTCCGTCGGGGTCGCTCGGCTGGTGATCTTCTTGTATACCTGACATCGATGGGCGGAGGCAGTAGCGAGCAAGGGTGAGGCCCTGGCAGTTAGTTTGGACATAGCGAAAGCCTTTGATCGGGTATGGCACAAAGCGCTTCTCTCAAAGCTTCCATCTTATGGGTTTCCCGAGAAATTTTGCAATTGGGTCACTAGTTTTCTCACAGACAGGAGCATCAAGGTCGTAGTTGACGGTGCATGCTCGGACTTGAAGTCTGTGAACGCTGGTGTCCCACGAGGCTGTGTGCTATCGCCAACCCTGTTTCTTCTGCATATCAATGATTTGTTACAAATTAGTAACATCCATTGCTATGCAGATGACAGCACTGGTGATGCCCTATATACCTGCCGTAACAATATTTCTCGGCAATACGTCGACAAGTACCAGAACAAACTTGTGTCTGAAGTCGAGGTTTTGTTAGACAAGATCTCGGACTGGGTCCGACTAAATTTAGCCTAGTTCAACCCTAAAAAGATACAAGTTTGCGCGTTTACCGCTAAAAAGAAACCCTTTGTGGTATCACCTCGTTTTGAGAGCATTCCCCCAAGTTGCCTTAGTCAGCATCGGAATCCTCTTTGCATTTTCTTCAAGATCTACTACGGAGAGTGCTCTGAGGAATTGTTCGGATTAATCTCAGCCGCTGAATTTCACCATCGTACCTTACGCCATAGTCAAAAATTTCATCAACACCATCTTGATGCTTGGCATTCCAGTACAGTGCGGTTTTCGCAGAATTTTCTGCCACGCACTTGCACTTTATGGAATGATCTGCTGTCAGCGATTTTTCCGGACCGATACGTCTTAGAGACCTTCAAGAAAAGAGCCTTTACCTTTCTCAAAGGCCGGCAACGCATCTGCTATTCCTCCGGTATTGCAGATGTTCATAGGCGGCGGTAATCACTTATCATCACGTGTGCCACCTGCTCGTTTGCCTACCTTTTCTATATAAAAAAAAGAATATCAGCATTATGTGAAATAATGTTAGCATTTTGTGTTTGTGGCACGTAAGATAATATTATATGTGCAAGTACTGTCGCGGATTACGAGCTACGAATAAAATTAATTATTTTCATATGCCGTAACATTCTCGTCGCAGAAAAGAGTAAACGGTTTTCTCTGAAACAATAACATTGATGAATAAAATAATATAGTTATGATTTAATTCCGTAACCCTAAAATTTAAAACTTTTTAACTTCCTGGAATTTCATTTATCTCTGAAACTTATCTTTAAATTGTAATATTTAAAAGTATTGAAAACTAATTTACTTAAATCATGAAAAAAATACAATATTCTTAATATGTTTGGAAAATATAAATGTCTCATAATTTATATTTTCCAATCAAAATATTACGAAATAATCTGAAATAAGCAGGAAGTTAAAATCAATAGCCGCCGGCAGAATAACTGTTTCTGTAACATCTAGTTTGAGTTGGTGCGATAATTTTTAATTTTTAATTATTGAATCATGTTGAAACTGGTATAAGAATGTACTATAATGAATTAGTGAAAAATAATTCCATTTCTCTAAGTCAACCTCGTATCGTTCCGTTAATGTTTCATCTAAAACATTTAAGTGAATATTTAAAATTAAAGTTTACTCTGTGAAGTATATCAATGGAAATCGGTTGCCAAATGGGCACTACGCTAAAGTTCTTACTAGATCATTGAGTTTTTGGAAAAATACCAAGCCGGTACAAAGTTGTGGAACGAGAATTATATTTCTTCTGAAGAAAACGTAGAAGAACAGTATTTATTAAATTATTTATTTAATACAATTATCTGAAAAATATCTTAATTACGAATACTGGCTTGAAAAATAAAACATGTACATGATTTGGAAATAGGTAAAAAAGAAATAATAATAATAAAACAAAACTACGATTAATATTTATGGTTGTAAAATATTTTTTCTGATTGCTCTTCTGTATAAAAATGCCTGTTAACGATAGTTCAATTTTGGTAGTACGCTTTTATGGCTCGAATAACTGACACAAAATTTGCTTAAAAGTTATTTATCACGAAGCAATTGCCATCAAATAGACATCTATAGTTCCTGCTATATATAATATATTACTTTTTAAGACTTACATTGAAAGATTTATGCAGCAAATTCGATCCGTTACTATTTGACTTTAGAAGAAAAAACATGTTATCTTAAGGAAAGTCTCCAGTGCTCATTTTGAACTACACATCATATAAAATACACTGAACATATTTTTATTTAAGTGAAAAAAAAAATCTGTCGTTTCTGTTTTTGCCTAAAGATTACGTTACTCGAAATTATACACTAGAAATTTAGTGCACGAAACTTATCCTATTAACTAAAAGGAACAAGCAAAAAGTAAAAAAAAAACATACCACTTTTTAAGATGGTAAAGTAGACTATCGGCGTCCATTTTCATTCTCAATACTTTAGTAGAGGTACTCAAAAGGAGAGAAAAAGGAGGAGAAAGAAAACGAATAGAAAGGGAAACGGGCCTCCGGTTACCTGACTCAAAATACGAACCGAAGTTTGAGAACCTTATTCTTAATAGTCATCCCATTTGATAACGTTGAAAACATTGATAGATAGATAGGTACACCGTTTATTTAAACTGTGCGTGTAAGCGATTCGGATTCTGTCAAAGACTTGTATAACTTTCCTACGCTAACATTTTTTCACATTAACATGGGTACTTTTAACACCGTATGCGATTGTGTGTAATTTTAAAGCTAAGCAGCGCTGGAAACTGCCTATAAACAATTTAAGTTTCTTAAGTACAATGAATTCAAACTTTTAACTCGCTCTGGACTAGTGGAGTGAATTCTTGCCAGCCCTTATATAATTTCCTTTTTAGTTTGTTTCTTAAGTTAAAATCTAATAGGTTTATACGAGGTTTGGTATGTATATAAAAAGTTAAAGGTTTTATCTATGTTATATTAATAAACAAATTACACACTATGTGTTATGGTATCTTCATATTAAAATTAATCAATCTTTTTTTTCAGTTAACCTTTGATACATTCACCGTAGGAAAATTTGTTTCTTTCACATCCGACGGATGTCCCGACGGTCACATGACTATTGTGGAACGTAGTCCCTCCCCGCCTACGGGACAATGGTGCGGATCTGCCTGGGGATATACTGTATACTTTAGCGAATCAGATTCTATAAATTTGACGTTAAGACTGGACAGATTAAGTCAACAGGTACTTTTCGTTTAATAATATTGTTATATTAGTAATAAAATTTTTATACCTAGTACGTACTTTAGTCTCTATTCGACGTACTTAATGATTCGTAAAGTTCGGTAATATCCTTATTTTATAAATCTACATTCATGGTATTTTGCTCACTTCCATCGTAATATGACTGATGTCGACAAGACCCATTATTGGTAAGGCAAATTTGAAATCGTATTTGAATTTATTTTCTGTCGTGGCATGATGTGTCATTAGTGTTAATTTACCTATAGCGTGTATACGGTAATTACATTTAGCTTCGTATGAAACCCCTAATTTCATACTTTTGACTAAGAATGAAAAATAGTTTTGTTACGAGCATAGTAACATTTAAAAGACACTAAATAATAGTAATTACCTTCACAGAAAAATGTATTTATATTTAATGCAAGTAACACTAACGAGTATCATTAATTAACATTATTTTGTTTTGCTGATTGTAAATGATAATTTTCTATACAAATACCAGTATAAATTGTTTTGAAACATGGCAACATTAATCTCAAAAATTATCAGAGGTATTTATCTTCATTAATAATGTGCTACCGAAGATCCCTTTATGTTTTACTGACGTTGTGTAACTAACTACGGATTTTACGCCTGTGACTTAACTAATATTTCACATCGTCCCGCTTTTAACGCCTCGCTGCCCTTCTTTTATCTGGCGTTAGCAGACGAATATCGTGCACCGAGGGTTGAACTTTCGATCAATTAATTAGGCGATGATTACGGACACCCTCTAGAGACGTACTTGATAAGAATCCCTCTGCTTTATTATTCCATTGTACATCTTCAAACGTTAATAACAATTTTCTTCGATTAAGAAAAACAATTAATTAAAAAATCTTCTCTTTTCGCTTCTGAAACAATTGTCTGCGTTCACGTCGCACGTGATTACAACAAGAACGACGACGCTGTTTGCTTTCAGGGTGTTGGATACAATTTCGACTTTAAGTTGGCTTACAAGTTTCTAAGGCGGAGTGAAGCACGGTTGCGATATGGGAATGCGACTGTGGGGGCCTGGCGGGGAGAACGCGTCCCGGGTACTTACTGCGACCGCATTCTAAGCGACTGCGATCTAAGAGCGTGCCGCATCCAGTCGCCAAACTTTCCCGGCGTGTATCCACGAAATGCTACTTGTACATACCGCATTGAACATACGAAGGTAGGTTTAGCAAGTATGAACAAAACATCTAACTTCCCAGGAAAGCACTTCACAGTCTGCAGAAGCATTTGCACGTATATTGTAAGATTTCTTAACAACTACATTTTATATGATAGAGGAAATTCTGAACACATTTAACAGATGTATAATATTTTCCACGAAAATGTAAATCAGTTTTTAATATTTTGCATTCTATATTTTATGAAGTTTTTATTAAGTTATATATTAAGATGCAGATCCTTACATTTATCAATATAAATAGTAAGTAATCAAAGAACATTTCATGATAAGCTTTCTTTTTCCAGATTCCTGCTGATAAACACGTTTTACTTGCTGTTAGACAAACGAACAGTCATAAAATACATATCAAAGACCAAATAGTAAAATACGATAGGAGTCAACGTGTTCTAAAGTAAGTAATCTATTGACATATCATTAAAATGAATCTTACAATATTAACCTACTGATATATTATCTATTAAATAAATGAACGGTTTCAAATATCAGCTGAAGCTGCAAGATTGGAATCCGCACCCCTCGCCGTAGAGCGGCGATGTTCTTACTACAGTGTCTCATCTGTAGCAGTGAAAAATTTAAATCTCTTTTGAATGCTCTGTGGTGTAACTCTTTCAATTTTCGCTTGAAACCGTATTTTTCGAGTTTACAACATTGGAGTTTACAACTCAATGGAGCTAAAAACACGTGTACATACAAAAAAATAATATATGTAATCATTAAATTTATGGATAACAAAATTATTTTTATGTGAACTTATTCAACTGATTGAAGACTTTTTTCTCAGGATTTGGGACCAATGTAACGTGGTTCAGGATTACCTCACAGTATGGGATGGACCGACTCGTGATTCTCCTGTATTAGTGCGTTTATGCGGAGGTGATGCTGTCCCAGACATTGTGAGCAGAGGTCCAAACATGTTGCTGGAATTTCATACGTCACCGTATGATAATCCTTTTCATCCAGTCCCTTTAAGTTATCTGCCTGGGTTTGAACTAGAAGTGCAGGTAACTGTAGTAAATATGATTATCTAAAAAGTTATTACTTTTTTAATTTATTTATCGCAGTGCCAGTTACCTTAGACGCTACTGCTCGTCATCGGTACACAATTTTCTTCTGGATTTTTTGAGGTGTTTATCCAGTCATGTGTCAGTAGTCATTTTATTTTCATGGCTTTTTTTTAGTCGTTTCATATGATATCCGCGGGAAGATTTGCAGAAACATAGTCGATGTCAATGAAATGCCCTGATGTACATATACAGCAAATTGTAAAGAAAAGCCAAGATTCAGATAATAATTGTATTTTTATTCTAAATTAATAATTATAATTAAAATATTATTTAGTACATATATTAACAATTTTTAGACTGCAAATTGACTTTTTCTCGTATTCTGAATAAATCATGGATTATTATAATAAAAAAGTGGTGTTCATTGTATTTCAGGGTGTTTTATTCCTCTGTGTACCTTGGTACCTCATTTGAGCAGATTTTGTTCGCCTCTTTTCAGCGTTGTCACATATGTATTAGTTTTTAAGTATTCGCAAATATATACAATTCTACGGATTTAGATCAATGGTTAGAATGGTAAATATTTGTCAACAAATTAACAAAACCTTTGAAAACCGTGCACGTGACTGTATCGTGTAAATAATTTCATCAAATATTTACATAATGTTTAATCAAAAGACTCTAATAGAGTATAAGTTAATTATCCGATCGTCTGTGTAACCAATAAGGGATATACGTGACACTAATTTGACACATTTAGTTCTCGTGCTACGAGCTGGCATAAAATAAAATTGATGTTACTTTAGCGTGTAAATTTGATTTGCTAGGTCTTGTACGTGGATAAAGATTCACATTCGTACGTGCGTGCCGACGGACGATGTCGATTTATTCTACGTTCATCTGACAAAACAAGTGGAATATTGAGGAACCCACGGCATTCACTGCCTCCGAATACTTCATGCGTTTACTTCTTCCAGGTTTGATTTTAATGTATAGCAATATAATATGATTTATACTTTTGGTTGTTATTTCTTGATGGCACATAATCACATTAAAGGTTATTGTTGTACGCTTGTAAATGCGTGTTTACATGTAATACAGTATAAATTGCCACGTAAAAATATTTACATAGAAGTATTTTTTTAAACATTTTGCCACTGAAATAATTTAAGTTGAGAACAAACTTTGAATTTGAAGATGGGTTTTCAGCATATTTCGGTAATATATTTTATTTGACAAGAACATTTCATACGTAATAACAATCTGATAATCAAAATTACCCGACTCTCTATAGGATGCTACCAAAAACGCTGCCTGCATTTCTACATTGATTTTCAATTCTTTCTGATACTCAAGTATAAGTAGAAATTATTTATTTATTTAAGTAAAATTATATCTGTATATTGTATATAAGCATTTGATTTGAACCTTTTGATTTTGATAAAAAAAACATTTATTAAATAATTTTTTAATTAATTAAATAATTTTTTTTGTGACTACTGACGTCAATTGTGATGAATTGGAGGTCTTTGATCTGTGCTTATTCTGAATGAATAGAATGTGATTTATTTTTAAATTTTCTTAGTACTATCCGTGGAATTGCTTCCCAAATCTCTGACCTATTTTACATAGTATTATATTGTTGTGTAACATTAACATGCTATTTTATTGTCTCTTTACATTTCTTAAATTCTTTTAATTTGTGTAAAAAATGTTAATTTAATTTTTAATTCCTTCTGTGGTTTTCGTTCAGAAATAAACAGTTTTTATCTAGAAATGTTATACTTTAATCTACGGTCAAGTTCAAAGTTTTCCTTATAACAGGGCCGTGCCAATGAAATTGTGTGGATATCATTTGTCAAATATCACGCAACTGGGACAGAGCCGGCGGGGTTCGATCAGCAAAAGGACTGCTCATCACAACTCACTATTTGGGACGGCGCGGCGCCCGATGCTGACCTCGATAGAAAGGTAACATAATTCTCTATTACAAACATTTTACACCAACTTTTGTAATAATATGTCGATCGATCAAAATAATTTAACCATAAACGCATGCAAATAATATAAGTTATAAAGCCGAATTATGCCTTATGAAAATAAGTGTAAGATTTTTTTTTTTTTGGTTAACCTTTTCCTTGGTAAAAATTTGTCATGACCTTTCTTTCAATGGGGCCTAGGCGTAAAACGCGACAAAGAAAAAATCCTTGACAACGGCAATGACTTTCCAACGATAGCGGTGTAACTATCTTGAAATATACTAGAACAAAAATAAGCAGTCTCACGACATTCAACTCTATTTGAGGTACAGGTTGGTATCTGGTACAGCAATCGCCAATCCGCGTGCTTAAAGTGGCGATTATGAAAATTAATGTTTATTCTATATAAACATTAATTTTCATAATCGCCACTCTGCAGTACACTTTTAACGGCTAAACGCTAATTATGACAACTAGCGTCTATTTTTAATTCCGTATTGTGATGAACTGCAAGTAAGGCACGAATTTAAAAATAAAATACTCATTATTTATTTATTTATTTATTAAGTTTCATACCTTTAATGTATAGGCGGACTTAATGCCTGAGGCATTTTCTACCAGTCTACGAGTACCTTTTGGTGATGCAGAGTTGAGATGAAGTAGGTGAAGGAGACAAATATGATAGAGACATAATTAAGTAAAATAAAATATTAGTATAATATATGAGTATAAGATATATATATACCTAAATTTATACATACATACTCGTAGATACAAATAAAAATACATACAAATATACACTTATACATAATTACATAATATCATAAAATTTGGATAACTCTACGGATTAAGAAGCAAAACTTTCGCACTACTGAAGATTAATGTGATGATACAAATAAAGAAGTGGTATAAAATTAGGTAGCGTTCTCGCCGCCTTTATTCGTGCCATTTCACTTTGCCAACTACCGCTACCTTACCACTTGACGTCGGGAGCCAAACATTAATTTTCTTTAATGTGTCTGAGCACTCTTACCGAGTTCTCCACTGACTGCAGTGCGGTGTTTCGTTCCATTCATTCGCAATTCCTTTACTTGCATTAAGAATGGATGAACACTAAAAGTTGAAGAAAGTTTTGGTATTTAATCAGCTGTTTTAGCTTCCCTATAGAATCTATCGTTGGTATTTTTTTCCGATTATCTTAGTAGTATTCTGGAATCAATATTAAAGCAAAACTTGATTTTTCTTTTCTCTAAAATAACTCTGCCTACCCCTGTATCGCGAAAGCATAAAAACATTCAAACAAAACTTTGAGAAATAGCACTTATTAAATAACGTCCTCCATCTTTCTTTTTTACGTTGTTTACAAATCAGTATTCACCTGTGGCCTATTTTTGTAATAACTATAACCTAAACAGTAGAAAATGTTACGTCTATATTTTTCAACAGTTAGACATGAGCGATAAAAAACTACTTTTGGGTTCATTTTGTCGTGAAGAATCGCCTCGATTATGTGATCACGCACTTCTTTCTAACGCTACAAGAGCTACGCGGCCCTGCGCACCGAGTGAAAGTTATATAACCTCAGGTCCAGCACTTACAATATTACAGGTATTGTATTCGATATTTTAGACTTATTTATATACTTAGATATTTTAGAATTATTTATAATAAAATACTTCCACATACTACTGACGTAATTTAATTTTACGAGTAAGATAAACCATCTTATAGAACATAATTATGTATATCATAGTGAAATTCTAATGCACTTAAAGGCGATCAAACTTATTTGACTGGGTAGTCTAATATTATTTAAGACTATGATCTTTATTGTTAGTGTATGTATAACATTTTCTTGATGACCCAATGATAGTTGGTTTTAACTCCTGCCTGATAAGCCAAGAGTTGCGTGTTCGAATTTCAGAAGAGGCAATCATTTCTCTGATGAATATAAACGCATGTACTCAATTCATAGATTTTTATTATAAATATTTATATACTGATTATGTCTGTATTGGAATATTCGTGAAGAATAATAGAAAAATACATTTTCTTTTGTCCATGTTTACTATTTGTCATGTCTCACCCTTTCCGAATTTAGAATTCTCTTCCCTCTAAAACATTAATCGGGAACTACTCAGATAAGTCACGCGCGCGCTGAGCATTGCATTTGCCATAGTGAATAATGCAAGGGGCACGTGCCCACTCCACTATGCTCTCCGACTGTGATGGAATGTTTTAGTGTTGCCATGTTATTGCAAGTTTGTTATTGCAAAGTTATCAGACGTGAAACGTTAGCAAAGTAACTTTAACTTAAACTTCATGCTGGCAACGAAAAGTACAAAATTATTGGATTTTGCCAGTAGTGCTAGGAGAACCAAAAATCGGACTATTCAGTAAAAAGTTAGGTGTGGTCATGCATAAATTAATAAACATGATGACTTGAGAATCTCTTCTGTGTTTAACGTCGGTTAAGAAATATTTCTCTTATCTATCTTTTCTACAGTAGGTATGTATGTAAATATTCTTGGTTTTGTTGAATTGGACGTGAAATTGACGTATCGTTTTAATTGTTTAATGCCAGTGTTTATCATAATAGTTTTTATGTTGCTATAATTTTTTGCAATCTTCATATATTTTGTCGCTGTAGGATGAATAACGAGAGTTTAATATATTGAACAAATTTCAAAGAAATTTTACAGAATTTCCAAGTCTGCGAAATAGAGGGGGGACACTTAAACTTCTATCTCTGTCTACATTATAATAGTTTGCTAACGTGTTCTCTAGGCAAAGACTTCCTACTCAATATAGGAAACCTGGTTTAGTTAAGTTGTTAAAGTGACTAGTTGAGAACTGCTTTATTATTCAATATTAAATTCAGCAGAGGTAAGACTAGAGCAAGTTGAATAACTTTATATCTTATCTTAAGTTTTGTTTAAAAAAAAATGTTAATTATGTCCTTTTACTATAAACTTTTTATTAACTTGTTATTTTCCATTGTTCACATCTTAAGCATATTCTCATTTCTTATTTTTCACTTTGATTATTGTAATTTATTCTTTTTACTGGCATATCGTCCGCCATGATAGTTCCGCTAAAATATAAAAAAAATGTGAGCCGTCATGGGTCGCCTGGCAGATGTAAAACATCGTGTGTGTACAAGTAATATGCATAAAAGATAATATTATCATTAAGATAATATTAGATATATATATATATATATATATATATATATATATATATATATATATATATATATATATATATATATATATATATATATATATATATATATATATATATATATATATATATATATATATATATATATATATATATATATATATATATATATATATATATATATATATATATATATATATATATATATATATATATATATATATATATATATATATATATATATATATATATATATATATGTATATATATATATATATATATATATATATGAAAAAATGAAGTACTAACAAAATACTAATGAAAAAATCAAGTATTACGAATTTCTTACAGAGAATGGTAACTTTATTTAATAAACATTTATTTACATTTGATATCAAAATTCGATATTAATATCAAGTGGCCACAATTTAAATATTTGCTCTCTCTCTCTCTCTGTGACTTCAGTTATAGTTATATACGATGGTTCTTCTACTGGTATTACTGTGACGATTGGTCGATGATAACTAAACTACGTTACAAAAGTCCCGTAGTAGTAAAGTCCCGTTGTCCCGAAAATATCTTCGGTGGAAGGTGGGTCATAGGGAATTAATTGTCTAGACTTGACCTCTGTCGACCCCTGTATTGGGAATTGCGTGAAGATATTTATATATTTATTTAATACGTTACAAAAGTATTGGATGAAACATTATCAAGATATCTCTCAATTACAGCATCTATAGTTGTTCCATATTTGGTAGTAGATTCTTTTGGATTGTTGTTGATTTGCAATTGAAATTCTTTTTGAAGAAATGTCATTAATGGCAGTGATTCAGCTCTTGCAAATTTACATTAAAATCTCCAGCTAATTTTAATGGAAGTTTATGTTTATTCGTTTTAAAAATTATTGAACATTTTTGACTATAAGGAAATGACCTTTCACGTAAAAATTAAATCTTAATATAATTTACATAGTCACTAATATGAATAATATGAATATAATTAATTAAACATAAAAAAGGAATTTCAGTGTTTAATTATAAATCTTAATTCTCAGGTAATAGGGTGTAAATTAGTATACCTTTGTATAGCGTGCATGCGTCGCCACGCCAGAAATCGGTTTTACGTGCGGCTATAGATGTTTCACATCAATAAATTTATATAGGATTTAGGCATAATATAGTTTTCTTTTAGTAAAATAATATTCAATATCAGTTTAATATTACCAAAATTTTCAAAAAAAAATAGCTTTACCTCTTTTTATTATTAGTGCACAGCTTTTATTCAATACTTATTAAAACAAGAAATATCGAAATTTCGTTTTCTTTCTCTTTGTTTTCTCTCTGCATTAGAACTTACATTCACCTACATTTTAAATAAGTTGGATAGGTCACTAATTATAAAGCATACAATAAATTACACCATTGTATTTTTTATTATTCTCGTCGTAGGAACTACGTCAAGGTTCAGCTCTTTATCCTGTATCTTTCTTTCTTCGTTACGAATTCGTTGATGTAAGTGAACAAGGACAGCCCTTGACAGACTCTCGATCAGCGTGCGATAGAGTTTTCAAGTCCGCACAAACGTATTCAGGAAAATTTCAAGCTCCTCGAGCAATATTTTATTACGGTAGAGGTGGTGCACAAAATCTAACATGTATTTTGAGGTAATGATTTGAAATATTTAATTTTCTGTAATGGCTTTATTTTACTTTAATTCTAAAACGAATTCATGCATAATATATTATTTACAGATTTGAAGCAAAGTACGGTGAAAGAGTACAACTTATTTTCACTAGCACTTATTTTGGAAATAAAAATTGCAATAACTATAAAGATAGTAGGAGCAGTCGTTGGATATGCGATAAGCCAATTAAGAGAACGATTGGAGGGGAGGGATACGCTCAAATAATTATTACTGAGTACCCTTGGGAGGGAGTACCTATACAAAGAGACTGTCTTTGTAGCAATCGATCGGAGCCATTAAATATTCATACATTGACTGCTCCGGTGGTAGAAGTAAACTTTACCGTAACCATGATGAATATTACAGAAGACTACGATGATTTTGCATTCGAAGGTGAATTCAAGTTTGTTCCCACTGGACCTGGTGATGAATCTGTTTGTTCATCAGGATGGGGAGATAGACGTTTAAGGGGAAGCAGTGGAGAAATTCGACTCTATGATAAGAGACATACTCCCATTTCATCTGATGTTGTTGGTGATCGTAATGTCATTTCCGAAAGCGTAAGAGCAGAAGTTTTATGTGTACATAGACCATGGCTTATTGAACCAGGAGGCGATGAAGTAACTCCGTTGCAAGGAAGATATTTATACATGAAAGTACCAGGATATCAAATGTCATTGTCATCAACATTTTGTCCTACTCCTAATAGATTATACATTTACGAAGCTCATGATACTTACAAACCACGTGAAATTTGTCCAGAAGAAAATGAAACAATGGAATTATTTTCTCCTGGCTGGCAAACAGCTCAGACGACTTTAGAAACATCTCTGAAACCCCACGCACGAAGTTATGTTATTGATTTTCTACAACATGAGCCAGCAGATTATTTAATTAAATGGATTGAAGTCATGAAAAAGTCTGCTATTGACCATGAAGCCGATTTGGCCTCGTTTTCACTGGAGTGTCGATATAAGTGAGTATTATTATGATTACTTTCTATTACATTGACTTTATTTTCTATACTATTTTTTTATTAAAAAAAAAATCTTATTATTTTAGATGTCCGGAATTGAACGCCTGTATACCTTTCGCATTGTGGTGTGATGGAAGCGTTCATTGTCCGTCAGGATACGATGAAGAAGATTCTAACTGTTCTTTTAGAATATCACTACCACCTCCTTACATTGCTGCAGCAGCAGGTGTAGGTTTACTTTTATGTGCAATAATAATAGCCCTGTGTGCATGTCGCAGACGTCGAAGAAAAGAAAAACAATTTAAAGCGAGACTTGATGGTGCTTTACCTTCAGAGGAAATCCCATATGATTGCGGTAAAAGCAATGGTGTTACGGAAACAGTACCTCAGTACGCAACTGTGCAAAATATGCAACTTTAGATAAATACAGTTTGAGTCAAAAATATAGTGCTGGGCTAAATGATGCTCGGTATTATGATGAAGTATCACAAAGAGATAAACTTGCAGATACTAGATATGCTAGTTTAGGTCGCGCTGGACGGTGTACGCGGATAGAAAATTCTAGAGGTAACGGTTCTAGAAGAGCGAATGCTGACTTAGGATATCCGGACCTAAAAGACGGTTTTTGTTGACAGGTTTATGATTTTATTGAAAAAAACGGTTTAAAGTTTCGGGATACCTATAACTTACATTAAACTAATAATAATATTTACTTGGTTCCCCTTTTTTATTTGAAAAAATTAGATTAAAGACTGAATTGGCGTAAGTTATTTCCGTATTGCGTCATACTAGCTAAAAAATGTGTAATTGTTTTCTGTTATTGTTCTGCTACACGTTCATTTACATTATTATGTGTGTAAAACAAAACGCGTGGTAAATTAGTGAACAGTCAAACATTATAATACGTTAATATTTGCCTCATCTTATAACATATCTGAATGTATATGAAATGCTTGACAATACAATTTTAAGGTTAAAATTCAGCCTATAAATTGAATATAGGCAATTGATATTGTAAGTTGAAGTTAGACCCATAAATAGTAAATATGTTAAAAATGTGGATTCCTAACATTATTATAATACCATAAATACTTTTGTGAGTTTGCATTACTAAGCTTGTATAGGTATTTTATTGTAAACATAAATATAGTTGTTAAAATTTACATATATAAAAACAAATGTGATATAGAGTGTAAAAATAGTTAATACGACGTCATGTACTAGTAATGTATTATAAGACAAGGTAATTTCATTATAAGAATGTACATTTGACTTTACGTGTAATGTAACAAATACTCTAATTAATTTGACATGTACATAGAATACAGTATAAGGTTTTTAAAGTCTGTAAGGTGTATCAGGATAAAGGCGTGTAATTACCAATAAGGAATAAATAAATTCATTTGTAAAAAATCGATTTTTTTTAACACATGCTTCTCAAAGTTGGCGTTTGTTTTTTACTAACCCAGAAAGGAGCAGTCAGAGAACGCCGATAGCTATTGAATGGCCACCGACAGGTGGTGGTACAATCATCTCGAAAAACACCAGACCAAATAGTCCTTGACAAGTGTGGCGATCATAGAAAATCTTCCAGTAATGAACTTTTATAACCCGTTATCCCATCCTATATACAAACAGTGTTCATGTGATATCTCAACTATCAAGTTCCGCTTGTATTCCAGTCTAATCATCGCACATCCCTCGCTGTCGTCGTGACTGATTATGTAGTATAGAAAATATATGAACATATACTTTTCCATTCCCTTGTGGATTCGCTGTAGATACGCTCCTGCCCCGTTGCAACATCGCAACATTGCAAACAAACATCGTATTGTTTGCGACTTTATAACTACGATGTTTTTAATAGCCGAATAAAAAATTAATTATTGCAGTATAGACACATCAATTATCGGAAGAAATGAAACTGATGAACATTTACTGTGTTATTGTAAATAATACAGTAAATGTGTACATTTTATTTAGCAAATATCAATCTTCTTTTAATAAATATAAAGTAAAGCGTAGTGTTTACTACTAATTGATAAAACTAATTTATATTTGTCTCGACGAATAATGAGATTATAGGCTCAGGTTGCATTAGTCTGTCCACTTCGCTGACGCAACAAGCTCTGTGCAAACTAAATTATCCGATTAAGTAATTAAAGCTGGGATAGAAACAAATATTTATGCAAATTCATCAACATTTAGACTTGATTTCATTTAATATAAGATTGAAAATTAAAAAAAAATGAATATTTGGTTTTAGTTTGTATTCTTTTACTTATTTTCCCAATTAAAGGCTTAGCTCTATCGTGGCCGTGTTTTATATCGCATAGTACCTAACGGAGTAGCTAGAGATAATAGATCGCCAAGTGTCACGATCCTTGCATACCTTCTCCATCTTCTTTCATCTCCTCATCATCCGGGCATACCCAAATTAAAATAATCTACTAGCAATTTGTTCAGATGGTCTTCGAAAGTTAGTCTTCTTCGTAAAAGAAGTCGGCCTACCTCGATCTCTTTCACTGTTATCTTTCGCTCTGTATATTTTCATCGTCACTTGTTTTTCACTCATTTGCTCAATGTTTCTAAGCCATCTGCTCGTTTCGTTTCCTCATAAATATAGCTGAACAGTTTACGCACAGATAGCATTTTTTATTATATTTTTATTAGCATTTATATGCAGATTTTGATAGGCCCAGGTTTTGCTGCAATATAAAGTTGGTACAAGCACTGCGTTATGTATCGCAAGGCGTGTTGTTTTCACTACACCCTGCATTTTGACTCGCGTTTTGAGAGCATTTTTTACTTTGTTCCCGGTAGCCACACGCCTGTTCACATCTAAATTAGATCTTTTAATTCGGCTAACAGCGGTACGTAAGTATTCATTGGTAATCCCCTGATATATTTCTAAAAATTATGCAGGAATAATTTATAATTATTGTTAATAACTATTTTAAGAACAAAATTATAAAATAATGCGTAAAATCAAAACTCATCACATATATTACACCTCAGCGGCGAAAGTTAAGTTATGACCAACGTGGCTAACCTTTTTTAAATTCCAAAACTGAAATCAATTGTCTATACTTAATCGCAACAAATACAAAGTTAGGTGTTTAACATAAAGAACTCATAAATAGCATTAAAGTAAGAATTCTGAATATTAAAAAAACTAATTACAACCTATTAAAAAAACGATGTTTATTTTTAATTTTTGGTGTATGCGGCTAATGGAATATTTATTACTTAGTATGTAGCTGACTGCGATGTCGTACATAGTGCTTGAATTTCCATATCTAAATGGAAAACGGCCTTCCACAATCAATTTCGTTCCCACATTCCATTTGAAAAGTGCACCTGTACCTAGGTAGGATATAAGATTTTTTGTTATTTTTGTTGGAATTGGAATTGAAAATTGAAATCCATGGCCAATAGCTCTTTGTGTAAGTGCGACGTTTGCTTTGTAATGCCTCAAATAGCAACTTTTTCACAATTTAGTTCAGTGGAAAGTCGCAACTAATGTTATATAATAGTTTTATAGATAAAAGTTAAGCTCCAATAAAAGGGTTATTAGTAAGTAAAGAAGGGTGATTGGTAAGTAACTTAGTAAAGATTTGCAACCCTCTTTTTTTCCTCTTTTTTGGTTGCCGTAAAGCCTTAGCAATGGCCTTGGCCACTGGCTGGCCGATGATGTTATTATAATCCCAGAATATATCAGAACGAAATAAAGCTGACCGGTAACAAGCATCATTGTCAAAGTTGCGGTATGTCTACTACTGTATTCGCCAATCCACTTGTCAAACATAGGGATTAAGGCTTAGCCTCATTAAGGCGAGGCCTTACTCACAGAAGTAAACAAATGAAAATTATTTGGTACTACAGATTTATATAAAATCGGTACAAATTAATCGGTTAATGCTACTAACGAAGAACAAGAACAACTAGTCTGAAAGAAGAATTTTTATTTTCTAAATTTGATCAAGCGATTGCCATTGCAACTCGTCCACGGGACATTCCAAAGTTTAGACAATTAATTAGAAAACTTGAAAAGAATCTAATATTGGAGATAGTATTGTAAATATAAAACAAACAAATATAATAAAGTGGTGAAAAAACGAAAAGATGGAAATTTATCTTTGTCAGAATTTAACGATGTTCACAACAATACTCGTATATCAGCCTGCAATTCAGGTTGACAGACATTAGAGTAAGTATAATTATTTTTTTTAAATCAATTCAATTTTTATAATTATTTTTTTTTATTAATGTATGATTTAATGATGTATATAGTTGGCTTGGACATAAAGGCGGCGACAGACCACCACCAGACATATTGTCCCAAAATAAGCTCTGGTGAAATGTTGGTCGAAAGGATTAAATATTCTAGACCTCTGGCTACCCATTTATTGGATAATACAGATTGTGTAGGGAAAACATAACAAACACTATTTTTATGTTATTGCAGACCAAGGAAATAACCACTAATACTCTGCCCTGAGAATTGAATTAAATTATTAAATTAAATATCTTCACGCAATTCCCAATACTGGGGTAGACAGAGGTCAAGTCTAGAAAATTAAGTCCCTTTGACCCACCTTCCACCGAAGATATTTTCGGGACAACGTGACAGGTGGTGAGCCCGTCGCCGCCTTTATGTCCAAGCCAAAGATGAAATTCGTACATAAGTTTTTGAAAAACTCATTGGTACTGCCACCTGGGGATCGAACTCGGGTCTCTTGACTCGAAATTCCGACCACCCAACAACGCGGCTATCGTGACTTTCTATTTTAGTTTTAAAATAGTTTATTCACTTGTTTCCTAAAAATGTTGTTGTCTACAAGTGAAACTCTATCCCGCTAACTAGAAGTTATTCGAGTGTAACATGAACTTTCGAGTAAATGTAGCATGTGTTTAACCACGGCCATAATTCCAGCGTAACGACCTTCTACGAGAGGGAGATAAGTCGAAGTTTTCGGCAGGGAACGTATTTGGACGGGTTTATCGCACGCACGTTGTAAGAAATTTTAATGAATGCGCTACGTTTCGCTGAAAGATTTATTGCTTCGACTGGTTTTATAATATTTGTTGGTAAATTCTCATATCCCTGAAAATATTGCTTTATTAACAGCTACGTATATTAAAACACGAACTAAGAAGATTCAATTAGCGACTGGCACGTTCGGTATTTACTTTTGGGGAGGCATATTGGTTTTTAGCACGACACTTTAGCAGAAAATAGTTATTACCTTTGGTAGTTCCTAATGAGCGTATTTCGCTCGATAGGTTTTATAAGAAACTTCAGAAAGTGTCGCAGTTATTATAATTTTTTTACATGTCCACAGGTACGATATATGACTTAATAGCCTAGTAAGAAGTTAGTAGTGCTTGCCTTCAATAATACCTCAATATGAATTATTGTATTCAAGTTCTTGTTTTGAATTTCACGGCCAATAAAATGATAGTAGACGTCTGCAGTTGTGCACGCACCAAATTTTATTTCTTAGACACTTAGCCCTCATATAAAAAAACATTGCGATATCTACATTTAATGTAAAGTTTTTAATTTTTTTAAACAACAATTTTATCTACGTGTTTTCAAGCCACGGAAAATTGGGACAAGCAGAAACGAAAGTACCACAAACACAAGTACACATCCAGGCCCGAAAAATGTAGAAAAGTGTTTTCTACATTGACCCGACCGAGAATCGAACCAGGGACCTTAGAGATGGCGACATTATGAAAACCGGTGTGCACGATATTCGTCCATATCTTCACTATTATATTAATATGTAATTATTTACTTACCGAAAAAATTATATTAATATTTACAATACTTATCAACTAAAAACTATTATAATCGTAGAGCCCTACTTCTCGTCGCATGGTACCAAGAACGCTGGCTGCATTTCCACGTTGAACGGCTTGACTTAACCGTTGAGCGAGAAACGAACCAGCCCTCGTGTCACCAGCGGCAACGATAAGTCGCGGATACAATTCCTGTAGAAACTGCATCGCGCGGGGACCCCACGGACCGATTGTCTCTACGGCAAATGGGACAAATATATAGTCTCCTTTCAAAGACTCATATTTACGCCATTTACCCGATTCAGCTGCCTCTGATGCCGCCCCGGCCCTTATCGAAGTACCCTTGATATGAGAGGCTGCTAATGTATCGACGCAAGTTGCGTCCCACACAAGAGCTTTGCCTCTCTCCCAAGGGACTAAAGTCAAGCCGTCGGGTCTCTTACCATCCTCCCTAAATATTCCACAAGGCTCTAAAACCGATGGAAGATTTATGGAAACAAGAGCCCTTCGGATCATTTCATTCAAGGAACCGACGAGATAGTCTGCCGGCACTTTTTTGGCATGAAAGTCCGTGGAGGCCTAACTCGTCGACGTCGCTGCCACAAGGACATCGATGTGGTTGACAAATCGATGCTCCCAATCGTATTCCTACAGCTATACGTAAACTTTCGTTATCTAGTAATGTACCAAGGTTACTTTATGGTAAAGCATGTAGCCAGTAACTGGATTCCTTTGTCGAAACAACTAGAAAGCGGGCGCGGTCTCTGTCACTGTGAAAATTGTTCAGTAAGCACTTCTGCACATTCTGAACAAAAGAGATATCCCACCGTTTTTGTGAGTTAGGTTCCAGTGGAATATTGTCGCCGGGACAGAGACGTAACCACGCTTCTCTTGCCTCGGTAGCAAAGGTCAAGTCCAAATCATTCTTAAGAATTTTACGTGACAAATCATGAACACTGTGTACGGAGGCAAGGAAAGCCGGCAGCGCAATATTTCTATTATACCGATACCTTATAATCTCTCTTATACCGATACCTCCAAATCTAACAGGTAAAGTAGCTTGAGTCCATAGATAAATTTAGAATTTTTTCCAAAGCTATTTTGAGATTAAGGTCAATTTGTTTTAAAAAATCAGAACATTTCCACGCTGGACTCGAGCGGAGTAAATAAGTAAATTTAGGAACAATAACGCAATATTTAAAATAGTAAGCGCTATATGAGAACTAAGAATATACAGTTTATTAACATGTTCTAAAAATTTATCAAATTTTACTTTCAAAAGAGGTTTCATACTCTCTATAAATATCGGCGCTCCAAGGAGGTAAAGAGAATCCGCCTCAGTTACTTTAATGCCAGGAGATATATTGTTAAAATTTTGAAATAAACTGTGTCTATGAGAAGACAAACGGTCAGGAATGAAAACTTCACATTTAGTATTATTTAATTTAAGGCCAATGTTTTTAAAATTTTGAATAATTTTTTGAAGGTCATTTTGCACGTCATCTGGCTTTCCTCCTCGGGTTCCGTCATCTAGGTACCAAACATTGAGTTTGGATTTCAACTTTGAAATAATCGGTTGAATTCCCAAACTAAACAATGCTGGGCCCAGTGGATCACCCTGCTGAACTCCGACGGCTGAGTCAATTAAATGATTTTCGTAAAATAAATTAGTGTTTTGACTGTAACATTGCCAAACGTAATGGTTAATTTCCGGGGTATGTTTCGCAACCTCCTTCAGCAGGGTAGATCTGTCGAGCGAGTTAAAGGCATTCCTAAGGTCAACTTTCAAGAGAACATCTGTTTGACAATTCGTTAAAAAAGTACGCACTGAATGTACAGCTGCCTCACAACCTCCTCTGCTACCGAAGCCTAACTGAACAGGCTGAAATTTTGACTTTAGATCGGAGGTTATGTGCCTACATGCTAATTTAGAAGTTAAATGTTTAAAAGTGGAACCAACATCTATAGGGCGGATACCGTTATCTTTTTTTTAAAGGCACATAACCTTGCTCCATATATGATTTTAACAAAATTGGGATTTACATTGCCAGAAAGCATAAAATTACTTAATTTTATTATGTCGCCCAAAAGAATTCGGCCGGCGTCACCGGCGGACGCGCTTACAAGATCTTTCAGATGTTGAGGCGTAATTCCGTCAATGCCGCCGGCAGAGCCATTTGAGAAGGACATAATTGCCTCTAAAGTATCTTTTTCCGAAACTTGTAATGGCTAATAAGAAGGATCAGGAGGCGACGGTAGAATCAAGAAGGAATTGGCCTTAGGATGCTTCTGACTTAAGCTTTCAAGGGTGTCCGCATTGTGTGGCGCCAGGATATCATCTGAAAATAATGTACGCGATGCGTTTTTTAAATCACCATCAATAACTTTAGACTCGAAAACTTTTTTAAAATCAAAATTGTGTGGTCTTGGAGCTATGGATGTATATATCGGTGAATCAAAATTTTGAAAAGAATTGTTTTTAAGCTGGGTCGTAATTGACTTACGCCCCGTTTTGTCAACATGAAAATGAAAATATGCAAAGTTTTACTTTGCATATTTTCATTTTCATGTTGACATTTATTTAATTTTTGCCAACTAGTTACAGTGTTAAAAGTAAAACAATTTTGAATGGCATTTGATAAAGCTTTAGCTAGCTGCATCCTCGCACGTCTAGGAATCCTCCTAAGTATTGGTACATTACGGTGGTAATAATGAATTTGGTCCGAAAAATTTTGAAAATTGGTTTGATTAATATCTCTGATTGTGCCATGAGAGGACGGGAGTCTGTGAAACCGAAATTGACTGTGGATGACAACGTCTAATATTTATATTTAAACCTATTTTACCTTTAAAAAGCCTACCGTCCGAACAATTTCGACATTGTAGGAATTCCGGTTGAGAGTTGGTAGGAGCGATATTCATAAACTAATTATTATATCTTAAATAAACTTAAAGTTGTTAAGTTCTGGTGCATCGCTTCCAATCAGTTAGGACGGACCATAGAATGTAGACCTTTGATCAGATGTAGGCATGCCGTACAGCGCACTAAAAGTAAAAGTAATATTTGAAATACAGACATAATTATTGATTACTACATGAATATTAAAATACTTCCCAGGTTTTTCCAAATATTTAAGAAATATACTTATTCCTGGACAGTTGACAAGCTCCGAAATACAATATTACCACGATTGACAAAAAATGCATCTGAAATCCTCTTGACACTTTGATATATTTTATATATTTAATTAATTTATATTAATTAAATATCCATTGAAAAACTAATGAATTTAGAACAACCATCAATTATTTTCTATTATTTCTTATATGTAAAGAGATCTTGTAAAGGGTTCTTCAATTTTTCCCTTTTAAACAACTCATGAAATATTGATGACGGTTTTCTAAAATATGGAAGTCTTAAAAGGAAAAAGTGGTTTTCGGGGAGACTTGTTTGAAACTGTAGGAGTACCTTGATTTATTGCCCATGAATTCCCTGTCGTAACGTCTGACCAACTTTACTAATTAACAGAAAGATTAATTTCCTCTTCCCCTTAAACAATTTTCCTTAAATGTTAACTTTAAAATATTTTTAATATAATTGAAAAACTTTTTTAACCACCTTGATTAAAATACACAAAAATATAATTCTGTCGGTAGCTACTTTCTTCGTTAAAATATACATATAAATGACAATAACTTTAAGCTTATAGGAATTGTTTATTCAGTTGTGGTCCTAATCGTAAATTTTCTCTGTTTAAAGTTAAACTTATACACGGGGAAGAAGGGAACCAGCTCTGCCCACTAAAATCGTTTGTGTTTGAAGGAAGCTAGAAGTGAACATTGTACTTGACTTTTATTTAATTTAATTTTCCAGTCCATAACGATTACATATACTTACTTACTTAGTTATCTTCACGCACAATCCCTGACGGGGTAGCCAGAGAGAACAGATCGCCAAGTGTCACGATCCCTACATACCTCTTTCGCTTTTTCAGATTCGCATCTTCATACATGCACGTCGAGGTATCCGAGTACTCTTCACACACACATGGTCTTCGAAAGTTATTCTCGGTCTACCTCGACCCCTTTTAATTTTAACTTTCGCGCTACATATTTTCTTCACTATTCGGTCTTCACTCATTCGCTCAACGTGCCCAAACCATCGAAGCACGCCCTTATCAATTTTTATGACAAGGTCATCTTTCAAACCTGCCATGTTGCGAACCTCTTCGTTTCCCTTTCGGTAGGCCATGGTAAGGCCGCACATTTTACGAAGAGATCGCATCTCCACTGCATTCAACCTGCTTTTATGCTTCTTCTGGCATACCCAGGTTTCGCTGCCACATAACAAAGTCGGTACCAACACTGTGTTATGTATTGCAAGGCGTGCATTTTTCACTACGCCTTGCCTTTTGATTAACGCAGTCAGGGCACCATTGACTTTGTTCCCGGCAGCGACACGCTTGTCCACATCTAAATCACATCTTCCATCCCGGCTAAACGCACTCCCCAAGTATACAATTTCATTCACCTGTACATACATATTTTATGTATACACATATGTATTTATAATGGTTTTACGAGTGTAACAAATTTTCTCAACAAATTCTCTCAACGCAGCTGCAATCTGTTTACAACTGATAGGGAAACACTTTTCCTTTATTCTTTTTACAATCTCTATGGACGAGTGGAACACATACCGGTTTTCAGCTCGGCGGGCTAGATTTCCGGTCAAGTCCATATAGAAAACATATTTCTACATATTCTCGTTGTGGTACCTTCATTGTTTCTGATTTAATAACTCACGTTCTTAAGCGTTGTATTTGATATTGTCTCTACTTATTTATTTATTATTATTATTATTTCAGCAGGTAAGTAAAAAAATGCACCTGTGCAGGTACCCACGAATTTGAAATAAAATTTCTTAACACTAACCTACGCCGCTCAGCTTATAGTAAGGTCAACAATTACTTTTAATAATTGTACTGATACGACCGCAAAGATCACACCTGAGACATGTATTCAAACGGTTGCTCTGACCGACACGCCACGTCCATTCATATGAATAATAATAAATACGTACTTAGAAATAAATAAAATAACATAAATAAATAAATAAATATAAATATCTTCACGCAATTGCCAATACAGGGGTAGACAGAGGTCAAGTCTAGACAATTAAGTCCCTTTGACCCACCTTCCACCGAAGATATTTTCGGGACAACGTGACAAGTGGTGAGCCCGTCGCCGCATTTATGTCCAAGCAAACGATGAAATTCGTACATAATTTTTTTTGAAAAACTCATTGGTACTGCCACCTGGGGATCGAACTCGGGTCTCTCGACTCGAAATTCCGACCACCCAACAACTCGGCTATCGTGACTTTTTACTGATTTTATCGTGAATTTTCTGAAAGATACTAGTAGAATTAATTTGAATTATTAACAAGCTATAAACTCATTTACCACGTCTCTAATCTCAGTTTGCTATGTAGTTAGTCTCTCATTTTAGAACCTGCGTCAGTGTATAACTTGTACAAAATTAATACAGACTTAGAGGGATAATGAACAATACGGTACTTCTATATTAATTTTGGTAACTATATAATTGAATAATAGAGTTAGGAGATTAATATGTGAGTATTTGAGGATATGTAAACTGAACACAGTAAGATATGAATGTATAAGTATTCAGCAGAGTAAAGTAAATCTTACATTATGCGTGGTCACGATAGCCGAGTGGTTAGGTTGTTGGAATTTCGAGTCAAGATATCCGAGTTCGATCCTGGCAGGCTTTCACGGTGGTTTCTACTGTAACAAATTACTGATCGTACAAAATAAATGGGCACGATAAATTTTGAGTATAATACGGATACAAATACTAAGTATAATACGGATTTCCGCATGTATCCTAAGAATATAAGAAACAATAAAAACCAGAATTATTTCGAATTTTGTGCATTAATATTTCGACAATGATAAAAACTTTGGATGTTACTAAAGTAAAGGGTCGCTCTTCCATTGTGTTACAGTAACATTTCTAAAAAATTGCCTTCGGCTAAGAAGATACTCAAGGAAACTTTTTTATTTCTCTTTTAACAAAACTTTCTAGTATTGTTACGGTCTCTCAAAAATAAATACCTTTTAAAATTAGGTTTTGTTGAGTAACGCAATAAAATAAAAATATTTTTTGTATAAGTAGTAATTTTTTTATATAAAATATATAAGAAAGAAATCCCTAGCTATTACCCGCCTGTTAACTAGTTGTCTTCCAACTCCACCCGCCTTGACCGCCTTGTCACGCTCACTTGGTCTCGCTCATCGGGTCTGAATGCATCTTCTCCTTCTCCTTGTCCCTACATCTCCTCCTCTACCAGCCAAATTTCGGTGGTGTAACGGTTTTGGTATAAAGGGTGAGAAAAGTTCATCGTGATACACTGTTTTTCCCACAACAGTGGTCTGGCCTCCGACAGACGCGCGGAGGATAGGGGCTGACAAATCACAATGCCAGAACTTCTCTTTCGGTAATGATGCAAGCACTCCTTAAACATCCATCAATGCACTCGAAGTGGGCAGGCGAAACTCTCTTGGAGCGCTCACCTTGGACCGGCAATTCCGCGAAAACTTAAACCAACGACATAGGCTTCTCTTGCTTCGCCGTGGCCATGACGATGGGATAGAAATAATAAAAAAAAACTGCTAAAAAATTCGTATACCACTGATAAATAATACACGATCCATGTCCATTCATCGTGAGAGAATCGAACTGCAGGCACTTTCAAAGATGGGGCCGCTAACAACTTGATTAATATGTTGATTTTTTTTTATTTTTCTAATATTTGTTATCTGTTACGGTGATTATTTAAAGCCTTCTTTTAATTAATTAAATTACAAATACAACTATTTTCATATGACCTGGAACGTTTATTCTAAAGTCTTGTTTTAAATCTAAGAATACGAATAAGTTATGACATTAAGATTTAAAGTTATATAGAAAGAGATTAAAACAATCAATAATACATACAAGTAGAATAAGAACAAAATTTCACACAGGTACGGTGTAATTTCCGGGAAATCACACCGTAAATCATACCTCTGTAAAATTTTAAAAGTACCGATTTAAAAACTAAATTCTGTTCATCTTTATAAAATACCTGAAAGATTAAAAGAATTTAAGGACACGAACGAGAACGAATCTTTTTTTGTCAGTTATTTTTTAAATCTCGTATTTATTCAATAATAGTTAAGATATGTTACGAAGATTATGTTTACACTTGCTTTTATCGAACCTAAAAAAAGTCATAGTCTAGCAATAATTTTAACATCCATTTTTCTTCGTAACAGATGTTAACGTATTGTATGTGTTCCCATACGTACGGTATAATAAGTACAATGCCCACAGCGATTTCAAATCATTTCAGAATGACCTGTATTACCATTCAATAAGATGCAAGGAATGAGGGGCGTTACATTCAATACCTACCCAAGCGTACCCTACGCACATCGAATTCAGATCAACCGCGGACCCGCTTTTCACTTGATGGAATTTTGATGTCATCCTTTTGCAGCCATTATTTATTGCAGACCCATTGATTTTTCCCCTAAGCGTACAGTTAGATTTATAACGAATAAATGAATACTGAAATAAGTATTGTTAAATAAAGTAAATACACATAGTTTTCTTGCATCATGTAATTAAGGTAAATATTGAAAGCTAATAAAACATGTTTTGATATTATATTGTTTTTGTTACATAGATTTAATTTTTACATTCTTTTAAATCTTAAATAAATAAATATCTTCACGCAATTCCCAATACACGGGTAGACAGAGGTCAAGTCTAGACAATTAAGTCCCTTTGACCCACATTCCACCGAAGATATTTTCGGGACAACGTGACAGGTGGTGAGCCCGTCGCCACCTTTATGTCCAAGCCAACGATGAAATTCGTACATAAGGTTTTTTTTGAAAAACTCATTGGTATTGGGTATCGAACTCGGGTCTCTTGACTCGAAATTCCGACCACCCAACAACTCGGCTATCGTGACTTCAACATATATATTTATATATATTTAAAATCTTTATTTACATAAATATCTATATATAACTAAATGCAAAAATTTATGAACGTTGATAGATTCCCGAAAGGCTTTTGTGATCAAAATAATAAATAGGTACACTAATAGTGTGCTAAGGTGTTAAAAAATGTAGTGCAGAACAGTGAGTAAGAGAGAACAGTAAAGTTTTGACCGGGGAAGAGCCTCGCATCAGCTTTTGTTGTTGCATGCTTGGGCCGGCTCGACCGTGGAAGTACCACGACCTCACAGAATACCGGCGTGAAGTAGAAGTTTAACCAACTTCTGCGTTTCTCCCCTAAACTCTCCCCCAAAACATGGTAGCGGATGAAAAAAATCTACCAGGGCACCATCGGTACTGGAGAATCCCCCTCTGGGCACCCGCGCTCGGGTAACCAATCGCTGCCTGAGTGTGGATGCTCAGGCTGAGTTCCCACATTGACCGAGGCAAACGAAGCAAAAATCCTTCGGCACCCCTTACCACGCTTGCTGTGGATCTCTGCAATATCAGGGGACTACACTCCAATCTAAATGCCGTCCACTACCATCGGGAGACGGCAAAGCCGGCCTTGCCTTTTCTTACCGAGACGCAGATATCCTCTCCGGCGGATACCTCTTATCTTTCCTACCCGGGGTACAAGATTGAACATTCTTTTGTGCCACGGGCCGGGGTTTGTGTATACGTCAGAGAGGATATATGTTCTCAGCGCCTCGGCATCCTTGAAGGTAGGGACCTGTCCACCCTTTGACTACGCATAGACAGCGACGACCACCCTCGCGTCTATGGGTCCCACAGCGGTAATGCCGAAACTGACCGACTCATTGACCACATCCAAATGGCTGCAGATTCCGTGCTTCAGCAGATCCCATCCGCAGAGATCGTGGTACTCGGAGACTTCAACGCCCACCACGCCGAATGGCTACGATCTCGAACCACTGATCATGCGGGGAAATCTGTTTTTCACTTTGCCTTAGCATATAATCTGATACAACTGGTTACTTCGCCAACGCGGGTTCCGGATGTCGAAGATTATACACCTTCCCTGCTGGATCTTCTGCTGACCTCTCATCCGGACGGCTATGTGGTCTCCGTTGATGTCCCTTTGGGTTCATCGTACTACTGCCTGATTCGGAGTAAAGTGCCTATCATGTGCCCATTGCGGTCGCGATATGCTTGCCACCGCCGTGTGTGGCACTACAGGTCGGCAGATTGGGAAGGGATGCGAATTTTCTGTGCATCCTACCTATGGGGGCAGGTTTGCTTATCGCTGGATAGTCCCGATATCGTTGCAGATTCCGTCGCCGTTGTGGTGCTTCAAGGAATGAAACTTTTCGTTCCTTCCTATGTGGTGCCCATCGGTGGTAAATCTAAGCCTTGGTTTAGTAGCGCATGCAGAGTGGCATCTCGTGAAAAGCAGCAGTGCTACCGGGCCTGGGTTCATTGGCGTCCCAGGATTCAAATACTAGCATTTTTAAGAAGAAGTATAACTCTGCCACCAGGTCCTTCAAAAGAGTGGTTGCTGCGGCAATGTCCGAGCACATTGGCTGAATTGGTGAGAAACTGGTTCGTCTTCCTTCGGGAACTTGTGCGTTCAGGTCCCTTGCCAAGGCTGTCCAAAGGAATTTCAGTCAGCCATCATTACGTCTCTGCACATGGAAGACAACTCGCGGGCCCATGACGCAAAAGAGAAAGCCGATATTCTAGGTTCTCTTTTTGTGTCCAACTCTTCTCTCGATGACAGGGAGAGATCACCGCTGACCATCCCGTGTAGTGAGTGCTCTATGCGGGACATCCGGTTCTTTCAGAGCTCAGTGCGAAAAGCACTCCTCTCCCTGGATATCCAGAAGTCGAGTGGGCCCGATGGTGTCCCCCCCATTGTGCTGAGGATGTGTGCTCCAGATTTGGCGCCGGTTCTAACGCGTCATTTTCGGTACTCCTACTCTAAAGGCATGGAAGACAGCTTTGGTGCACCCGGTCCCTAAGAAAGGCAACCGCTCAGATCCGGGCAACTACAGACTGAGTCCTGTATAAACTGCCAGCTCTTGAGGTTCTTGTAGGAGCACCAGTTGATTAGTGACCGCCAGTACTTCCGTCGGGTTCGCTCAGCTGATGATCTTCTTGTGTACCTCACTCATCGATGGGAGATAGCTTGTATATAGCAAAAGCTTTTGATCGGATGTGGCACAAAGCGCTTCTCTCGAAGCTTCCATCATATGGGCTTCCCGAGAAATTTTGCAATTGGGTCACTAGTTTTCTCACAGACCGGAGAATCAAGGTCGTAGTTGACGGTGCATGCTCGGACTCCAAGTCTGTGAACGCTGGTGTCCCACAAGGCTGTGTGCTATCGCCAACCCTGTTTCTTCTGCAAATCAATGATTTGTTACAAGTTAGTAATATTCATTGCTATGCAGACGACAGTACTGGTGATGCCCTATACATCGGCTGCGCCAATATTTCTCGGGACCACGTCGACGAGTACCGGAACAAACTTGTGTCTGAAGTCGAGATTTTGTTAGACAAAGTCTCGGATTGGGGCCGACTACATTTAGTCCAGTTCAACCCTAAAAAGACACAAGTTTGCGCTTTTACTGCTAAAGAGAAACCCTTCGTCGTGTCACCTCATTTTGAGAGCACTCCCCTTGTTGCTTCAGCCAGTATCGGAATCCTTGGCGTCGACATATCGAGCGACGTTCAGTTTCGCGGTTACTTGGCCAAATTGGAAGGCCAAATTAGCCCCTAAGAAGCTTGGCGTGCTCAGTAAAGCACGACAGTACTTCATGCCGGCCCACCGCCTGCAACTTTATAAGGCGCAGGTTCGGCCGCACATGGAGTACTGTTCACATCTCTGGGCGGGGGCACCCCAGTGTCAGCTCCTTCCATTTGACCGTATCCGACGAAGAGCGGCTTAAATCGTCGACGACCATGTTCTATCTGATAGGCTAGATCCCCTGGCATTGCGAAGAGATGTTGCATCTCTTTGCATTTTTTACAAGATTTACTACAGGGAGTGCCCTGAGGAATTGTTCGGATTAATCCCAGCCGCTGAATTTCGCCATCGAACCTTACGGCATAGTTAAAAATTACATTAACACCATCTTGATGCTTGGCATTCTACCACAGTGCGTTTTTCGCGGAATTTTCTGCCCCGCACTTACGCTTTATGGAATGTGCTGCCGTCAGCGGTTTTTCCGGACCAATACGACTTAGGGACCTCCAATAAAAGAGCCTATACCTTTCTCAAAGCCCGGCAACGCATCTGCTATGCCTCTGGTATTGCGGAGTTTCATGGGCGGCGGTAATCACTTACCATTACGTGAGCCACCTGCTCGTTTGCCTCCTTTCCCTATAAAAAACATACATACATAAAGACATTGGCCTCGTCCATAAGGGACGGTATACTCTAATCGCCACGTTTGGTAAGAGGATTACTTATCGGAGTACCGTATACCTTTCACGTTGACGCTTTTGCCTGTTATCGTTCTGCGGAATTTTTTCGGGTATGTTTCTTGATGATATTCAAATTAGTCATTTGCCTTTTTATTTAATCGCCTTTGCCCCAATGTCTCTTCTACGAGTAGAAAAGGTGGGATATTCTTGCGATGAAACCATACGCAATATAAATTTATTTTGAGTCAGAATAACTTGAGTTTTTTTCACATCGTAAAGAATTTACTTACACACATAGAAATGAAAACGTAGTTTATAAAGTTTTTTAAAAACCTAAATAAACGTATACTGTAAAAGATTCAAAATATTGGCTAGATTATTTTTTACATTCAAAGTAATGTGTTTGATGTTGTCTATACTTATTTATTTTCTGTGGCATCCGAGATAAAATTAAAATTCAATTAATATAAATAAAGTCAATAAAATCTCCTTGTAAGACAGACTTCTCCAGTACGGGAGATTTTGACATAATCGCCACGCTTGGCTAGCGGATTGGCGATCACAGTACACCTTGTACCTTAGGCGTTGGTGGTCATCATCGTTCTTCTGAATTTGGTTCGGGTAATTCTTGTGATGGTTATTGCAACATTTGTCTGTATCCAATTGCTTCCGCAAGACTTTTCTTTTACGACACCCACACAAAGAGACACTCTTACGACACACTCTCGGCGTAAGGATAACCCTCTTATTATTACTCCAAGAGCACACGCAATCTTTTACGTCCCTTATGAATAGGACGGGACAATGTGACAGGTGGTGAGCCCGTCGCCGTCTTTTTGTCCAAGATAACGATATAATTCGTACATAAGTTTTTGGCAAACCTCATTGCAACGAGCCTGCCACCTGGGTATCAAACTCGGGTCTCTTGCCTTGAAATTCCGACCATCTAACCACTCGGCTATCGTGACTCTATCGTCTATGACGTAAGACTTACCGTTATCTGTATCAATCTTTATTGCTAATATAAAGAAGAGTAAGCTCTTTAAGTTAGGACTTAATTTACCAGTAGAACGTATACAAAAACATTTTGATGACGACGATATTACATTAATGACACGAATTTATTAAGTAAACGAACAAAATGAAGTTCGCTTTGCTGGAATATTAATGGAGGCAATTTGTTTTAACTGACAATGTCATCAATAAGGACCTGTAAATTGTAACTTTTATACCTTGTTACGGCTTTGATAAGGCTAAAGTAAGCTTAATTCCCCTAGTAAATATTTCATAGGTTGAATTAGTTTTCAATAAAATGACGCTAGAATACCTAACATGTATAAATTACAGCTCTTGGACTGTGACTAACTATCGATAACCTGTCAAAATTTCGCTCGCCTCTCCTCTTCCTACGTCATTAGATAAGCACAATCAGCAAGACGGGATCGTAAACTAGTCACGTCCGACCGCTTTATGTCACTTGTCGTGTTCTCAGCCTATACTGAATTTTATATTCGGGGTTATAAAATAATAACACCATTTTAATACTTTAGATCTACTATCATGTACCTAAATTAGGTTTATAACTCCAGAAAAATAAATAATATCTTCACACAATTCCCAATACTTTGGTAGACAGTGCTTTAGAGGAGAGATCACCTTCCACCGCAGATAATTTTTGGGACAACGTGTCAGGCGGTGAGCCCATCGTCGTCTTTATCTAAAGCCAACGATATAAAAAAATATCTTCACGCAATTCCCAATACAGGGGTAGACAGAGGTCGAGTCTAGACATTTAAGTCCCTTCAACCAACCTTCCACCGAAGATATTTTCGGGACAACGTGACAGGTGGTGAGCCTGTCGCCGTCTTTTGTCCAAGACAACGATATAATTCGTACATAAGTTTTGGCAAACCTCATTGCAACGAGCCTGCCACCTGGGTATCAAACTCGGGTCTCTTGCCTTGAAATTCCGACCATCTAACCACTCGGCTATCGTGACTCTATCGTCTATGACGTAAGACTTACCGTTATCTGTATCAATCTTTATTGCTAATATAAAGAAGAGTAAGCTCTTTAAGTTAGGACTTAATTTACCAGTAGAACGTATACAAAAACATTTTGATGACGACGATATTACATTAATGACACGAATTTATTAAGTAAACGAACAAAATGAAGTTCGCTTTGCTGGAATATTAATGGAGGCAATTTGTTTTAACTGACAATGTCATCAATAAGGACCTGTAAATTGTAACTTTTATACCTTGTTACGGCTTTGATAAGGCTAAAGTAAGCTTAATTCCCCTAGTAAATATTTCATAGGTTGAATTAGTTTTCAATAAAATGACGCTAGAATACCTAACATGTATAAATTACAGCTCTTGGACTGTGACTAACTATCGATAACCTGTCAAAATTTCGCTCGCCTCTCCTCTTCCTACGTCATTAGATAAGCACAATCAGCAAGACGGGATCGTAAACTAGTCACGTCCGACCGCTTTATGTCACTTGTCGTGTTCTCAGCCTATACTGAATTTTATATTCGGGGTTATAAAATAATAACACCATTTTAATACTTTAGATCTACTATCATGTACCTAAATTAGGTTTATAACTCCAGAAAAATAAATAATATCTTCACACAATTCCCAATACTTTGGTAGACAGTGCTTTAGAGGAGAGATCACCTTCCACCGCAGATAATTTTTGGGACAACGTGTCAGGCGGTGAGCCCATCGTCGTCTTTATCTAAAGCCAACGATATAAAAAAATATCTTCACGCAATTCCCAATACAGGGGTAGACAGAGGTCGAGTCTAGACATTTAAGTCCCTTCAACCAACCTTCCACCGAAGATATTTTCGGGACAACGTGACAGGTGGTGAGCCTGTCGCCGTCTTTATGTCCAAGCCAACGATATAATTTGTACATAGGTTTGTACATACCTAACAGGTAAATAAATATCTTCACGCTTTTCGCAGTACAGATATAGACATAGAGTATAGTCTAGACAATTTAGTCTCTTAGACCCACCACAAAAATAGCTTCCACAGAAGATATATTCGGGAGTAAGTTTTGAAAAACCCATTGGTACGAGCCTGCCACCTGGGGATCGAACTCGGGGCTTTTGACTCGAAATTCCCACCACCCAACCACTGGCTGTCGTGACTTTTTAAATTAATAATAATAATAAAAACACGAAAAAACCTAAGTATAAAATAATTTTTATTTTATACTTAGAGTTGTGTAAGTAGTCCGTTTTGAAATAGATAAACGGTCTACTTACAAAAAGAAACTTAGGTTATTGATATTCCATTACTTTTTATGTTTAGGCATTTCTAGATTATACAGTAAAGTTTGCGGGTTATGTATGTATTCATTTACCTTAGGAGATAATTATAAGGCATCAATAGAAAATTCTGAGAAAGTTTAATTAACAGTAATAATTTAAACAAGCTGATTTATTCGAAAGTCAGTAAAGGTCATCGGTTAGTCCTACTATATAATAAAATCTTTTAGCTGTAGACAATCATCTGAAATGTCAATAACCGGAAATTGTAGAATAAATTCAATCGGCTCTCTGATATTGAACGCAAGTCACGAACCTAACGTGACACTCATTCTAAAAACGAGCCCTCCTTAAAAAAACTATACCCATTGCTATTTCATTATTGGGGCGGAGTCAGCGGAGCGAAGTAAAGTGTGAGCTGTTCTTTAGTATTCATATCCAATGCATCGGATGAATGCAATTTTTTCTGAAACTACCTGTTCTCTCCCCTGCAAAAGCAATATTTATGCAGATTTTACAGTATTTTGTTGTACTAATTTTCAAATGCCAAATCATTTTGTTTTTTTTTTATTAATTTTATACTTCAGCCATAGTCTTACGAAACTTCGTGTGCAAAACAATTAAAAACATCTGCGTAAAGCAGCGAAGCTTACTTGCAATAATTGTTTTCTTTTACCAAGTTAACGCTCTTTTGCCGTGTTATGTCGCCATAAGAATTTATCATCACTTTTCACTTCTTCTGTACCGTTTCGTAGGTACCGTATGAGGAGACTATGATATAGGATAATTACTATGAAAAATAACACACCAACTCAAATCAAATCATTTCATCCTTCGATGGTATTTTTTAATTTACCTCCATTTCAGCAGTAGCACGCAAGGTGTGAGGCATTTTGTACTGTGGTCCTATGATATACGCCTGCTAAGTGTGAAATGCTAAACGAGTAAATAAATGTAAATCCTTATTATGGGAGATCTTAATATCCTATTGTTTGCCATAAACATATTGTCACGCCATTCCCAATACTGGGGTAGACAGAGGTCTAGACAATTAAATACACTCGAACCACCTTACACCGAAGACATTTTTTGGGACAATGTGTCAGATGGTGAATCTGTCGGTGCCTTTATGTTCAAGCCAACGATGTCAATCGTACGTAATAAAAAAAAACTCATTAGTACAAGCCTATCACCCGAGGATCGAACTCGACCCACATTGACCCGGGTTGATCTTGACTCGGATTCTGATCATGGTATTTGAAATATTGGGAGCACGGCTAAGTATTACTGAGTAGTACGTGGAAAGCGGTACAAAGGCAACGACGCAAATAATCCTTCTATAGTTTGCCAACGCACATCTGAAGTAGGTTTAAACCTTATAGGAACGGCCTAACCTACTTAAATAATAAATTTTAAAGAATAAAATAGGCCTCCTAAATATAATATATGATACTAACGGGCTTTAACTGAGACTATCCGTTTTAGTAAGCAAAGGATAATTGTGTGCGGCCACAATAAAAACAAGATGAACGAATGTACGTGAAAATCGTGTATGTAACGTAAAAGGAAAATATTGTAAAAACATTTCTTTTTCCTTAAAGGTAAAGTGGAGTGATATACTATTGGATTGCGTCCTAGATTTGTGTTCTACGGGTAACCGTGGGCAGCTATTTTATGTTCCAGTTCGCTGAAGCCAAGCGAACCCACATTTATTTACATACCTACTCTTACTTTTCTAACATAAAGTAATAAATATTGTTTGCAAAGCTGAGAGTTAATACTTACTGAAAATGATTTATGTATGTCTACTAATAATATACTAAATTACATGATAAAGTATATGTGAAAAATACTTCAGTTAAAGTAATTACTACAAAGATTACTATTTATTTCATACTATTATAAGAATTTGTTAGACGTTTTACCAGAAATTGACGCTAAATTGAAGCTTTACTCGAAGAAAATTCTATTGAAACAACAACTAAACTCAATTAAAAGTTGGAAAGCCCGCGTAAGCCAGTATTGTTCTCGCCGATGTTACATCAAACTAAAAGAGTTAATTGAAAGAATAACGGAGAATTGCGATACTGAATAACGTTTGTATTAAAGTTCCGTGTAAACCTTTGTTATTAATTTAAATAATTTATAACATATCAAATGTTTACACGGACGCATTTAAGAGCTTATGTACGTTTATTAGTTATTATTATTTTTAAAATTCACGATAGCCGATTGGTTGGGTGATCGGAATTCGAGTCATCGGAAACCTGAGTTCAATCTTCAGGGGTAGGCAACAATTTTTTCCAAAACTTCAAGTGTCAAGAGACCGGAGTTCAATTCCCAAGACTTATGTACGATTTATATCGTTGGTTTAGACATAAAGACGGCGACAGGCATTTACTTTTCATGTAGATCTCCTCGATTTCTCTATCTTTTAAGTCAGACCAAGTGACACGAAGACGCGTAGACCGAGGTTATTTCAACTACTCGTAAAGATGAACTTTAAGAGCATATATCGATTCGAAAATAAGTTTTGGTACTTAGATAAGGATTTACAAATGATACATGTTACAATCTTCAGCAATAATCGAAAACCATATTGCAGTACCCGAGTGTTCCGTTACGCTGATAATATACTATGTGCATAGTAATGACATAAATTACTTGCAATTTACAATTAACACTAACAGTTGAAAGACAGTTTTTTTTATTACAGGACAAGGTAATACAAATTATTAATAAAACAAAGTGATTTAAATCACTCAAAATCTGTTGAAAAATCATAACTATTTCTTGTTCCACATATTCTTATTTAATTAGTGTTTGTAAGCGCCGTTAAAATTATTATTTGATATTATTAATTTCGAGACAAATAATTACTAGCTTCCTCTAATGTCTGTAGTTTGGGACAACCGCCGGATTTCAAATAGCGCTCGGTCACTGATAAGGGTAGGATTAATTTAGTACGTGTACAATTTAATTTTATATGTTATTGTGTAAGTTACTAGTTAATTGTAATTAATAGATAGTCTGAGGACGAAATTTATACTTCATAGTATTAGATCTGACATGAGAATCAAATTAAAATCTATTATTTCAGTTGATAATACACAGTATAATTTATGTATTTGGAATTTCATAGATGAAATATAATTGAAATTATATGTATAATAGTAGTGACCTTATCGTCGGTTCCGAGATTGAATTCCTCCAGGGTAAAACTATTCATGAGATTTATATATGAACGTTTTTTTTTTATATCAAGCATAATCCCATATAATATCAAAGACGGTATAAAAAGCAATAAACTAGAAAATAATTCAACCACCTTTAGGATAGTGATGTTCTCTACCCCATGATAAAGCTCAGTGTTTGGCTATTCAAGATTTTACCTTCGACAATCTGTTATATCTGTAAATCAAGTAATCTATAGATTATTAAACATTTTAATATACAATGTATACATACTTACACGTATATAAAGTCACGATAGCCGAGTAGTAGGGGTCGGAATTTCGAGTCAAAAGACCCGAGTTCGATCCTCAGGTGGCAGGCTCGTACCAATGGGTTTTTCAAAAAACTTATGTACGGCGAAAGGCCCACCACCTGTCACATTGTCCCGAAAAGATCTTTGGTGGAAGGTGGGTCAAAGGGACTTAACTGTCTAGACTAGACCTCTGTCTACTCCTGTACTGGGAGTAGCGTGAACTTATTTATTTAGTTTTAATATTTTTCATTGTTTGTGATCCTGTTAGGTATATTTCGTAAATAAATAATGTAAATTGAAACACAATGTAATTGTAAGCCAAGATTTTACAAAGCTGTAGGTACGTCTAGACTAGACCTCTGTCTACCCCTGGTATTGGGAATTGGGTAAAGATATTTATTTTTTTATTCATACATGCATACACAGATAGGGATCGCACCCCAAACATTGTTGTTGTCCAAAAGTAAGTAGTTAAATCAGTTAGTAGCAGCAACAGTAGTGGTATGGCATGAGAAACAGCTAAGATATCGTAAGTACTTAAAACACCTAGCCAACAAAATACAGAAAAAGTTTTCTTCTACCACAGAGCTGGCGAGACCATGTAATCCGACGCGAAGATCTTCTTTGAGTACACGCGGAGGTCGTCTTTGCATAGTTTATTTGCTGAAAGCCTTTCAGTTCGATTTTTTTTGTCTTATCGACCTACATTTCATCGGAGTTTACTTGGAACGACGTGACTGGTGGTAAGCCTGTTGCCGTGTTACTTTCCATGGCAACGACAGAAATCCCGCATAATTTTCAAAAGCACTTATTAGTGCGAGCTTTCCTACTAAAGATCAAATACACGCAACCGTTTGGCTATCGTTCACAAAGTAACAAATTTATGTAAGCACAAAAAATAATAATAAATGTAACGTAAGAAATATTGAAGCAAAATAATGACAATGCCAGGAGCATTGCTGTATTATACGCTTCCCTTGTAATGTGCTTAGAATTAATTTATCATGAAATTATCTATTTACCCTCAAATCTATTCAATGAGAAAATTGGGTTCACAAAACTCTCGCTTGTCCGTTTCTTGCAGATACGACTGGCATTGACATCTGGGGCGTACACTCACTCAGCTCGGGATAATATATTAAAGCAGTAGGTATATTACTCCCTTTAATTCAAGAATGAAACTTACATATTCTATACAGTTAAGGTTATTGTTACGAAACTTTAGCAATAACTTGTAATTTGTTAAATTTCATTAACAGTGTATTCAATTAATCAATCAATAACAAAGTAATTTTAGAATCAGACAAACATATTTAAGTTTGATTTGAATTATGTTAAAGCCTTAAAAAATTTTGTAAATTTCAGATTCTTTTAGGGGAGCATTGAAAAATTAACATTCATCAAAGGTGCCGGGCGGGAGTCATAAATTTTAGGGTGGTACTTCGTCGTGATTCCACTCGCATTCCCCTCGGAACACTGAGCGTCCAACGCAATAAATTATACCCATCAATAATATCAAGCCATCGCTGTGTCAATAGAACTGTGTACTATTAATAACGATAACAAAGGAATATTTACAAATTTCTTCAATTAGATCAATTGTTTAATTTTTTTTTAATTTTTTGCTATTAAGAGATATGTAAAGTGTGTATGATAAATTTTAAAATAACTGAGTGGCGTTGAAATTTTAAAAATTTTCTCTCTTTAATTTAACTTATAAATTTATGTTTTACAATCCAACAAGTAAAAGTAATTAACGGCAAATGTTACCTGGACCTAAGATAAAAAGAGCATCAACATCCCTCGTACAAATGCGTGCCCTAACTCTACCACCACTTACACGCGTATTACACTCTACACTAGGTAAAGTTTACCACCACCAATAACCATGGGATGAGTTTTTTGCCTTAAAACAAGGCATCAAGCGGTGTAAAGTAAAACCTATTACGTCGAATAAATATCTTGTATACATTTCTTAAAACAAAAAAAAATTACATTTAATTGATAAACAATTAAAATGAGTTTTGACTATAGATAAGCTAATCTCCCCTTTATATAAAGAACGTTTATAACACAAATACCAACCACTACCCATAACTGAGACAATAGAGAAAAGTAGTAGCAGAGTTGGCAACACTTTATGAACCGGTATGTAAGCCATTTAAACACGGAGCTTAATAATACTTCCAGTATCGAAAATATTACATTTTGGTAGAATTTTTAGTACTTGCACTTTCACAGAGCAGATATTTATACTAGAGAGGTCAATGATAACTGTATCACTTGTTAGTGGCTTTTACAGTGCTTTCATGCATAATCTAGATTAGTCAAGCATTTCTCTTACTGAAGTTCCAGCTATATAACCAAGAAAGAATATGTTCAGCAAAATTGAAACCATGTCGTCAATGGTAAAAAAAATTTTTAAGTGTGTTCTCTAGAATCGTTGCAATTTGAAACTCAATGAAACGAAAATGCGTCAAGATAAAGAAACAAACACGTGAATGTATAGGATTAAGTCGGTGAGAAAATGGAAAAGAATACATTAAACATTATTTTAAATTCGCGGCCTTCATACAAAGGTATACATTTTAATAACAAAAATAATAGTCATTAAAAGCGCACAAAGTTATGTTGAATACAAGTCATCAAATGGCTTGAAATTTCGAGGGTGGTAACCCTTTGAGGGTTCAATCGAAATAACCACAAAACGTTTCAACCCTATTTTCGATTCCCGTCACATCGACTCCATCACGTAAAAGGCTCGAGACGAAGGTAAAGGCACTTTGGATACTTATTTAGAACATTTACGTTCGTATAAACCAAATAACTTCGATGGTGTGTGATTTCAACTTTTATCAAGTGATTAGTCTAAACTTATAACACATAGAAAGAAGAAATTTACTATCACGTCATTATTTATTTCAACTAACAAGTTAAAAAAATTCAAGCAAATGTATTATAATCAATAAGCAATAAGAAAGAACAGATAAAAGCAGTCATAAGATTTTAAATTTTCATTTTGCAAAATCCTTTGAGCTACCCTTCAAACACGTTTCATTGTTCTATATTTGGAGACAAATCAATACGCGTCTTTTATATTCAGTATCACGTAGTATCCATTGAAATCTTTAGACAGGAGTCAGTGCACGCTAGCAAGAAAATGTATTGAAAATTACAGAAAAACTTTTAGTATATTAAAATCACAAATACTAGTAAAACATAGCTGTAAAGCTGATACTAAAAAAATATAAAGTTTTGGTGTTTTTAAATAACTTATTTTTGAATACCTATTTTGGAAGAAGTAAAGGCAGGAAAGGTCATTCCTTTGTATTATAATCAAATTTGAATTCAGCTTAGGACAAGCTTGTTTTTTTCGCCGTTACCACACGGTATATATATATATATGTATATATATATATATATATATATATATATATATATATATATATATATATATATATATATATATATATATATATATATATATATATATATATATATATATATATATATATATATATATATATATATATATATATATATACATATATACAAATATATTGTATAATGGAACTTGGTGTAAACGGCTGTATATACCACATACTTACTTCTCCTGTGTGTCGTTAGGGGAGAGAAAAATCTTGACAATATCCATGGCCACCGAATGATTACGGAATTAAAAAAAAACCCATAGTGAAGGGTGTCCAGTGACGGGCAGCAGCTTCTAAGGTACAATACAAGGTGTCAAGGGTACTTCAATCGCTAATACGGTTGCCAAGACGTGCTGCAGTACTACAAGCCGTTATGTATACATTAAGGTACTTGAAAGAAGAAAAAACTTTTTTCTTCGATATTTGAAAACGCTGTGGTTCTGATTAGTTAAAAAAAAAACTTGGCTCAAAAAATATCTTACGTCAATTAATAATTTGGCAAAAAGTATTGAATCAGCTTTTGCTGATACGGCAATTGATATTTCATGCAATACACTCTGTAAATCATCTTTTTAGTTTTCATTATAGATATTAATAGCTGATTGTATTTATAGCTATTATATACAAATCTCAAACTTATCATAACCATGATGCGCAGCAACGTTTATCAGAGCATGGCAATACCCACCATAGGATGGAATTTTTAGTATTGAAATCGCTAATCTGCTTGCTGTAGATGGCGATTATAAAAAATCCTTTTTATGGGAAAGGTTCTGAAACCGGGAGCCTATTTTAGGCCGTTTATTTGAATTCTGGATTGTTTCAAATAAGTTTACATTAAGGGGGTCAAAATTGTCTAACTTTTGCTTGATGAATGGGAAAAGGAAATATGTAAAAGAACAATTTATGAAGGTAAAATATAAGGTAAATAATTATGATTGTTGAAACTAAAAATAACAAGACGACGAAGGAGACTAATTATTAAAAGGTCTAACAATTGTGTGAGAATCTTTCCATTGCATATGCATATATGTATGCCGAAAGTTACGATAGCCGAGTGGTTGGGTGGTCGGAATTTCGAGTCAATAGACCAGAGTTCGATCCCCAGTTGGTAGGCTCGTACCAATGGGTTTTTCAAAAACTTGTGTACGAATATCGTTGGCTTGGACATAAAGACGGCGACGGGCTCACCACCTGTCACGTTGTCCCGAAAATATCTTCGGTGGATGGTGGGTCGAAGGGACTTAATTGTCTAGACTCGACCTCTGTCTACCCCTGTATTGGGGATTGCGTGAAGATATTTTATTTTTTTATTTTATATATGTATGTAATATTAACATGCGAGTTCAATAAATTGGAATTGTCTTTACTGTTACTTTTATTCCCTGTAGGCATGTTTTTTTCCAACACTTTCATTTATTAATACATCGCAAATCGATCTTTTTTTAATTTATAACGGTGCTCGCAAAAATGTTAAACATGGAATAAGAACTCGCGCCAACGTGCTTGAATAACTGTAATGTACGTCAGCCCTATGAATTTCTCATTCCCTTGTGGCTTGACATCTGAGCATTACCAGAATTGCGTCATATTTATTTTCTCCATATATTTTATGGTTATAAAAATCAATCTTCATTTTTATTTATTTTTTACTGTTTTATGTCTTTTTCGCAAATTTCCCGGTATAGGGTTTGCCAGATATTTAAATAATTTAGTCCTTTTGACTTTCATTTCACCAGAGGTTATTTTTGGATGTCACAGGAGGTGAGCCTGTCCTTGTCTCTTTGTCCAAGCCAACGATACCTGGCAAGCCTACTTAAAAAATAATATGGGTCGGATTAAAAAATAAAGTTATAACGCCGGAAGGTGGGTCGAAGGGACTTAATTGTCTAGACTAGACCTCTGTCTAGTCCTGTATTAGGAATTGCGTGAAGATATTTATTTATTTATTATTTATTAAAGAATGTTATTTAAAAATATAGCAATCTTATTAAATTTTATTAAAATTCATTAAAGCACGTAACTGAGAAAACACTACAGGCAGACACTACCTGAGATACCTTCACAGTAATAATGAGTATTAAACGTTGGTAAAGTCTGTCTTCGTCATTACATTACCTATGCTAAATTATATCTATAATTATTAAGCATAATCATACTAATAATAACGATTGATTAGTTTACAAAGTGTAGAAAACGAGGTGTACAAAAGGTATTTAAAATTTCGATTTTTATCCCAAATAACCAAAAAAAGTGTTACCCACTTATATGACTCTGAGCGAAGACTATCGCCTCAATACGAGGAGGGATCAAAAAGTTGTGAGAACGACTGCTTGGTAAGAAAAAAGACTGGCAGGCATAGCTCAAACACTTATTTGTAACATCAATAAAGAAAAAATCTTCTTATTTTTTTTCTGAATGTAGTAATTTTTTATTTTACGTTCCAAAAGGAAGCAAACAAATTGCTTCCTTTTGGAACGTAAAATAAAAAAATAAAATATCTTCACGCAATTCCCAATACAGGGGTAGACAGAGGTCAAGTCTAGACAATGAAGTCCCTTTGACTCACCTTCCACCGAAGATATTTTCGGGACAACGTGACAGGTGGTGAGCCCGTCGACGCCTTTATGTCCAAGCCAACGATGAAATTCGTACATAAGTTTTTGAAAACTCATTGGTACTGCCACCTGGGGATCGAACTCGGGTCTCTCGATTCGAAATTCCGACCACCGAACAACTCGGCTATCGTGTCTTTTTGGAACGTAAAATAAAAATAAAATATCTTCACGCAATTCCCAATACAGGGGTAGACAGAGGTCAAGTCTAGACCATTAAGTCCCTTTGACCCACCTTCCACTGAAGATATTTTCAGGACAACGTGACAGGTGGTGAGCCCTTCGCCGCCTTTATGTCCAAGCCAACAAATGAAATTCGTACATAAGTTTTTTGAAAAACTCATTGGTACTGCCACCTGGGGATCGAACTCGGGTCTCTCGATTCGAAATTCCGACCACCCAACAACTCGGCTATCGTGACTTTTTTGGAACGTGTTCTCGAAAATGCAGAAAAACGAAGTGCGAGCCCTTATAGGTCACCGGTCTGCTGAATTTTTGTATGGTATATTTAGAAGGATTATAAAGTTCCATCTTTCAAGGGTTATCTTATCTCTTTATCAACCCGTGGAAACAAAAATGATATATTCTTAAATCGATATCAGTATACCGCAATAGATATTGATTAAGATTTTGATACAAACAAAAAATAGTTTTTAATGAAATAATGTTTCATACATTATTTCATTAAAAACCTTTTTTTTTTTATTTAACAATTTGTTTATATTTTACATTATATTACATTGCTGGAAAAACGCTCAGGTAATTTCATGGAACATTTACTTCCGTCCAAGGGTAGTGTTTACAGAGCGGTCTCTTAGTTGAAATACGCTCTAAATCCACTCGAAATTTTTGATATAACTTTGGCTTGGTTGGATTGAAATAATACTTAGATATAAGCTAAGGTCACCGGATAAACTGCGGTATAAAAGAATATAATAAAAATCAAATAGAAAAAGCAATACAAAATGATGAAAATAAATAAATAAATATCTTCACGCAATTCCCAGTACAGGGGTAGACAGAGGTCTAGTCTAGACAATTTAGTCCCTTCGACCCATCTTCCACCGAAGATAATTTGGGATAACGTGACAGCTGGTGAGCCCTTCGCCGTCTTTATGTCCAAGCCAACGATGAAATTCGTACATAAGTTTTTGAAAACTCATTGGTACTGCCACCTGGGGATCGAACTCGGGTCTCTCGATTCGAAATTCCGACCACCCAACAACTCGGCTATCGTGACTTTTTTGGAACGTGTTCTCGAAAATGCAGAAAAACGAAGTGCGAGCCCTTATAGGTCACCGGTCTGCTGAATTTTTGTATGGTATATTTAGAAGGATTATAAAGTTCCATCTTTCAAGGGTTATCTTATCTCTTTATCAACCCGTGGAAACAAAAATGATATATTCTTAAATCGATATCAGTATACCGCAATAGATATTGATTAAGATTTTGATACAAACAAAAAAAATAGTTTTTAATGAAATAATGTTTCATACATTATTTCATTAAAAACCTTTTTTTTTTTATTTAACAATTTGTTTATATTTTACATTATATTACATTGCTGGAAAAACGCTCAGGTAATTTCATGGAACATTTACTTCCGTCCAAGGGTAGTGTTTACAGAGCGGTCTCTTAGTTGAAATACGCTCTAAATCCACTCGAAATTTTTGATATAACTTTGGCTTGGTTGGATTGAAATAATACTTAGATATAAGCTAAGGTCACCGGATAAACTGCGGTATAAAAGAATATAATAAAAATCAAATAGAAAAAGCAATACAAAATGATGAAAATAAATAAATAAATATCTTCACGCAATTCCCAGTACAGGGGTAGACAGAGGTCTAGTCTAGACAATTTAGTCCCTTCGACCCATCTTCCACCGAAGATAATTTGGGATAACGTGACAGCTGGTGAGCCATTCGCCGGCTTTATGTCCAAGCCAACGGTATAATTCGTACATAAGTTTATGAAAAACCCATTGGTACGAGCCTGCCGCCTGAGACCGAACTCGGGTCTCTTGGCTCGAAATTCCGAACACCTAACCACACGGTTATCGTGACTTTAGATGGATGATAAAAATAATGATTTAATATAATTATTTTCCAATAACATTTTTTCTGAATGAACAATTGCAATAAACAAGAAGAATATTTAAACGAAAATAAACAAGGTTGCGGGATTGGAGTGGTCGTCAAGAAAAAAATTTTTTTTTGTTCCTCAACCTTAAACAGAACAAAGAATATTTTCCTAAATTGATAATAATATTTTCAATAAAATCTCTTCTTCCTATCTCTCTTCTTTTCTTCACATTCTTCCGCTTTTACTTTCCTCGGAACTCATCGATGAAGTTTTCCTAATTTGCTGACCTCTTTGATTATTTTTTCCCAATTTAAAAAAAGGCGATGGTGTTCTTGATACAGTTGTTCTAGAATATTCCCGAATTAGAATTTAAAAATAAAATAAGCTGGTTCTCTGATCAGTGCACAGCTACCCTTATTCACTTTCTGAGTAAAGAAGAGACAGGATAAATTGCCAATATACATAAAAAATATATTTTATTGTTTTTCGCCTATTACTGTAATGCAAAGAAAATATACTATATAACTAAGGCTTAGAAACATGACTTTATCAAGTATTCGTAACAATGTCAAAAAAAGTAAATTTAAATATAATCATTATTTTCGTTTCAGTTTCGCACGAACCCTTCAACAAGAATGAGTGATGATCTGCATAATTTTTGTCGGAATACGATGGATGTAATTGACACGGGATCGCTTTTCGGAGGAATTTTTAAGAGCGACCTATGTGCAGAATTTTCTGTACTATGTTTTCACGTAAAAGTTTAACTTAAAAACGAAAAAAAGCAGCTTTGATACTTGCAACCTTCAAATGAATAACTCAGGTTACAGATGCGTTGTCACCTTCAAAGTTTAAGGAAATATTAAACATTTATTTATTTATAATAGTTAACACTTCTTTCATAACCTAAAATGATATTATGTCAGGGCATTACCCAACCAAAAAGACATTATCTTTATATGCAATAGCTTCAAAAAATCGCGGAGGGTTTTCTATTCTTCAAGACTAAGCGGAACGATACAAATCGAGGGGAAAAGTATAAATATTTATTGCACAGGTGGTATAAACCGCTGGAGGATATTGGAGGATAAATTGATTGTGCGGGGTCGGTTTTCCATTTAGATATGGAAATTCTCGAAATTGTATACGAATAACTTGGGGTCATTTCACGGACAAATCACGATTATAAGAATTGCAATATAGTGATTCGACTTACAATATTAGTAGAACTTCCGTACAAAACTTTTATGGACAACAACAATTTTAAACAACAATTTTAATGGATTTAGAATATTTTGGCCAATTTGTGAAATTTCTAAACTATTTTTGATGAGGTTTTCAAAATAGTCGCCGCTTACGACACGTAATGAATGTTCGAAGGAATATACTTCAAACGCATTTTAGAGAGTGGTGTGTCTCCGTTGCTATACGCATAAATATTATTACAATTATCCGGTAAACGTCAAGTAATTAAATTATTTAAATAAATATATAGTAGATTTAAATTTAGTACTTTCAAATTATTGTATGGTAAAATTATGTAACGTATTCCTTATGGTTTTATGAACTGCTACTATCAAGGTAGACAATATAAACAAACCGACCATACAGTGGTCTATACTGTAATATAATAGCTTTTTATCTGTGGCGTTTCAGGCGTATAATACATATAAATATAACAAATATAATAACAGTGTACGGTAATTCTAAACGAGGTAATCAGAAACCCAATTAGCAACTTCCATGTCTAAGGGTGCGTCTAAATCTCGCTAATGCGCCGCTCGCAACCCGCGCGTGAGCTGCTCGCACACTGCACGCTGTCAGTTACATTTATTTAGCGCATCCCACGCATTGCTCGCACAGTACACACGCGCCGTTCGCAAATGCAGCAATTCAAGCAATTCCGTTCGCATTCATACTGTATATTAGTTGTTAATCTTCAAACAATTTTCATATCTGGAGAATTATATATATAAAAGCCAGCAACTTAGATATGAATAAAGATTTGCCTATATAAACTTCCATCCACATTTAAACTCCTTAGATCGTATGCCGAAAATGTTTTTATATATATCATTTATAATTGTCCCGAAAGGACTTAATTCTCGAGACTAGACCTCTGTCTACCCCTGTATTGGGAATTGCGTGAAGATAAATAAATAAAATAAGTCGACAAACTAAAGAACATTTTACTACAATTAGAAAAATTTTAACTACAATTATTGTTTAACTTTAAAAGTAATCATAATAATATCTATATATCATAATATGTATAATTATCACGTATCAACTATAGTTTATATATCACTGTAAGTGTATATGATACATTTGAAATATTACGCTTTGGTTTACTTTACTGAGAGGAAGCAATATACCTTTGATAATACGAATATCAGAGAAATTTAGGGCAGCGCCGAAGTTATTAATCCCAAGGGACAATATAGTTAATGACGATCCACTTTATCTTGAGATGTATTTCTTGGGGCTACTAAACCGATCCCGCTTCGATTAACTGATGCGGCAGCAGGTGAAACAGATATGGCATAAAGTTTCTAATGGGTTCCTGCTATCGGCGTGATACGCAAGTAGCGTAACTGTAATTTAAAATGATTATATTACTAGCTTATCAGGTGAACGGAATCCTCGTTAAATATCTATTAATTACATAAAATCGCATAATTAGTTTTGGGTATTCCTTTATTTATTTCATTTGTTTGAATTCCCAAAATATAAAATATATTAAGTTATTTTGAATGATCAATTTTAAGAAAAATAATTTTTTCGCCGTTACGGTAACCGAAATAAAGTTAAATAATAAATATGAACAAACTTTCTATGAACGTCTGGAAAAATGGTGTTGCTGAAAATTTCTGTTGTCACATTTTAATTGATTATGTTACTAAATAGGTTTTGTGTATCCTTTTATTACGTAGATGTTATTTGAATGTTAAACATTCTATTATGTCTTTTTAATAAAATACATACATATTTAGCACTACTTTATTTATTTTTAGATTATGATTTCGACATTAATGGATTGTAAAAGGTTGGACTCTCAGCTATCTACGTTCTTATAGTATAATGTATTTTTAATACGTTTTTTATCTTTGTGCATTTTCGCAATACTTGAGTAAACGGAGGTCTAAATCATTAAGTTCTTTTAACCCTCCTTTCACCGAAGCTTCGTTAGAGATAAATAAATATCTTTACGCCATTCCCAATACAGCATTAGACAGAGGTCTAGTCTAGACAATTAAGTCCCTACGACCCACCTTCCACCGAAGATATTTTCGGGACATCGTGACAGGTGGTGAGCCCGTCGCCGTCTTAATGTCCAAGCCAACGATATAATTCGTAAATTTTTAAAAAACCTATTGGTAATAGCCTGCCACCTTGGGATCGAATGGGAATTTTAAATTAGGGAAAACTCTAATTTCTCTTCTTTTGCCGTATTCTGTATGATACATTGTAAGACGACAGCCATTATAGTTGTGAACATGCCTATGACATAATCGCATTCACACAGTATGCTTCAATAGTGAGGCAGCAAATGACCCTCCTCAAACTTTAGACGCAGATATCCGTCAGAGCTAAGATTATAATTTTCAAGAATGTTATATCTTCACGCAATTCCCAATACAGGGGTAGACAGAGGTCTAGTCTAGACAATTAAATCCCTTCGACCGACCTTCTACCGAAGATATTTTCGGGATATGGTGACAGGTGGCGAGCTCGTCGCCATCTTTATGTCCAAGCCAACGATATAATTTGTATATAGGTTTTTAGAAAAACCCATAGGTACGGCCACTTGAGGATCGAACTCAGGACACTTGACTCGAAATTCCGACCATCCAACCACTCGGCTATCATGACTTATTGCTACGAGAATGTTATGTTAGTTTAAAATCCATGTCAGGTACTTGAATATACAATCCACGCACAATCCCTGACGGGGTAGCCAGAGAGAACAGATCGCCAAGTGTCACGATCCCTACATACTTCTTTCGCTTATTTCAGATTCATCATCTTCTTCATACATGCACGTCTAGGTATCCGAGTACTCTTGACCCTCCGCTCTTCGAGCAATTTGCTCACATGGTCTTCGAAAGTTAGTCTCGGTCTTCCTCGACACCTTTTAATATTGACTCGCGCTGTATATTTTCTTCACCATTCGGTCTTCACTCATTCGCTCAACGTGCCCAAACCATCGAAGCACGCCCTTATCCATTTTTGAGACAAGGTCATCTTTCAAACCTGCCATATTGCGAATCTCGTCGTTTCGCTTTCGGTCGGCCATGGTAAGGCCGCACATTTTACGAAGAGATCGCATCTCCACTGCATTCAACCTGCTTTTATGCTTCTTCTGGCATACCCAGGTTTCGTTGCCATATAACAAAGTCATTACCAACACTGCGTTATGTATTGCAAGGCGTGCACTCATTTTCATGTTCACGCACTTCCTCAATCAATGCTTTCGTGTGAACTTTCTGGAGCTTATATCTTTCTTTCCTCTTCTCTCTCATATCCTTATCTTTACTAGAGGCCAAGTAGTCTAACCATGCTTTCTTCTTCTTATTTACAGCTTCTTTCACTTCGTCATTCCACCATGCATCACCCTTTTTACTACTACCTCTTTTCACAGTTCCACACACGTCTTCCGCTGCACTAACCATTCCATCTCTAAGGCTCTGCCATATTTCTTCCACACATTCTTTCCTGACATCGATGCTGTCCAGCTTTTCGGCTACGTTTGCTTGATATTTATCCCTAGTGTCCGCTTCCTGAAGCTTCCAGCTTCGGATGCTACCGACCGACTGTGGTTCTGGTATCGCCGTCCGGTGGCGCCAACCCGCGAACAGACCCCTAAATCTAGTAATCACTAGATAGTGATCTGTTCCCAGGTCAGCACCCCGGAACACTCAAGTATCCATCACTTGATTTCGCAGTCGGTCATCCACCAGGAATATATCGATCATACTTCTCTCATTCTCTCTTGTTCTGTGTACATATTGTACACATCTTAGTATACATATGGATTTTCTTGTGACTAAACATAGTGTTTGTCACAAGAAGACCCTTTTCCTTGCATACAGCCAGTATAAGCTTGCCAGCATCGTTAACCCTTTTATCGCCAACTATTCCAAGCACCGACTCGTACCCTGGCCGAGCGGTACCAACCCATCCATTCAAATCACCACATACAACAATTCTTTCGTTTCCTCTAACCAAGTCTAGAACTTCTCTTACATTCTCCTAAAACTCCTCCAGCTCAGCTCTGGACGACGAAGCTACCGGCGCCTAAACAGCCAAAAGGAATAACTTCGTCAGTCCTAATTTAAAGCGAACCCAGAGAAGTCTCGAGTTCACAACCTTATATTCAGTCATAACATCGACTAACCGAGACGACAGCAGCACCTCCACTCCCTGGCAGGCGCTCTCGCTCTCCGGGACTCCGGACCATAGAGCTAACGCCCCGCCAGGGAGCTCTTCAGTACCGCTGCCCTTCCGCTTGGTCTCCGGCAAACACACGACATCTAATTCTCTTTCTTTCATTATTTCAATCAATTCATTCGTCTTATCTCTCATGCCTCCTCTAACATTCCACGTGCCAACTCTGCACTCCGTCCTCCACCTTCCGCCGTGTCGGGCTGTGCGTGACGGGTGGCGGTCCCCATCGCCGCTTTGCTCGCTGCATTCCACACCAACGGGGACGAACTGGTGTGCGACGCCTTGGGGGGACGCCCTAACCCTCGTTGGCATGGGTGCGCAGCTGTGTAGAATTGCAGCCCTGAAAAGGGCTGGCAGGGGTCGCGACGAGCACGCTTCTACAATGACCTCCCTAAAAAAAATAAAGATACAATAATGTTTTAATATATAAAGAACAGTTACGGATCTGTGATGACCTTCGTGGACGAGTGGCGTAAACACCGGTTTGCAAGGTGCGCCATCTCGAGGTCCCCGGTTCGATTCCCGGTCGGGTCAATATAAAAAAACAACTTTTTCTATTTTTTCTCGGGTCTGGGTGGTTGATGTGCCTGTGTTGTTTCCGATTCTCATACCTCAAGTGCTTTACCTTCTTACATTGGATTCGGAGCAATCTATCTATCTATCTACCTATCTATACAAATGTTTAAGCTGCTTCCTTTGGAATCAAAGCAATGTAATTATGTAGTCCCCATCAAAATATGTTTGATCCGATCCAAGTATAATTTTCGTTTTATAAACAATGTTTTCATTACTTCAAATCTCACATACCTTTCAATTTCACATTTTCAATACACTATTTTTGTATAATAGATGTTACGGTTTAAATAGTTACAATTAAAAGAGGATAATAAATTAAATCGACGCGAATAGTTTGGTAAGAACATTATTTGAGAAATTGAAGGCTTATATGTTAAAGACTTTTTATCAGTGAAAAAATAAAAGGATCAGAGTACGTAAAGAAACATAAATAACCTCGTAGATACTGTGTCTAAGAACGTTGGAAAACTTTTTATAGCATGTAACGTTTCTTAACTTGGTCTTATCTATCGTATATCCCTTGTCCTTTATACTTAAGAGCACGCGGTCAACTTTTAAAAGAAAATAAACTATTTTAAGAGACAGTCACCTTCGAAAGAGAGTAAAATAACTTCAAATAACAACAATACAGGGGTAGACAGAGGTCTAGTCTAGACAATTAAGTCCCTTTAACCCTCCTTCCACGGAAGATATTTTCGGGACAACGTGACAGGTGGTGAGCCAGTCGCCGTCTCTTATTGGACATAGCCAACTATATAATTCGTACATAAGTTTTTGAAAAACCTATTGGTACGAGCCGTATTTCTTGTTTACGAAAACAACATGCATAAGCCTTTTTTTGTATAAAATTAGCTAAACTTATCTCGAAGAAAAAGGCTAAAATTAGCCTTTTTCTTCGAGATATGTTTTCTTCGTTATTTATGAAAAAGATGCGTTTTTGGACTTGATGAACGAGTACAAAATAAAAAGTATTAAATTTCAAGTTTGGAATCAAAAACGAATAAAACGAAAATTAAAACTTTATTACGCTTAAATTGTTTAATAAATATGAAGAATAAAAATCGAAAAGGAATGGAATAAAACGATGTTCCTCATTTATCAGTGTTGCAGCATTGCCATGAAAAAGCTCTCAGAAGACTATGGTCGGAGCTAATGCCGATTTTCAGGGAGACTATAAGTTAGGACAGAGTATTTATTTAACTATTAATTTGACAATTAGTACTTCTATTCGTAGTTGAATTTTCTACCTATCATATTGACGTTTTTAAGAACAACAAAATGATGCGGATTTTAGTACTAGATGAAATCTACAGAACGAGATTGTCGAAAATCAAAGTAAAGTGTTATCAGAGTTACCACGGTTATCGAAGTGTGTCAGAGCCATTTAGTCTATTACGGCACATTATTCTGTAGGATAAATCTTTAATAAAAGTTTCCCCTAACCCTTTATTAACCTTTACAAAATATGGGCAATGTTCGGTGACATATCCAAACGTTTCCTGTCCCATAGCATAATGATGCTGGAGTCTTAGATTGCCCACACTCTGTATTTTTAAAATCTAAAAAATGGTAGCTAACTATTGTGATTTAAATATTATTAAAGTAATAAATGTATAACTTATCTTTGTACCTTTGATTAATGTACGCACCAACCGCATACTTTCACCCTTTCTTCTAAATATCCTTTGCATATGTATACATGTACAAGATAGGCTCTTTCAAGTAAAAAAATATTACTATGTTACAAATCTTACGTGAGTAAACGAAGTTAATATATTGAACATTATGTGAAAAGGATTTTTACTTTTAGAGAAAATATTATCTAGAATAACTGTGTTTTCTCCGGAATACTAATGTTATCTATTCGCTTAATGTTCAGTCTGAACCTAATATAAATCAAATAACATGATTTATAAAGATTAAAATCACGTATTGTAGCGATAAATATATGTAATTTTCTTGAATCAAAATTATATTTTTGATGTTTCTTAAGATAATCACAACACGCTCAACGTTCATCATTTGAAATTTTAAAAGTGACAATAATAATACATATATAGCTTAAGATTTAGTAATCTATATGCAAAATATTAATGGAATATTGCCGAGTGCATTGAAATTTATTAGTATTTTATTAATCAAACCAAGATCATGATTTGGAGTCACGATAGCCGAATGGTTGGGTGATCGGAATTCGAGACCCGAGGCCCGAGTCCAATCCCTAAGGCTCATACTAATAGGTTTTTTTTTTTTTTCAAAAAGTTAGTGCGATTTATATAGTTGGCTTGGACATAAAGACGGCGTCAGGCTCACTGCCAGTCATCTTTTCCAAAAGAAATATCTAGAAGGTGGGTTGAAACGAGTAAATTGTATAAACATATGGTTGCCAATAACATTGACGAAAGGTAGGCGAAATTAAAATTTCTATTAAATTAAGTGACAAGAGGGACGAAGAAAATTTAAAATACGATTTACAGTATTAATCAAAAAAGTGAAAATATTATTTAATGAGTTCTTAGTTAGATAATATATTATAATGAAGTGAGAGTCGACCTAAAACCACCGGTGGGCCACCGGTTACCTGTACTCACCAGACGAAACGCAGAAGTTTGTTAGAAAAGCTGATGCGTGGCTCTACCACTATTGTACATAATTTACATATTAATATTTTATATTTTAGAGATGAATGCAAGTTATGGATAGCTATAGCCTTACAATATGAATGATGCCAAAACCTAAAACATTCATATTTTATTCGATATACTCGTATTTCGTCTTGATCTCGATGGTATCTATTATTTAAGAGAAGGCGCCGTCATATAAATGCCACACGTGTGTGTCGCTTAGTGAACAAATACGAGAAGATTGGTTATGGGCTATAGAGATTATCGGACCATAATCTTCGACAGAAATAAGATGAAATAAGATGAAATAAATAAAGAAATAATACGCAGCCGTTGGCTACCGCTGGTACGAATATAAACGGTTCGTTTCTTATAGTGAAAGGATTCTTTGAAAGAATATACAACAATAATTCAGAACTATATTCCGAAAAATATAATTTACTTGCATGTGAATTAATTTCATATTTAGAGCTGTAGTATTTCAAGCTTCAGGCACCAATGGTTTTTTTTTTAAACTTATATACGATTTATACCGTTTGCTTGGACACAAAGATGACGACGAGCTTACCACGTTGTTTCCTAGAATAATTTCTTCTGTGGGAGTAGGGTCGAAAGGACTTTATTGTCTGGACCTCTGTCTACTCCTGTATTGGGAATGATGTGAGTATATGTTATTTTTTTATCTTATGTAATTTGTTAAATATATGTAATTGGCATTATTTAAAATATACATTAATTAAATTATAGTATTTCAAAATCTTACGATAAAACGTAACCAAATTACTAACTTAAAATATACCAAAGCTATTATGTAATATACATAGATAAGAAACAGTAACTTTGTAACGGCTATGTTTTCATTTTATCGTTGTATCAAAATAGAACTTTGTTTGTTATGTACATGTAATATGTTCTTAGAAGCTAACTACGTATGAACGAAGCAACTCTTTACTAATTAACATTGTGACTTTGTGAACCGTCAAAGTGTGAGCCTACTAATTGTGTAATTCCTTTAAGACATTCATTTTGATTATCAACTATAACATACTCCCCAGAGTAGAACTTTGTGAAATACTTGATGTTTCTGTTCTGAACACAAATGATATGTGCGAGGCGAGAAAATTAAGGTCGATGCGAGGCTGTCGTTTATACGACATAAAGCCAACGAGCCAATTTTGCAAGAAAATTCTACAGAAACTTCTACTAATAGCGAATCAAGAAGGATTTACTAGTAAAATAGTAAATATAAAATGACGGAAAAATATCTAGAGGAATTTACTATAGCAGTTTAAAAATTTTTTGTCATAATCGAATGGTCCGGTGATCGGAATTCGAATTAAGTGACTCGAAGTCGAGCCCCAGAAGAACTTTTCGAAAAGTGTTTGTGAAACTTATGTTCGATTTATATTGTTAGCTTGGACACTACGACTGAATTAGTGTGTTCACCTGTGATCAAAAGGTTTAACCTTTTCAGATTTCTGATCACCTCTATACTGGGAAAATGATAATGAACGTACTCGTAAATCTTTCTTTTTTTTCTTTGTAAAAAATATATTCACGCATTTTACCTAAAATAGGGTAGATACATTTTTAGACAATTAATAATTTTCAACCTCTTCAACGAAGCTTAGTATGTAATTGAAAAGCCCACTGTTGAAATATCCAGTGTCTCCATTGGCTGAGTGGCTCCATGAGCTCATCCGCTCAGCCTTTGGTTAAAAAGTAGATGTAACATACTAAATAAAATTCCTGTATCAGCGTGTTGCCCTTTTCGATGGTCTCCAGGGTGTTCTAATGGCCAGATATAATGGTCATCTGATTCGGCTTTGTCGGCTTTACGCTCAGTAAGGCATGACGTAAATTTTTGGGCGTTTAGCTTTTCATCCTGGCTACTTCGCCGCTCTTGGCACGGCATATCAGTCGGATTACTCGTCTGAAGAGATTTGTTTATACGCTTGTGGGCAGTACGCGACTATGAGTTTATTAGGGCCTTCCGTAGACCTAGCTGGAGAGGGAGTGCCCTTCCCTGGGAGGTTAAGCAAACAGCGGCGCAATGTTTCTGATTTTTGGCTGGTTATATAAAAAAGGCCGTCTCGAACTCTCTCTTTACAAACTCTTTCCCTTTCCCTCTACGTTTCTAGATAGCTTCTTGAAGTATCCTCCAGATAACGTAGGGTGCCGGTAATTATTCTCAATGTGGCGTTCACCAGATTGAGCAAAACTTATTTATTAGATTTTTTTATTTGTAAATTAATTAGTATTTTTTGCCATTCTATTTTTTAAACATATATAAAGAATATTTTTTATATGAATAAAATTTGCTTTCAGTAATCTTTTGGGATTTTGTAAAACAATGCTACGTTATCGCTCAGTAGATATAAAACCTGTGAAAAGAGGTATTCTTCGAACGACCCAGATTTTGAGATTATTTTTTCGTATGTCTGCAGGACAAAACAAGTCCTTTATAATGATAACAAAAGCTTACCATTATAATAAACAACGGCGCAGCAGTTTCTAGGCAGATTTTAATTTCATAAATCTTGTATTATTCTTATAATATATTTAGACTAAAATTTTTTTCCTTTGAATTATTTTATAAGGAAGAAAAACTTAAAAATGTATAATATAATAGCAAGTAAATATATTTTTTTTAATTTTGCCATGAAATGATGAACCCACAGAGGGTTATTTATCATAAGTTATTTGTTAGTACGTTATGAAAGTCCTAATTTGTATAAAATTGTTAAAACAAGCTCGGGAGTATTCTAAATGGTGTAAACTGCGTTAGTGTGTGAAACTATTGAGAACTTTTCTTCAATATTTTCAGAACGTTCTAGAGTGTTCCAGTTATTTCAGTCGCATATTCTTGAATAGGTAAGAAGTCACGATAGCCGAGTGGTCGGGTGGTCGGAATTTCGAGTCAAGAGACCTGAGTCCGATACCCAAGTAGCAGGCTCGTACCAATGGGTTTTTAAAAACATATGTACGAATTTACAACGCGAAAGGCTCACCACCTGTCACGTTGTCCCGAAAATATCTTTGGTGGAAGGTGGGTTGAAGGGACTTAATTGTCTAGTCTAGACCTCTGTCTACTCTGTATTGGGAATTGCGTGAAGATATTTATTTATTATTCATATTCTTGTGTTGAGCCACCTCAAAGATTGTTATTTACAGCTATCATTATAAACTACCAAGGCAAGGACGTCTCGGTCTCGGCGAGCATATTCCACTGGAACCTAACTCACAAAAACGGTGGCATATCTCGTTGGTTCAGAATGTGCAGAAATGCTTACTGGACAATTTTCACTGTGGCAGAGTCCGCGCCCGCTTTCTAGGGTGTTTAGATAAAGGAATCCAGTTACTGGCTACCAGCTTTACCGTCAAGTAACCTTGGTCCATTACTGGATGGCGAATGTTTACGCATATATGAAGGAATACGATTGGCATCATCGACTTGTCAACCACATCGATGTCCTTGTGGCAATGACGTCGACGAGTTAGGCCTCCACGGACTTTCATGCCAAAATTGTGCCGGCAGACTGTCTCGTCACGGCTCCTTGATGAAATCATCCGAAGGGCTCTTGTTTTCATAAATATTCCCTCGGTTTTAGAGCCTTGTGAAATATTTAGGGAGAATGGTAAGAGATCCGACGGCTTCACAGAATAGTCCCTTGGGAGATAGACAAAGCTCCTTTGTCAAGCGCAATTCGAGTCAACAGACCGATTTTTAGGTGGTAGGCGCGTATCAATGAGTTTTATCAAATGTTATTTACGAATTATATAATTGGCTTGGCCGTAAAGAGCACGACAGGATCACTAACTGTCACGTTGTCCCTAAGAATGTCTTCCGTGAAAGGTAGACCTAAAAGACTAAATAGGTTGAATTCGGATACATTAAACTACAACGTACATTTAATGTTAAAAATATTATATGATGAGTCTACAGAAATTTTCAAAATGTCCCGAATAGTCGCGATTTGTCAAGGTCACAACTCGAGTTGAAGAGATTTCAAGGAAGTTGAATTTGATCGCATTCATGAGCAGAGCTGACTCTCTCAAAGAATATTGGGGAGTCGTTTCTGTTTATAAAAAGCTTTGATGTCAAGTTAGATGAAATTTTGGAAATAAGTGCCTATAATTAATAGTAAACTATAAGGTTGTATATGTTCAGTATTATGTCCAGTGGAATCCGCAAGATGCAAATATATAGTCTACGTCTAACATGATAGAGATATTAACCGAATTACGTTAAGACTTTTATTCACTGGACCTAAATAAAATAGATAGAGTGTAATATTTTCATTCAAACGTAATTTATATTTAATAACACCAGTTTTACCAGATATCTATCTATCTTTTTACCTTTGGGTCATTTCACATACTGAATCTCCTTTTTTTTACCTAGTTAATTAGTCTGACATGATATTTTGGTTTAATATTGAAAAAAAAAATTCCCAAAGAAGAACAGATTGCTAGAGTTGGAGTTAAAAGAAATATTGTAGGGGAAATTTCCGTTGTGTACTTGCGATAATCTATTATTATAAATAATGGCTATGTGTGGCAGATTAAGCCTCTCTTGCCATTGAAGCGTACTCCATGCTGCGCTATTATTTTTTTTTTAATTATTTATCAGAGAACTTTGTATAATATTTAAAAAAATATGTTCGCCATTCTCAAAACAGGGGTAGACAGAGGTCTAGTTTAGACAATTAAGTCCCTTCGACCCATCTTTCATCGAAGACATTTTTCGGGGCAATTTCAAAGGTGGTGAGCCGATCGCCGTCTTTATGTCCTAGGCAACAGCATAATCGTACCTAAGTTTTTGAAAAAACCTATTGGTACGAGTCTGCCCCCAGGGGATCGAACTTGGGTCTCGTGACTGATCACCCAACCACTCGGCTATCGTACTATTTGATATACTTATAGATACAGTTTGGTAATGTTCCCAACTTTGGAAGCTGTTTGATCAACAGTGGACCTTAAGCAAACTAATTTAGGAGGTTAAGTGAGCTATGGCAAGAGATCACAGATACTCGTGTCATTTATATCTTGATTTCCCCTTTTGCACCCACATGGTCTGTCAAGTAATGGCAAAAGTAAAAAAACTGAGATGGGCAGAGACAATGACAGTGCAAAGAGTGTAAGAGAACGATCTATTTCACGCGAATATTTTATTAACACGTTGCATGTTAATAAATATTTATAACTAACCTTTCGCCTTCGGTTTCGCCCGCATAGACTACTATAAATGGCATTTTCTTATGCTACTGTTTTACTTTTTCGTTTGCGTTCTTCGCCGACATCACCTTCCATTTATCTCTTCGCCAAATGTCATTTGCATAGATAGTTTTAGAGATTTCTTGATTAATTAGGCTATTTTTGGGTAAACTTTTTCTCTAAACTATAATTATATTCTCTATTTATTTATTAACTTATTTTAACATTATTTGCACACATTATAAAAAAATTACAAAATGGCGGACTTAATACCTAAAGGCGTTCTCTAATAGTCTACCTTTGGTTTAAGCAGATAATCTAGTCGTGGGTGCAAAATTCAAAATAAAAAAATAAAGGTTTTAAGAAAACAAAGAAAATATTATAATATTTATTATTATTAAATATACTATTCTAGCCGTGCGCTATTACCGTTAGAATCTACTATCCGTTAGAATATACTATTTTCTTTCTTCATGTGTCTTATAAGGTACCAGACCAAAATAAATTCTTACTCCGACACCACAAAGTAATATCACCATATTACTTCCTACTTCTTAAGTGAATCCTAATGTTACGTTACAAATAATAATATAACAGTTAATAACAAAGAAACTCATCATAAAAGTATTAAGATAAATCAATTTACTTTCGCACCGATTCAGACCACAAAAATAACATATACTAAATCTCTACGTGCGGCCCTAAATCCTTCTTCATTTTCACATCTAATCTCGGCGTTTTCATGCTTGGAGATCCGAAACCAATTAAAATAAACATGAGTGTTTTATAAAGTAGAATGTTAAGTAGAATGTTATTTTATATTAGAGGCATTGAAGTTTATACTTGTGGTAAATGTCTTTTGATGTAAAATCCATTTTTCACTGATGTAATTTATGTAGATTTGCAAATACCACTTTTACTATTTGTTTATATTTTTGAATATCAAGCTATTAACTATCAATAGATTATTTAAACAGATAATGGAACTTTAAAAATATGACCTCCGTGGATGAGTCTCATATAAGTACACCGGTTTTCGCGGTTCGCTGACACAGGGGTGATTTCTAGAAGACTTAATTTTACAAACCACCTTTTCTGTATTTTATATGGGTATGGTTCTGAAGCCTCCGTTTGTAAATACTTCGCTTGTATGTTCCTAATCCCACAAGTGCTTTAGGATAACTTTAGGATCAGAACAATGTATGTGGTGTTGTCCCCACCTTTTATCCCCTATCTTATATTAAAGAAATACTATCTATACATTTAAAGCCCTAAATTTAAAACCTAATTTTGAAAATTACATTCTATGGTAATAACAAATATCAATAACACAACATATTAATGAAAAATAGGCTTTTATGATATGCCAATATGTGGTAAATATATGTTAGACAGAAGTCTATAATGTTGCCAACGCGGGTTCCGGATGTCGAAGATCATTCACCTTCCCTGCTGGATCTTCTGCTGACCTCTCATTCGGACGGCTATGTGGTCTCCGTTGATGCCCCTTTGGGTTCATCGGACCACTGCCTGATTCGGAGTAAAGTGCCTATCATGTGCCCATTGCGGTCGCGATGTGCAGGACACCACCATGTGTGGCACTACAGGTCGGCAGATTGGGAAGGGATGCGATCTTTCTTCGCATCCTACCCATGGGGGCAGGTTTGCTTCTCGCTGGATAGTCCCGGCGCCGTTGCAGATTCCGTCGCCGATGTGGTGCTTCAAGGAATGGAACTTTTCGTTCCTTCCTCTGTGGTGCCCATCGGTGGTAAATCTAAGCCTTGGTTTGGTAGCGCATGCAGAATGGCATTTCGTCAAAAGCAGCAGTGCTACCGGGCTTGGATTAATGCATTGTTTTTAAAAAGAAGTATAACTATGCCTCTAGGTCCTTCAAAAGAGTAGTTGCTGCGGCAAAGTCCGAGCACATTGGCAGAATTGGCGAGAAACTGGTTCGTCTTACTTCGGCAACTCGTGCGTTCTAGTCCCTCGCCAAGGCTGTCCATGGGAATTTCAGTCAGCCATCATTACCATCTCTGCACAGGGAGGTCAACTCGCTGGCCCATGACGCAAAAGAGAAAGTCGATCTCCTAGGTTCTCTTTTTGCGTCCAACTTGACTCTCGATGACAGGGGGAACTCATCGCCAACCATCCCGTGTAGTGAGTGCTCTATGCCGGACATCCGGTTCTTTCAGAGCTCATTGCGAAAAGCACTCCTCTCCCTGGACATCCAGAAGTCGAGTGGGCCCAATGTTGTCCCCCTATTGTGCTGAGGATGTGTGCTCCAGAGTTGGCATCGGTTCTAACGCATCTTTTTCGGTACTCCTACTCTGAAGGCGTCGTCACGATGACATGGAAGACAGCTTTGGTGCACCCGATTCCTAAGAAAGGTGACTGCTCAGATCCGGGATACAGACCGATCGCTATCACCTCCTTGTTCTCCAAAATAATGGAGTCCATTATAAACTGCCAGCTCTTGAGGTACTTGGAGGAGCACCAGTTGATTAGTGACCGCCAGTACGGCTTTCGTCGGGGTCGCTGAGCTGGCGATCTTCTTGATTACCTCACTCATCGATGGTCGGAGGTAGTAGAGAGCAAGGGGGAGGCCCTGGTAGTTAGCTTGGATATAGCAAAAGCCTTTGATCGGGTGTGGCACAAAGCGCTTCTCTCGAAGCTTCCGTCATATGGGCTTCCCGAGAAATTTTGCAATTGGGTCACTAGTTTTCTCACAGACCGGAGCATCAAGGTCATAGTTGACGGTGCATGCTCGGACTCCAAGTCTGTGAACGCTGATGTCCCACAAGGCTGTGTGCTATCGCCGACCCTGTTTCTTCTGCATATCAATGATTTGTTACAAATAAGTAATATTCATTGCTATGCAAACGACAGTACTGGTGATGCCCTATACAACGGCCGTGCCAATATTTCTCGGGAACACGTCGACGAGTACCGGGACAAACTTGTGTCTGAAGTCGAGATTTTGTTAGACAAAGTCTCGGATTGGGGCCGATTAAATTTAGTCCAGTTTAACCCTAAAAATACACAAGTTTACCGCTAAAAAGAAACGTCGTGTCGCCTCATTTTGAGCGCACTCCCGTAGTTGCCTCAGCCAGTATCGGAATCCTTGGCGTCGACATATCGAGCGACGTTCAGTTTCGCGGTCACTTGGAAGGGAAGGCCAAATTGGCCTCTAAGAAGCTTGGCGTGCTCAGTAGAGCACAACAGTACTTCATGCCGGCCCACCGCCTGCAACTTTGTAAGGCGCAGGTTCGGCCGCACATGGAGTACTGTTCGCATCTCTGGGCGGGGGCACCCCAATGTCAGCTCCTTCCATTTGACCGTATCCAACGAAGAGCGGCTCGAATCGTCTACGACCATGTTCTATCTGATAGGCTAGATCCCTTGACATTGCGAAGAGATGTTGCATCTCCTTGCATTTTTTACAAGATTTACTACGGGGAGTGCTCTGAGGAATTGTTCGGAGCCGCTAAATTTCACCATCGAACCTTACGGCATAGTCAAAAATTCCATCAATCAATTCCATCAAACACCATCTTGATGCTTGGCATTCCACCATAGTGCGTTTTTCGCGGAATTTTCTGCCACGCATTGCACTTTATGAAATGTGCTGCCGTAAGCGGTTTTTCCGGACCGATACGACTTAGAGACCTTCAAGAAAAGAGCCTATACCTTTCTCAAAGGCCGGCAACGCATCTGCTATGCCTCTGGTATTGCGGAGGTTCATGGGCGGCGGAAATTACTTACCATCACGTGAGCCACCTGCTCGTTTGCCTCCCTTCCCCATAAAAAAAAAATAAACATAAAAATGACACTAAAAAACAGTTTTTTATCATTCTCATATGAGTTGTGGGCAAACAGACCGACTCAGTTCACTCAAAACTACAGGGCTATCCCTGTATCTGCCCATTTCCGGTCAAATTATTTTGGTCTAATATTTTTAGAGATGGTTATCCCGCCATCTATCGGTTGCCATAATGATGTTCAAGACTGTTTCCCTTAGTCGCCTCTTACGACTTCCACGGGAAAAAGGGGATTATGGTATTTACTCAATTAATTTTATTTACGGTGTACAATTCATAAAAATTTATCCTATTACGGTATTAAGTTACCTCAACAATAGTTATAAATGTCTTAGATAATACTCCAACCTCAAAGACCAAACATTATAGGTATGATTATGATGGCTCAATTAAGTCGAACATTGTCATTCAAAGTAAGAACAGTACCTAGAATGGAACCCTCTGAAAACTCTACGTCCAGAATAATGTAACAGGGGACAAAACTTTCACGCATTGACCCCTTTTTAAAGGTTAATATCTTAAGTCTCTTCACCTGAATACTAATCATGTATTGGTTGATACTATCAGGCTTAAAGTAACTTTTCAAATGTTTGCCTTTAGGTCTACTATAAATTTATTCATCAAATAAAAATTGGCCATGTAGTATATGTTTCCTAGACTTTGTACGTGCATTTTGATGACATATGGGTACAAAGTAGGAACCATGTTTATCACTGGTCCTTGAGCAACTTGTCGCAAGTTTCTAAAAATGAAGATAACATTAGTGTAAGCAATTCAATATGCGGTTTAAAACTGAGGATATGTTATATTACTCCAGCCTACCTATTATCCCACCTCGACCCCTTTTATTATTTTCATTTAACTTTTGCCCTATATTTTTTTTTTCAACATTCCGTCTTCACTCATTCGCCCTTATCCATTTTAATGTTAATATTATTTTTAAAACTGTTAATTAGGAATAAGTTCTGCCACCGATAGTGCAATAAGCACTACGACTTCAGCATACAGCAGAAAAATTATCCAGACAACTAGCTTACAAGTGCTGTAAACAGCTGTCGTGGTATATTATGAAGAGCCTGGAACACACAACTGAACTGTGTTTTACAGCCGTTTGGACGCTAAACATGGGTAACAGGTAAGTTCGGAAGGGTATGACCCTATCCGCATACAAGCTTAGTGGCTAAATTTTTATATTTTTAAGCAGAAATGACTGTAAGAAATAACGTGCTTTTTAACTTTGAAAGTGAAGGGTTTCTATACAACCGTTCATTATTTATTTTACGTCCTTAGAGATGATCTTCGAGTAAGTTTATCAAGAGTGGATTCTTAATAAAAGTCATCGATTGCCAAAACTTTAAGTTTTGAGGCACTAGTGGTTTTGAATCTACGTATAGTGATTGTTGGTTGATAGGACACGTAATTAAATATTTATAAATAAAGAGTATTTACAAGAGCTATGAAAGCTAAACCAAGTTTTAAATTTTAATTTATTTTTTTTTTTGACATGTTTATACTTGCACCAGGAAGTGTTTTACCATAAAATTCTTCTGGTAAAGCTCACAGAAGCTCTTACATCAAGAAATGATTAAAGTATCGGAGGAAAATAAAGACACAATTTTTATGAAAAATCTATTAATATAAATATCTATTAATGGATATATAAAGTTAGCAAAAGTAATTAAATTATGTTAAGGGGTTTAATTGTCTAAGGGTTTTTCTTTAAGGGTAATTCTTTAATTGTCTATAGCAACCTTAATTTTGTAATAAATAACACATATTTTGGACGCCGTATAATTACTTTTTTTTACATATTTTTGAAACGTTGGGTTACATAATTGTAATTTTAGAACAATTCTCTAATAAAAACAGCCTAAAACAATATCTTCAAGCCATTCCCAATACAAAGTAGACAGAAGTCTAGCCAATTAAGTACTTTCGACCCACCTTCAACTGAAGACATTTTTCGCAACAAAATAAGTCTGTAATACATTTGTTGAAATTTTTATGTTATACACATACCCAGTACATATATAGTATCAGCCAGTACAGAATTAAATAAAAGTCAATAATCACGATGTACTTTAATTGATTTGTTACAGCTTAGATAAAACAGACCAAATAACACAAATCACTATAATTACATAGTTAAATTTGATGAAACGTTACTATTACTTAACATGGCTTAAATCCAGATTGCTTTAATAAAGGGACATGTAAAAAGCCGTCATAATATAAGCCAGCCAGAGGCTTAAAACTTTCTAGTGGTAATGAAAAGTATTCCTTTGTTTTTGAAAAGTGTTCATATCGATTATCTTGAAGTGGCGGTAACTCATACATTTTATCAGGAGTATCATCTGATGTAGTATTAAAATTAGGTATATTATCATTCGCTTTATCGATTGACGTAACTTGAACCGGTAATATAGGAGTTTGGACGTTCAATTTATTGTAATCTGTATCAGTCAAACCGCCTCTTACCTTGGAATTATCCTTTTGGACTGGAGTTACAATTGCTGTAGATGTTGAATTCGTAAATACTTTGTTATAATTGGCTGGGGGATAACGACCGTTTGCTTCAGTATAAATGTCGCTTATTTTTGTATTCAGGGTTGACATAATTTTTTCGGAGTTATTATTACTTTTAATATTGTCTAAATCGTTACCAGACTGATCGAATTTACTTTTGATATCTTCTCTGTTAGATAACATTTCTCTTGAACTTAAATCAGTCGTTTGATTCATATCAATACTGTAATTACAGGAAATCAATTTAGCATATGTTTCAATCTGTATTATTTTACTATTTTCTTGGTAGCTTTCTTGCCCATTACTTTCTTGAATGTTAATATTTTGATGTTGATTTACTGACGGTAGAACTAACACCGAAGGTAAAACAATATAGGGTGGATTTTGTGGAGAAAACTTTTGTCCAATATTCAACATACGTAGTAATAATGTCAATAAATGACGGCCAGTTCGTTCTCCGAATTTATTCGCATTGTTTGAACCACTTACTAAAATAAAGAAGATAATTAAAGTATATGAAAATTAAAACTTAATGCTCTAAATGTTTGAAATACTAACTTATTGCAATGCAAATGTTAACTATAAAAAATAGGAAAAAATGACCTCTCAAAGTCATTTTGCCTTTGTGAGTATATTCGAATGAACAGAAAATTTAAAAAGAATATTAAAATTTAAAACATGTAGTAGATGAAATATTCAGATGGTTCTTTTTTTTAATTTATTACAAAGTTAAATAAAGAAAATGCTTTTGTAAGTAATGTAATTATTTTGGGTCAGGTTGAGCTTTTACATAGACGTTTTAATTAGGGACTCGAATATCTCTCTTCAGGTACCTTAATAAGCTGATTAGAGTGATATTTGAGAGACGACTACTACTAACTAGTTTATATTTTTTCATATTTAACATGTTAGGTTTGAAACAAAAAATTGCTATTAGTTGCATGATTATTGTAGTTATTTGCAATTTAACTATATAAAATGCTCAGCTGCGAATTTATTGTGTACTTTATTTTTTGTATAGTCACATAAGTTGAAATGTCTTGAGATGTGTTTTAGTAAAGCATAAAATATAATAATCAGTAATCTAAATATTATATTTATATAATTTGAAGTTATATGTGTTAATATCACGACGAAATGTGTAAGAAAACTTTGAAAAATTCCAGAAAAGTCAGATAATTCGGTAAAAATATGAAGAGTTAATCTTCGAGGTTTTGTCACTTGTACAAAGCTTTCATAAGATTTATTTTTTTAAACAAATTTACAAAATCATCGCGAATAAACTTATTGAAATTCTGATTAAACAACGACAATAGGTTAATCTAGTCATATATGAAATAAAAAATGCATTAGTTCGTTCATCTCAATTGGCTTAAAATTGTATACAGTGATAGTTCCGATTTGTGTGAAATTTCGGGTATGGTTTTTTATTTCGATTTATTTTATATTAAATAGTGGTTAAAACAGCGGAGTACTGCTAATAATTTATATCAATCAAAAAATATTAAAAAAAGAAAACGTAAGTAATAACAATTGTATTCTGCTTTTTTTTCTTACTCTATGAAAATAAACCGTTTATTGGAAAGCTACTAAATGAAACAAAGAAACTTATCATAATGCGGGCTCATTAGTACACCAGTATTTTTGTTGCTATTCTGTTTTTATCTTCTTGTTGAAACATTTTATATAACATGAAATATTTTCCGTTTTTTTATATTTTTCGTATTATTATCAAATCTGTATCACATCATTAAGATATAAAATAATATCTTCAAGCCAATACAGAGGTAGACATAGGTCTAGACAATTAAGTCCTTTCGACCCACCTTCCATGGAAAACAATTTTTGGGCCTACGTGACAGGTGGTGAGCCGGTCGCCATCATTATGTCCAAGTCAACGATATAAATCTTACGTAAGTTTCTGAAAAAACCCATTGATATAAGCCGGCCACCTGGGGATCGAACTTGGGTCTCTTGACTCGAATTCCGGTCACTCAACCACTCGGCTATAGTGACTTTATCGTGAATTTTATTTCCAAAATAATATTATTTCTTGTATTCTATATAGATTGTTCTAATCTACCGCAATAATTTACAATCAAAGTCTCATTTATCTTAGCTCAAAAAATAAATTTTATTCATTACTTAAGAATTAAGGCAAAGCCGACACCGTAATTTGCTCGTGAAGAACAGGGTTATTTACCTATGCAATAAATTATTCGGTGTAAATTTGAACTTTAGGACTTAAACTTGGCAATCAATGCTTGTTGCATAATACAATACGTTTTGGGTCGCGAGTTTATTTAGGACCGTATTTTGATGAGATACTCTGAAGCTTATAATGAATTAATTTGTACATTTGTTGATAAATGCCCTTTATGCCACATAAATTCGAAGCACGGATACTCAGGATTAATTTTCAATTACTGCAAAAATTTGTTTATGTATGCTTGGTATATGCTTGAGTTATGCCAGTATCATATTTACATAAAATTTAGGTTAAAATAAATAAAAACTATTACAAGAGATGCGATAATACTCCATGATATTGAATTACACTCCATGAAATGCAGATTACAGCAACAGGAATAATAAAGACAATATTTAAATTAGCAATGGGCGACCTCATCACTAAGGTGATTTCTTCCACCAATCACATTGTCTCAAAAATTTTTACCCCACTTTTGGGAATGGCGTGAAGATATTTTTTAAATATATATTAAAGGTATCTATCTAAGCATATTAGACAAATTAAGTTTCATCTTAAAATCTTAAAAAACATCTTCTCGTTTTATGTTACTTCCAATCTAGATACTAAAACTTCAATTTAATTTAACGGAAACAAGAAAATGGCGGATCCTTCTATGCTAAACTTCATTTACAACATTTATTTTTTTCCATTCAATTGTTTTTATTTGATATTTGCCTTCTATTTAAAGAAAATTGTAACTTAAAAGAAACCATGCAACTTCATACGGTTATTTTCGTGAGATCTTATTTGTTTTTATTTATTTATCGCTTGAATAAACTGTTACTAATTTATGTCGTCTATCTATTCAATTATTTAATTATTTGAAAGATCATACTTCTATAGTCCCCATTTTATATTCATGTCCATTATAACAGCCTATCAAAAGTCCACTGCTCAACATAGGCCTCCTCCAAAGATTGCCAAAGACATTGCACGGATTAAGAACCTATTTTTATTTTTGAAGAAAGAAGTAGGAAATTGCGTTGGCTAATATTTATAATACAATTGATTGATTGATTTTAATTTTTGCCGCTTTGAAATGAAAATAATATGGTCCTAATAGTAAACATATTACACACTGCATGGTGGTCTTATGGAATTAATTTTATAATTTAGAATATTAGGTTTTATAACACAGTGTTTAGGTAAAACAGATTAGAGGCAAGCGTATTTTTTAAATGTTCTTATGAACATAGCTACCTATATTATCCTAAGCAAGAGAATAGTCACTGTTTAAATGCTTATTAATAATTATTCTTTCACCCTCGGCGTCGACAGTAGAAAAAATAATAAGGACTTCGGGCATATCGAAGAAAAACTGGACATTGTTTGAATGCTCGTCTAATGCACCTGAGACTGAAGAGATGCAGCGCTTAGTTTAAGCGGTACGCGGGAAAAAATATCGGGAAATTCTTTTTTCGGATGAAAATTTTTTTACCGAAGAAGCTACAACAAACAAAATGATAAGGTGTACGCACACAGTAGTGAAGAAGCGAGCAACCGTATTCCGCGTGTCCAACGATGTCATTTTCCATAATCGCTCAGAGGTACATTTTTACGAGAAAGGTGTAAAAACGAATGCAGCTGTGTATCAAAATACAGTCCTGACGAACCTTGTGGAACCTGTTTCTCATACCATGTTCAATAAGAGGCAATGTGTATTCCAACAAGATTCGGCGCCAGCTCATAGAGCGAAGAGCACACAAGACTGGTTGGCGGCGCGTGAAATCGACTTCATCGGGCACGAAGACTCTCCCTCCTCCAGTCCAGATTTGAATCCGTTAAATTACAAGATATTGTTGTGTATATATATATATATATATATATATATATATATATATATATATATATATATATATATATATATATATATATATATATATATATACATATATATATATATATATATATATTAATACTATGGTCACTGATGGTGAGATAAAAATCTAAGAGTAATTGGGTAAATCTTTCTTATGGGAGAGGCGTATCATTACTGATTATTAAGAAAGTAGTCGCAAGGAAATTGATCATGTATTTACATGTTCAGACGGACCTTTTTAGACTCCATATTAGTCCTATTAGGAAAAATAAATTAATACAGAATATGTTATTTAAACAAGGAAAATTCTCTAAATATACGTGAACTGTAAAGCGGTTTTATGACATGTTCCTAAAAGCAAGTCCAAAACAGTTTTAAATCTTTTGATAAAATTGTTTATACAGTTTTAAGTATAATAATTAAAACAAGACTGATCTATTTAGGGCGTTTCTATAATATATGTTAATGCTATAGTTCGATAACATTGTATTTTTTTCATCGTATTTAGAATTTATTTCTTGTAGGAGTATGTAGAGATTATTAAACAATAAAATATAAGCAATAAAGTAACGGTTGTATCTCTATGAAATGAGACAGGCGAGAAAATAATACATTTTCTGTTAACAGCGAACCAGAACGGAAACGGCAATGTCGGAAATCGAGAGCCGTAAGTACATCGTGCTTTTATTTATTTTAACATCTTGCTTGCAACATCCGGCAAAATATAGTTTGCTTCGATTTATTATCTGTTTTGCTACTACTACTGATTTTCTTCAATTGTGTTTGGAAACTGATAAATAAAATGCAAGATTCTCTTTAGTTCATATATCATTTATCAAGTATTAAAATTAGAGGAGGAAATGTGTCAATTTTAAGTACTAATTACTGAACAAGATTATTTCAATATCGGTAAATAATATTACTTCTCTATGAAAGTTTGGTTTTTCCAATAATAGCGGCATCTAAAATAAACTAATAAAATAAAAATTAAATAAACTTAACGCAGTCCTGGTACCGACATTGTTATATGTCAGTAAAACCTGCCTGACCCAGAAGAAGTATAATGGCAAGTTGAATGCAGTGGAAATACCAAGTCTTCGTAAAATGCGCAGTTTTACCTTGGCCGACTAACAAACAAAGAAAAACAAAAGGAGAATCACACAGAATATGGCAGATTTGAAAGATGATCCTATCACTTAAATGTCGCAATTTAAAGGTTGTGATCGCGCTGTTGTGTCCTGGTGAAGGTGGACCGATCTCAGTGATGATATTTTTCAAAATATTCAATTAACAACACATTTAAAAAACATGAGAAAAAGATTATTAATTGAACATTCTAGAACATAATATTAAAACTCTTAAATTTTTATTAGCAACGAAACTTAGAACCGTTTTAAACTATAATTCTCTTAGAATTATAGTTTAAAACGGTTCTAATTAATTTACGGAATTAATTGTTATGGAAAATTTGTGCCGTTTCTTTTAGCACTGATGCTTATTTAAAGTATCTCTTTTGTGTACAACGAATGATTTTCCACGTATGAGGTATAATCAGCCTTACTTTAAATCTTAAGCCGTAAATATTTTACGATTTCATTTTCCTCTAGCAAGAAGTAAATTCTGATATTGCGTATTCAGTTTTCTCAAATTTAATGAGTTTCTTTAAGAGATTTTCGAGTTTTATTAAAGAGTACGTGTAATTTGATGAATTCCTTTGATTTTTTTATTATTATAAGATTTCAAAAGTAAATATTTCTCATTAATTAGTATAAAATGTTTTTATTTTGTTTGTGATATTTTATTTTTTAATTATAGTTTAAAGCAAACACTTCGAATATGGGACATTTCACAGTGTCTCAAGAGGATTCCAACAAGGGATTTTTGAAAAGGATATTCGCTATATGTATTTTTGTGTATTATATATAATAATACCGTCTGGATGGTTATCAAATCAAATCAAATCATTTATTCATCGACATCAGAACATACATTCGTTTATTGATCGTCATTTCCAATCTGCCACCGTTTTTTAATGAGGTTCCCCCAACGGAGAAGAAACAGGCGAAACTCCGTAGGTATCCTCTTTTTTAGTCAATATTTTTAAAAATATAATACATTATACAAGTATAATGTGATATTTTCTAGAATTAGCTTGGGAGCGATCACCTCATTCCCAGGGGTTACTGTCATTAATATATTCATTTATATTATAATAACCCGTCCTATAAAGCTTTTCTTTAATAAATTTCTTAAACCTGTTCACAGACAGGCTTTGCATATTTACCGGGACTTTGTTGTAGAAGCGTAAAAAGCGTATGCCTAATCTATGTTTCTACACCACATACAAACGCTGTAGTACTCGAAGAGCAGATATTTTCTATGTAATTAACATTGCTGGCACATTAATCAAATATTTTTTTATTAAATAAAAAACAGTAAATGGTCGAACAGTCAACCTAGCCGCGAGTAAAACAATAATTAGGTGTCATTAAATGAGTGTTTATATTACAATTTATGGACCTAAATAATAAATATTATAAATTAAAAATTAAAATTTCGATCATTTTACGAAGATATAATCCTCTACGTACATAGTATAAACAATGCAATAATGACGCCTTTTACCTTCAAATACTAAATTAAAGAATGGGTCCCTAGACAATCTGCACAGAGGATTCGGTCTCTCGTAATAGACATATTGATAGATAAGCTGGGTCATTATGAGGAGAGTATAAAATAAAGTGAAATTTTTAAAAACATACAAAATAGAAAGAAAAATTCTTTTACATTTTTCGCATTAAAAGGCACTTTTATTCGGATGTTCGTAACAAGTGACTTAGAAAAACCCTTTCAAACCATTTGGACTTCTATACGGAGGTCTTCGTTCAAAGTTTGTTTGTGAGTTTGATAATGGCGCTAAAATTTATTAAGCTTTTAATAAATAATGCTTAGATTTAATATAAATTAGCAGTTATTATTGCTTAATTATTTACATTATTTTGGCATCCATTCTTCGCTTAGAAATCAATAAAAATCAGATCACTCTAGATTCAATTGTAAAACACTTTCCAAGCGCACCATATTTTCTTATCGTTTGGGCAACAAAATTATCAAAAGTTTCAATTAAAGAAATTAATAAAAAAATTATTAAAAAATAAAAAAAAATATAAATAATAATAATAAAATAAATATCTTCACGCAATTCCCAATACAGGGGTAGACAGAGGTCAAGTCTAGACAATTAAGTCTCTTTGACCCACCTTCCACCGAAGATATTTTCGGGACAACGTGACAGGTGGTGAGCCCGTCGCCGTCTTTATGTCCACTATTATGTCCACAAAAAAATTATTATTATGATATTAATTACGAAGATAACATGTGATACGTTTATTTTAATAGTAGATGTAATAGTTATCTAAAAAGTGTGAAATATTACCTATATAATCAGGAATGTATACAATAGTTAAACGAAATTGTACACATAGTAATCGTTAAAAAGTCGGAATGGAAGGTGTGATTTAGATATGACAGGCGCGTGTGGCTGTCTAGAACAAAGTCAACGTTGCCCTGTCTGTGTTAGTCAAAAGGCAAGGTGTTCTAATAAATATACGCCTTGCGCCGTGCAAGTAACGAACTTGTTAAAAGGCAGCGGAACGTGGATCTGCTTGAAGAAGCATAAAAGTAAGTTGGTTGCAGTAGATATACAATTTTTCTTATAAATAAATAACTGATTATATCGTTGGCTTGGACATAAAGATGACGACAGGCTCACCACCGGCCACGTGGTCCTGAAAATATCTTCGGTGGAAGGTGGGTCAAAGAGACTTAATTGTCTAGACTAGACCTCTGTATTGGTAATTGCGTGAAGATATTTATTTATTTATGATCTTTAAGAATCCTATTAAATATTATATATTGTGTTTAATATTGACAGGTTCAACATGTACAAAAGAAGTACATGTTGAACCAAATATCAGGATTTTAAATAAAGTAACATGAACGTTAATAAAGGAGTTAGAGATTTTCGTTTTAAACTTAAGTACTAAAATACTAAGGTAACGGCTTATACGTATATAATTGAAAAAAGAACCTGTGTTCGATTATCTTATCCTAAGATGATTAAATAATACCCCGTGAGATGTATTGTATATAAAAATGCGACTGTTATAATTCACCCTAAAGCCAATTACTTGTTGCACACCAAAGATTGCTAAATAAAATTATAAGAAAAGTAATCAAATTTTCATTTCAATTTTAATATCATATCTAATTTCCAGTGGTTTAAAAAAATATTTTAATGATTATCCAAATGTAATATGAAGAAAATAAAAATTATTTAATTCGCACGAATAGATTTAAGATCTGCCCTCAGCTACGCATTCAACAGCCTCACTAACGAACCTGTAAGTCAAGTACTGTCGCCGTTTAAATTAAACTAGAATACTCGACTACGTTAAATTAAATTTCAATAATAAGGTGCATAATATGACCAACAACGGGAGTAAAAATTTTATAGAAATAAGTTTTCTCAAGATATTTATGAAGGAGTTTTCGACGAATGAAGTCTAAGTCAAAGTTAAATCCCTACTATATAAATAGAAAACCATTAAAAGTCCGCTAAAAGACATAAGATGCCTGTAACCAGGTTTTCCGTAATCTCCAAGCTTCTTGAAAGCGTTTTGATGATGGTAACACCCATACACCCCGCGCCTTTGCTGCTGCTTCCAGTACAGATCGTTATATTGACCTGGAATTATATAGGATAGGATTTGTGCATATAATGTCATAACGGCTTTCCCAATAGTCACCTCTTAGGACACCTACGAGTGCAATAATCTTAGTTTATTTTCAGAAATCCTCTAGAGACTGCAGTAATATTACCAGTAGTAGAATATCAGTACTGTAAACATAAATAGTCAACTTAAAGGTAGTTGAAAGAACTTTAATAATTGCCGTAGCAGGTTTTGTCATGACTACTATGAAAAGTTGTATGTTAAATTGTAATGGTTGACTTATACTAAATAACGGAAAAATCAATCAGTACAAATAGAGAAGCTTTAGAAATCTGGAATCTAGTTCGTAATGAACAAACAAAAATCCTTCGGTTTTATGTCTGTGGTACATTCTGATGGTGTTACGATAATGTTTTAGCCCCATCCACAGGAAACAGCAACTAATTCCTCTGCCTTCTGGGCCATACGCGTAGTAATACACAGGTGCTCTTCCGTAGCTACCCAGGTGAAAAAGCCTTTAGATTCTACCTCTCCTAGGTAATGGAGACCAGGGCGTGGGCTAATAACATCTTTAGTATCCTCAGCACCAAATTTACTTATCCCAATTAGATAATATTCCAATAATGGACATAATAAAAAAATCGGTTGAATGTAGGACGAAACGACTTAATTATCTAGACCTCTGTCTAGCCCTGTATTGGGAATGGCGCGAAGATATTTTTAGTTACATAACTTTTTTGCTAGTGTACTTAAAGGAATCAATTTATTTAATAATTTTAACAAAAACTAAACTGATTACCTAAACCTTTGCTT